>JBBDGP010003315.1:0-530407 GCA_037952835.1 Lithobates septentrionalis | reverse complement strand
ATGTTAGACCCAAATTTAGTGTGTAACATGAAGCATAGTCAGATGCAGCATATCCAGACCTCCAGTTTGGTTCACCTACCAAAATAAGCCAGTGCTAAGATGGGGCCCCCCCCCCCACCTTGTACAGGCCAGCGCACGGATGCCCCCCCCCCCCCCCCATACCTTGTACAGGCCAGCGCACGGATGGGCCCCCGCCCCCCTACCTTGTACAGGCCAGCGCACAGATGGGCCCCCCCCTACCTTGTACAGGCCAGCGCACGGATGGGGCCCCCCCTACCTTGTACAGGCCAGTGCACGGATGCCCCCGCCCCCCCCATACCTTGTGCAGGCCAGCGCACGGATGCCCCTGGCCTAATACCTTGTACAGGCCAGCGCACGGATGCCCCCCCCCCCCCACCTTGTACAGGCCAGCGCACGGATGCCTCCACCCCCATACCTTGTACAGGCCAGCGCACGGATCCCCCCCCCCACACCTTGTGCAGGCCAGCGCATGGATGCCCCTGGTCTAATACCTTGTACAGGCCAGCGCACGGATGCCCCCCCCCCCCACCTTG
Organism: Lithobates septentrionalis; assembly: GCA_037952835.1. NCBI lineage: Eukaryota > Metazoa > Chordata > Amphibia > Anura > Ranidae > Lithobates > Lithobates septentrionalis. The sequence goes on along the minus strand of JBBDGP010003315.1, from coordinate 529,853 downwards.
TACAGGCCAGCGCACGGATGCCCCCCCCCCCCCCACCTTGTACAGGCCAGCGCCCCACGGATGCCCCCCCCCCCACCTTGTACAGGCCAGCGCCGCACGGATGCCCCCCCCCCCCCACACCTTGTACAGGCCAGCGCCGCACGGATGCCCCCCCCCCACCTTGTACAGGCCAGCGCCGCACGGATGCCCCCCCCCCACCTTGTACAGGCCAGCGCCGCACGGATGCCCCCCCCCCACCTACCTTGTAGAGGCCAGCGCTCGGATGCCCCCACCCTGTAGAGGCCAGCGCTCGGATGCCCACCCTGTACATTCCAGCGCTTAGTTATCCTCCCTCTCCCCTATAGACAAAACATGTCTACCTTGATGTAAGATGTTCATGGACTGAATTGTGCATGCCTAGTTCACCCCTCCCTAGAGGTCTGTGTGACTATATACTGATGAGAATATCCCCCGGCAGGTCCTGGCTGCTGTGTACAAGGCCCTCAGCGACCACCACGTCTACCTGGAGGGAACTCTCCTCAAACCCAACATGGTGACCCCTGGCCACGCCTGCACCAAGAAGTACGCACCTGAAGAGGTCGCCATTGCAACAGTCACCGCCCTGAGGCGCACCGTGCCACCCGCAGTCACCGGTAAGAGGGGGGGATATGGAGTCCTCTTAGGAATAATAGGGAAGTTACTGGGGAGGAGCGTTATGATCTTAATGTTATGGTGTTCTGTTTGCCCCGTGCAGGTATCACCTTCCTGTCTGGAGGTCAGAGTGAGGAGGAGGCTACCATTCACCTGAATGCCATCAACAAGTGCCCCCTGCACAAGCCCTGGGCCCTCACCTTCTCTTTTGGACGTGCCCTCCAAGCCTCCGCCCTTAAAGCCTGGAGCGGAAAGAAGGAGAACGTCAAGAACGCCCAAGAGGAATACACCAAGCGTGCACTGGTATGTACACCTAGCTGCAATGCTCCCTGCCACCACTAGGTGTCGGCTTTCCCTTTCCTTCCATGCTGCATTCAAGGGCCAGTATCGCAAAAAATATTGTATCTCTTCCACAATAGCAAGCCTTCCTGCTTACAACCCTCTTTTTTTTTTTTTTTTTTTTTTTTTTATTTTATTTTTTTTAAGGTAGCGTTCCACTTTAAGAAGTGTCAGCTGCAGGGCTTTTATTTGTTTGTCCACAATGTGACACAACATTTTGTTTAATGGAAGTAGGGAAAGATAACAGAACTGCCGGCAGGATCAACAGGCATTAAAACTGTTAACCCCTTCCTGCCCATCCATTCAGGTGGAAAGGTCTGCCTGATCACATTACCACTGTCATTGGGGTAATATATAAAAATTATATGGACAAACTTTTTCCACTTGCTGACCAGGCTTTTTCTGGCCCATTTTTTTTAAATCAGTATTTTTTGCTAGAAAATTACGTAGAACCTCCAAACATTTTATACTTCTTCCCTTTATTTTATTTTAGCAGAGACCCTAGGGAATAAAATGGCAATTGTTGCAATTTTCTATGTCACACAGTATTTGTGCAGTGGTTTTTCAAACGCAAATTTTTTTTGGAAAAAAAAAATGCATTTTAATGAATAAAAAAAAAAACCACAATATATAACCCAATTTCATTTTAGTATGTGAAAGATGTTACGTCGAGTAAATGGATACCTAACATGTCATGCTTTAAAATTGCGCATGCTTGTGGAATGGTGACAAATGACTTGCATATGTGTTTGCTTCTGCACGCAAACATGGAGGGATGGGGGGGGTGCTTTATCTCTTCCCTTTTTTTTTATTTATTTTTTTTTTTTGCTTTTAATCACTTGTATTCCTATTACAAGGAATGTAAACATCTCTTGTAATAGAAATAAGGATGACGGGTCCTCTTTATGGAGAGATCTGGGGTCAAAAAGATCCCAAATCTCTTCTTTACTTTTAAAAGCAAAAGATCAAAAAAAGCAAATTTTGATCTTTTGCTAAAAATAAAAATTAAAAAATGGACCGGTCCTTCAAGGTAAAAACGTTCAAGAAGGAGCACCACTTCAGGTGAGCAAATCAGTGTAATCTGGATGTGCTGGGTGCTAGTCACGGCTCCTCACTAAAGGAAAAGGCTGCACACTAAGGAAAATGATCCAACGTCATTTTATTGATCCAACATGAGTCACATACAAAACAGCCACAAAGACACAGAATCCAGTAGGTGACGCGTTTCACACTGTCATTAGTGCTTCTTCAAGTGAAAAAGCACTATTGACTGTGAATTGCGTCACCTACTGGGTTCTGTGTCTTTGTCTTGGTGGCTGGTGTGTGTGTCTGTCTCTTGTTGGATCAATAAAATCACGTTGGATTGTTTTTTGGTGTGCAGCCTTTCCTTTTCCTCTAAGGCAATAGAGTCCATCAAAGAATATCTACTGTTTGATTGCCGATGGGAGCAGCCGGCTGCACAGTCGTATCGTTTCTCGGGTGAACTGGCGTAATTGGTAAGCCCGAGAAACACTGGCGTGCAACGGGAGGGGGCTGACATCTTCATCCATAATTCCGGTAAACCACTTGCAAACCGCAACTTGTGTATGTACCTATTGTCGTCGGCAAGTGGTTAAGGCTGCTTTCACACTGGGGCGGTAGGGGGCGTCGGCGGTAAAACAGCGCTATTTTTAGCGCTGTTTTACCGTGGTCTTCGGCCGCTAGCGGTGCTGTTTTAACCCCCCGCTGGCGGCCAAAAAAGGGTTAAAACCACTCGTATAGTCGCGGTATAACCGCGCTGTCCCATTGATTTCAATGGGCAGGAGCGGTGAATACACCGCTCCTTCACCGCTCCAAAGATGCGGCTTGCAGGAGATTTTTTTTTTTTTTTTTTCTTCTCCTGCCAGCGCACCGCTTCAGTGTGAAAGCCCCTCGGGAGGACCAGAGCGACGTCAAACATCACTTCCACCCTCCGGCTTTAAAGGGCCCTTTTCTTTTTATTTAAAAAAAAAAAAAAAAATGACATTATTATTATTATTATTATTATTTATTGCTTTTAAGTGTCAATGTGAGATCTGAGGACTTTTTGACGCCAGATCTCACATTAAAGGGGTCCTGTCATGCTTATTTCTATTACAAGGAATGTTTACATTCCTTGTAATAGGAATAAAAGTGATCACAAAGATTATTATTATTATTATTATTATTATTATTATTATTATTATTATTATTTTTAAGAGCAACGTCCCTCCGAGCTCGCACACAGGAGCGAACGCATACGCAAGTCACACCCACATATATAAACATTGTTCAAACCACACATGTGAGGGATCACCCTGATCATTAGTGAGAGCAATAATTCTAGCACTGGATCTCCTCCACTAAATTGGGCTAACTTTACTGTTTTCTTATTTTTTTTTTATTTTTTTTAATTAATGATGTATTTCAGTTATCTTGTAAACCTGTTATGCAGGCCATACACGGTCGAATTTCGAACGAATTTTCTTTACAAAATCAGAATGTTCTCTTTTTTTTTTTTTTTTTTTTTTTTTTTTGTGATCCGATGGTGCCATGATTGCTTTTCGAAATTCGGCCGACCAAGCCTTAAATTTCACCGCATGTTGCTACAGAAAAGAATTTTCGTGGCCGGGAATCTTCTTTTCTCTCCGTAAAATTTTCTTTTCTTATTACATTTCTCGCACAATTCTCCCATCGTTGATTAGAAAATCGTTTGTTTTTCTAAAAATTTCCAACATGTCTGATTCCTCAAATTTGATTGCCGCACGAAAATCGGCCGTTGTTTGCAGCCCACTAATGGTGCGAAATTCATACGAAAATTCTTTCATACGATTTTCAAAAGAAAATTCTTACGAAATTCGAATTGTGTATGGCCGGCATTCGTGGCTCCTGAGGACAGGGGTTGAGAACCGTTGCCTAAAGTGGTTAAAACTGCTAAATACATTCCAGGTGTATGCAAAGTCCTATAGTTTATTTTCTTTATAAAGTAACCACAGCCTGAATGAATAGAAAAGCCTGTCCCCTGCCAGCATGCTGCAGTAAAGGACCCTTTGCCCTCCTTTGTGTGGAAGCGGTGCTCTCTCTGCAGAGGTCTGATGCGCTCCCTGGTGGGTCAGAGCTATAGCTCTGCATTCTTCAGGGCTCATGCTCCCTGTTGATTGGATAGCTCCAGTTCTGACCTAGCAGGGGGAGTTTTTTTAGACCTCTGCAGAGAGACCACTGCTTCCTCATGTATACTGTCAGTTTAGTAAGAACTTCCAAATTTTATTATTATTATTATTATTATTATTATTATTATTATTATTATTATTATTATTATTATATAATTAATTTTTTTTTTGTCCTTTTTTTAGGCCAACAGCCTGGCTTGCCAAGGAAAGTACGTTCCCTCTGGACACGGCGGAGCAGCCGCCGGAGAGTCCCTCTTCGTCTCCAACCACGCCTATTAAAATCTCCGTCTCCCTCTTCTTTGTGGTGGTGTCACTGGAGGCTGCTTGCGTCTGTGTAGTGTGAGGCCCCTCCCCTTCTGCAGAGCGTTGATTCACTTCCTGCTAGACCTGACCTGCAGAGCGTTACACGGTTACCCCCCCCCCCTCCCCCCTCACCCTATCCGGAGAGAGTGACCCCCCCCCCCATGGAGCCCGGCCCGCTCTGCTGACACCTGCAGGGGCTTGCAGAGGGTGTGAATGGTGAGCGCAGGGGACCCGGCTTGTCTGAGTGAGTGAGTGCTCACGTCTTTGTGCTGCGTCCATCTACTGTCCCTGTCTTCGGCTCTGAGTCACCATATTTATGTCACTGCTGGGTATATCTCAATAAAGCAGATAGATGAACCACAATCCTGTGTGCCGTCTACATTTTGTGTCCAATTCACTTTTTTCCTGCTCCACTGCTCCTGCCTTTGATCGTCGGGCCTGCTCTCTTGTTTTACATTTAGCTGGTTGCTAAAGTTTCTTGTCCTGGTGTCACAGGGACAGGAAGTGATGGGAAATCTCTTTGGGGACACAGACAAAACAAAACGTATTTTGCTGTCTGTGACAACTGCTTTTCCATCCCAATTTCTTGTCCTGGTGTCACAGGGGACACAAAATGTTGGGAATTGTCTCCCAATGGGGACAGAGACAAAACACATTTTGATGTTTGTGTTAACATATCCCTGTGACAACTGATCCCTTTTTTTTTTTTTTTACATGTTTTCTGGTGTCACAGGGACAGGAAGTGAAGGGAAACCTCTCCAATGGGGACACAAACGAACACACATTTTAATGTCTGTGCCTTCCTGTCCCTGTGAACAATGGCTCCCTATATAAGTTTCTCATCTTGGTGTCACATGGACAGGAAGTGATGGGAAATCTCTCTGAGGGGGACACAGACAAACAGATTTTGCTTTTTGTGCCTTCCTGTGACAACTGCTTTTCCATCTAAGTTTGGTGTCCTTGTGTCACCTGGGCAATATCCTCACGAATGAGGATAAAACATATATTTTGCTTTCTGTGCCTTCCTGTCCCTTTGACCACTGCTCTGATCAAGGTTTCTTGTCCTGGTGTCACATGAACACAAAGTGATGGGAATTCCCTCCAATGGGGAACACATGTTGATACCTGTGCCTCCCTGTGACAACTGCTCCCCCATACAAGTTTCTTGCCCCGGTGTCGCACATAAACAGGAAATGATGGGAAATCTCTTCAATAGAGAAACAAAAACATTTTGCTGTCTGTGCCTTCCTGTCCTTATGACCACTGCTCTCCCATTTCTCTTTCTTTCTTTCTTTCTTTCTTTCTTTCTTTCTTTCTTTCTTTCTTTCTTTCTTTCTTTCTTTCTTTCTTTCTTTCTTTCTTTCTTTCTTTCTTTCTTTCTTTCTTTCTTTCTTTCTTTCTCTTTCTTTTTTTTCTCCCTCTCTTTCTTTTTTTTTCTCTCTCTCTCTCCCTCTTTCTCTCTCTTTCTCTCTCTTTCTCTCTCTTTCTCTCTCTTTCTCTCTCTTTCTCTCTCTTTCTCTCTCTTTCTCTCTCTTTCTCTCTCTCTTTCTCTCTCTTTCTCTCTCTTTCTCTCTCTTTCTCTCTCTTTCTCTCTCTTTCTCTCTCTTTCTCTCTCTTTCTCTCTCTTTCTCTCTCTTTCTCTCTCTTTCTCTCTCTTTCTCTCTCTTTCTCTCTCTCTCTCTCTCTTTCTCTCTCTCTCTCTCTCTTTCTCTCTCTCTCTCTCTTTCTCTCTCTCTCTCTCTTTCTCTCTCTCTCTCTTTCTCTCTCTCTCTCTTTCTCTCTCCATAATATCCACTAGATGATGCTGATGATCCTAGGAAACAATTGTATTACAAACAATATGGTGATCATTTGTTGTGCCTGTGTGGACCTTATCCCTCTTTCAGTAAAAATCACATCAGTATACAACTCTGCATGCTGATATGAAATCCTCCTACATTCTTTAAACTTTTTTTTTTTTTTTAATTTTCAAATACTGTTTATCCACTTACTGGTGATGTAACCAGGGCCTCACAGGTGCATTCTGGGATTTCTGTTGGATGAATCATTTTGTTGTGCCTGTTGTATTCTGACAGCTGTGATTGGCTGCACAGCGCTGACATCATCAAGAGCACATCCTACCAGCTTTAAACCGTTAATAGCTGACTTGACTGTTAGCTGTGATGGCTTTGGTCACAGTTCTGAGGGCACTGATGGAACTTGCCCCAGAATAAGACAGTGATGTGTATATATGAAGCAGTAAGGTATTTCTGTTGTAAAGGAGTTAAAAAAAAAAATTAATAAACCTCCCCCCGGTATTTAAAAAAAAAAAAAAAATTAAAAAAAAATTCCATTTTCTTTAAACCCCCCCTCTTACCTTGTTTGCTGTATTTCCTTACTATACATACATGTTCAGTGAATCCAACGTTGTCCTGTTGCATCTGCCAGCACACACCTGGGTCCTGCGCCGCTACCTTCTCCCTTTTTTTTTTTTTTTTTTTTTTTTTTTAAATTTTACGGCTGTCTCTTCTGCGTTTTTGTCGCCATACCACGGTGCATGCGTGTCATTAGGGGACCGGCTGCAAGAGCCAGGAAGAGACAGCCGCCCCCCCCCCCCCCCCCCCCCCCAAACGGCCCTTACTGGCAGTTACGTGTATGCAAGAGTCCTAGAAGTGAAATAAATATATTAAGTATACCTTTTTTTTTTTTTTTTTTTCCCCTCAGAGGCAATATGGACCCCCACTGTGTCGCCAGCTTACATAAATTCTAAATAAAAATTCTCACTTTTTCCATGAATTAAACTAAAAGAGTAAAAACGAAACTAAATTGAAAATTTTATTTTAAATAAGTTAAAAATTACAAAAATCTTACATGAATTCTAAATAAATTCCCAAAATTTTTTACATTAATCAAGCTAAAAGAGGAATAAAAAAAATTGGAAATTAACTGTTCGCCGACCAGCCACCGTCATTATACTGCGGCAAGGTGGCACGATCCTGCAAATCGCCGTAGGTGTACATCGGCGCGGGATCTCACTTTTGTGAGCGCCCACGCTCCCATTGGCCAGCGGGGGAGCCAGCTGCGATCGTTCCCCCACAGTGACAGAACTGGGATCTGCCTGTTGTAAACAAGGCAGATCTCCATTCTGACAGGGGAGATCACACGGATCCTGTCTTTCTGCTATGCAGGAACACGGATCTGTGTGTTTTTCCCCAGTCACACCGTCCCCCCCATACAGTTAGAAAAACACAGTGAGGGAACACATTTAACCCCTTTGATCCCCCCCCCCCCGATAACCCCCTTCCCTGCCAGTGTCATTAGTACAGTAACAGTGCATATTTTTAGCACTGATTACTGTAATAATGTCACTGGTTCCCAAAAAGTGTCAAATGTCAGGTGTCCGATCTGTCCGCCGCAATGTCGCAGTCCCGCTAAAAATCACTGATCACTGCCATTACTAGTAAAAAAAAAAAAAAATGATAAAAATGCCATAAATCTATTCCCTATTTTGTAGACGCTATAACTTTTGCAAACTAATCAATTTTTTTTTTTTTTTTTTTTTACCAAAAATATGTAGAATACACATTGGCCTAAACTGATGAAGAAATTTTGCTTTTTTTGCAATATTTATTATAGTAAAAAATATATATATATATATATATTTTTTTTTTCAAAATGGTAGCCCTCTTTTTGTTTATAGCGCAAAAAATAAAAACCGGTGATCAAATACCAAAGGCTATCAAAGACTCTATTTGTGGGAAAACACAATTTTTGTTTGGGTACAACGTCGCACGACCACGTCATTGTCAGTTAAAGCGATGCAGTGCCCTATCGCAAAAAATGGCCTGGTCAGGAAGTGGGTAAATCCTTCCGGTCCTTAAGTGGTTAAAAATTAATTTAAACAAAAGTTAAAAATTAAAAAAAAAAAACACATAAATTATAAAGGAAAAATTCCCACTTTCTACATAAATTCATTGAAGTGTTTGTTACCCCAAACACTTCCTATTCCTGATATGTGGCTGCTGTACCATGTAGTTGTATGAGAGAGTCTCCTGTTCTCTTTGTATTGCTTCTTTTATGTGAAATCCCTGGTGTTCCTGCCAATCCCTATTAATAACTGACCACACTAAGCATGAGAACACACTGTGGTCAGTTCTCTAGCTATGCTGGGAACTCAGTGTGCTCTCCTCCAATGATCAGACTTGTCCTGACACGCCCCCGCTGCACAGCCATTCACTGGGAAGCTCGGTGTACTGCTGCTTCTCCTCCCCCAGCTCTGATGTAGCTGAGAACAGAGGGAATGTGATCATTTATAAAAAGGGGAAATATTTACAATGTTTTTTTTTTTTTTTTTTCTTATATCTGTAAAAAAATATTTCGCTTTTCATTTCTATTTTAATTACTTCAGCTCCGGAAGGTTTGCCCCCCTTCATGACCAGGCCATTTTTTGCGATACGGCACTGCGTTACTTTAACCGACAATTGCGCGGTCGTGCGACGATGTACTCAAACAAAATGTATGTCCTTTTTTTCCTACAAATAGAGCTTTCTTTTGGTGCTATTAGATCACCTCTGGTTTTATTTTTTTGCACTATAAACAGAAAAAGAGCGACAATTTTGAAAAAAAAAAAAAAATTTACTTTCTGCTATAAAACATACCCAGTAAAAACCTCAAATTTCTTAATCAATTTAGGCCAATATGTATTCTGCTACATATTTTTGGTAAAAAAAAATCCCAATAAGCGTATATTGATTGGTTTGCACAAAAGTTAAATGGGATATATTTATGGAATTTTTATTTTTTAGCTGGATTGCGCCAGACAAATCTGACACCAAGTGGCACTTTTTGGGGACCAGTGACACCAATACAGAGACCAGTGCTAAAAAAAAAAATACACTGTCACTGAACTAATGACACTGGCAGGGAAGAAGTTAACATCAGGGGCGATCATAGGGTTAAATGTATCCCTAGGGGGTTCTTGCTAACCGTGGGGGGGGAGGTGGTTTGACTGGGGGAAGACAGAGATCCGTGTTCCTGCTCAGCAGAAACACAAGATCTCCATCTTCCCCCTCTGGCAGAACGGCGATCTGCCTTGTTTACATAGAGAGACTGACCGTTCTGTCTGCCTCGGGAACGACCGGCAGGTCCCGGCGGACATCGGGTCCGTCGGACCCGCTGATTTGCTCCCACTGTGTCTAATCACAGCTGGTTGCCGGTGGCGCACGTGCGCGCCCCCGCCCCAAAGAATCTACACACGTGGTACGTTATTTGACTGGGGGAAGTAAGAAATCCGTGTTCCTGCTTAGCAGAAACACAAGATCTCCATCTTCCCCCTCTGGTAGAACAGTGATCTGCTTGTTTACATAGAGAGACTGACCGTTCTGTCTGCCTCGGGAATGATCGGCAGGTCCTGGCGGACCCGCTGATTTGCTCCCACTGTGTCTAATCACAGCGGGAGCGGGTCGCTGGTGGCGCACGTGCGTGCCCCGGCCCGAAGAAGGAAATCTACACACGTGGTACGTTATTTGGCTGGGGGAAGAAAGAGATCCGTGTTCCTGCTTAGCAGAAACACAAGATCTCCATCTTCCCCCTCTGGCAGAACGGCGATCTGCCTTGTTTACATAGACAGACCGCCGTTTCTGTCTGCCTCAGGAATGATCGGCAGGTCCTGGCGGACATCGGGTCCGCCGGACCCGCTGATTTGCTCCTGCTGTGTCTAATCAGAGCGGGTCGCCGGCGGCGCACGTGTGCGCCCCCGCCCCAAAGAAAAAAATCTACGCACGTGGTACGTTATTTTGCGCTGCCGCAGTATCTATGTGTGGGGCGGTCCCGAAGCGGTTATACTGAATGGGATGTTTTACAAGATGATCGTTTACAATCACTTTAAGCTAAAAGAGCAACAAAAACAAAATTGGAAGTGGATTGAAAATTATTTTTTTAAAAAAGTAAAAAAAAACTTTACATAAATCATACAAAAAAATTCCCACTTTTTTTTTTTTGCAGGCTTGTGGCAGTGAAAACACCATAATAACAGCTGATTATATGTTGCAGCTCTTTGTAAATAGGCCGTCATTATATAAATGCTTACACTCCTGAGTCATCATTCACTTCTGGATCAATAAAACCGGATTGCAGTCACCTCTGTGCTACAATCTGATCTCCCCGCCTTCCATTACCGACACACATTCCCAGTGTACAGTGACATACGGCTGACTCAGGGATTAAACTTCATCCACAGGAATGACATCATCAGAGTTATATTTACTACTGGAGAGTGTATCCGGGATTGCAGAACGGAGATGTGTGGTTACCCAGAGCAACCAACAATTGTACCTGGAGCTCATTCCCACCGTGTCCAATGAGCTGCATTGATCGACGTAGGCTCAATACAAGGACACATACAAAACAATTGTTCCCTCTGTATATGATATCCCCACCCCGCCCCATCCAGCGCTGCCGTTATTACGCATTTGTGCAGATGTGCCCATGGTCTCTGCTCAGCCTCCAGGCTTCAAAGCACGTGACAGGGTAACAACGCAGGAGCACAATTTGTCACCCTATAACAGGAAGTGCCTGAACAAGGACATTCATGGCAGGATCACCAGGGATTATTTGAGGGCCCATGTACGCTATTGTGTTGTAGTAACTCAACAGTGTTGGGACAAGGTCATCCGGCTCCCAGGGCAAAGATGCCAAACTGCATCCACCGCCCCTTCCCTTAGGGTCAGGGCGCCCCCATCCCTGCAATAAACCATTGCACCCAGGGCACCTGTCCCTCCTGCCCACCCCTTGTCCCGGCCCTGATGCTCAGCAATGCACATTACAGGAGGCATACCTCCCAACTTTCTGAGATGGGAATGAGGGACACCTATCAGCAAAAGTATGCAGGCATAGGACACACCCCCTGCCACGCCCCCTTAAAGGAGAATTGTACAAAAAAACCAAGATTGGTTTAACACACAAGTGCTTTTTTTTACCACTAATATTTCTTTATATTGGCTTTTGGAATTTACAAATGCAGCAATTTAGAAATCAGATGAATGGTTTAGCGCTGGAAAACACTTTTTGATAGATAAAAAGTGCATTTTATATACAACTATATGGATCAGACCAAAATGAGGGACAAATGAGGAGGAATGAGGGACAGAGGGACATTGCTCCAAATCAGGGACAGTCCCTCGAAATCAGGGACAGTTGGGAGCTATGCAGGAGGTGCCATTCATGTGTAATGTTAGAAAACACATCTGATTTTCGGGTGTGTTTGCAACCGATTATTTTCAATGAGCTGACATAGCTAATGCACCTCGAAAAAGTTAATGGAAAAAAAAAAAAAAGAATTTCACTGCGCTTGGGTTGCGGACTGCAGCTAGCATAAATTATAGGTGACCATTAACAAAATATTTAACCACTTCAGCCTCGAAAGGTTTTACCCCCCCCTTCATGGCCAGGCCATTTTTGCTGCGTTACTTTAACTGCTTGCCGACCAGTGCACAACGATATACATCGGCACAATGGCATGGCTGCGCAAATGGGCGTACGGGTGCGTCCCCTTTAAGACGTCGCATTGTGGGCGTGTGCCCGCCGCGTGCTCCATGACCGTGCCTGCGGGACCCGCGAACTCGATGTCCACCGGGTACCCGCAATCGTGTCACGGAGCAGCAGAATGGGGAGATGCCTATGTAAACAATGCATTTCCCCGTTCTGTTTAGTCACATGACAGAGATCTACTGCTCCCTGTCATCAGGAGCAGTGATTGCTGTCATGTCCTAGGTAGCCCATCCCCCCCACAGTTAGAATCACTCCCTAGGACACACTTAACCCCTTGATCGCCCCCTAGTGTTTAACCCCTTCCCTGCCAGTGTCATTTATACAGTAATCATTGCATTTTTATAGCACTAATCGCTGTATTAATGCCAATGGTCCCAAAATAGTGTCAGAAGTGTCCGATGTGTCCGCCATAATGTCGCAGTCACGATAAAAATCGCAGATCGCCGCCATTACTAATAAAAAAAAATTAACAATAAAAATGCCATAAATCTATCCCCTATTTTGTAGACACTATAACTTTTGTGCAAACCAATCAATATACGCTTATTGCGATTTTTTTTTTTTTACCAAAAATATGTAGAAGAATACATATCGGCCTAAAGTGAGGAAAAAAATAGTTTTTTATATATATTTTTGGGGATATTTATTATAGCAAAAAGTAAAATATATTGCTTTTTTTTTTTTTTAAATTGTCGCTCTTTTTTTGTCTATAGCTACAAAAAATAAAAACAGCAGAGGTGATCAAATACCACCAAAAGAAAGCTCTATGTGTGGGAAAAAAAAATGTGTTTGGGTGCAACGTCGCACGACCGCGCAATTGTCAATTAAAACGACGCAGTGCCATATCGCAAAAAGTGCTCTGGTCAGGAAGGTAGTAAATTCTTCCGAGGCTGAAGTGGTTAACCACTAGCTGACCAGCTCACCCAGATATACTGCAGCAGGTCGGCAGCACTGCGCGAATCTCTGTACCTGTATGGCGGCTCACGCAGGCACAGTTTCGGGCGCGCACCACCAGTGGTGCGCCCTCGCTCCCACTGCACCCTGCGGGAGCACGCCGGCGGGTCGGGCGGACTCGATGTCCGCCGGCGACCTGCGATCGCTAGTACAGAGGCAGAACGGGGATCTTCCAGTGTAAACAAGGCGGATCCCCATTCTGACAGGGGACATGTCAGAGATCTACTGTTCCGAGTGATCGGGAACAGCGATCTCTGTCATGTCCCTGGTAGCCCATCCCCCCTACAGTTAGTAAACACAGAGGGAACACACTTAACCCCTTGATCGCCCCCTAGTGTTAACCCCCTTCCCTGCCGGTGTCATTTTTACATTGATCGGTGCATTTTTATAGCACTGATCAATGTAATAATGTCACTGGTCCCAAAAAAGTGTAATTTGGGGTCAGATTTGTCTGCCGCAAAGTCGCAGTCCCGCTAAAAAAATCACAGATTGCCGCCATTACTAGTAAAAACAATAAAAAATAAATAAAAGTTCCTAAATCTATCCCATAGTTTGTAGACGCGATAACTTTTGTGCAAACCAATCAATATACGCCTATTGCAATATTTTTTTTACCAAAAATATGTAGAAGAATATATATCAGCCTAAACTGATGAATAAATGTGTTTTTTTGGGGGGGATGTTTATTATAGCAAAAAGTAAAAAAAATGTATTTATTTTTTCAAAATTGTCGCTCTTTGTTTGTTTATAGCGCAAAAAATAAAAACCGCAGAGGCGATCAAATACCACCAAAAGAAAGTTCTATTTGTGGTAAAAAAAAAGGACGTCAATTTTGTTTGGGTACAGCGTCGCACGACGGCACAATTGTCAGTTAAAGCGACGCAGTGCCGAATCACAAAAAATGGCCTGGTCATTAAGGGGTAAATCCTTCCCGGGGCTGAAGTGGTTAACTGACAATTGCGCGGTCGCGCGACGCTGTACCCAAATAAAATTGATGTCCTTTTTTCCTCACAAATAGAACTTTCTTTTGGTGGTATTTGATCGCCTCTGCGGTTTTTGCGCTATAAACAAAAAAAGGACAACAATTTTGAAAAAAAAAACCCCACAATATGTTTTACTTTCTGCTATAAAACATATCCAATAAAAAAAATGTAATAAAAAATCGAATTTCTTAATCAATTTAGGCCAATTTGTATTCTGCTACATCTTTTTGTTAGAAAAAAAAATCCCAATAAGCTTATATTGATTGATTTGCGCAAAAGTTATCGCGTCTACAAACTATGGGATATTTTTATGGCATTTTTATTTATTTATATATTTTAATAGTAATGGCAGTGGGACTGTGACATTGTGGTGGACATATCGGACACCTAACTGACACTTTTGACATTTTTTTGGCAACCAGTGACACTAATACAGTGATCAGTGCTTAAATATGCACTGTCACTGTTTTAATGACACTGGCAGGGAAGGCATTAACACCAGGGGAGATCAAAGGGTTAAGTGTGTCCCTAGGAGGTGCTTGCTAACTGTGTGGGGGATGGACTGACTGGGGGAACACAGAGATCTGTGTTCCTGCTTAGCAGTGTTTTCACTGTGTTCTCCCCTGTCATAAAGGCGATCTTCCTTGTTTTCATAGGCGGATCGCCGTTTTGCCTCTCTGGGGAACGATCGGCGGGACCCGCTGATTGGCTCCCCCTCTGGCAAATCAGCGCGCCCGCCCCCCCCCCCCCCCCCACTGTCTATTGCACAAAATGACATACAGGTATGTCGTTTCGTGCAATAGAGCCGACCTGCCGCGGTACATCTGCGGTAGGCTGTCCTAAGTAGTTAAAATGAAAATGCGGCGCTGTAAAAGTTCCATCAAAAACCAGCAGACAGCTTCACCTGCAGGCAACCCGTGCATCTCTGGGCATAGCACCCTCTGTCTCCAACTCCAGGGGTACTCTCCCGCTCAGCTGCAAGGGGAGCCCTCTCGTCAGCTCAGCCTCCAGCCTGATACGTGACAAGCCTACAGCCAGCCCCTCCTGGCTATTTAAACTGCCTGGTTCATTTCTTCAATGCCTTCGCCTTGGTCTACATATCTAGACACTCTCTGCTGTGTTCCTGTTGAAGACTTGCCTGGCTGACGTCCCTTCTAGTTCCTGATTCTGTCTGCTGCCTCTGACTACGCTGATCTCTGGCTTCCTGATTTCCTGGCTTGTTCTGACTACCTGATTTGGCTACCAAACATCCTGGCTATGTTTTGACTACGTTTTCCAGTTTTACCATTTTTACCATTATATTAAAAGGTGTGATTTTAACTGCATTTTCTGTCCCTGTCTGATTCATAGTTCCTGACAACCACTAAATTATAGGTGGTCTGACAACGCTCCAACACTCCTCAGGCTCGCTCCTGCTCACCAGATATTGCACCAAGCTAAATTCCTGGTGTCCCCTCTGAGAACATCTCTCCACAGGTTAGATGTTCTAAAAATGAGAACAGAAACCTCCTCATAGTGTAGTAGGTAAACAGCGCTCATATGTTTAATAAAACAAATCCAGAATACTCACACAGTAACAATAAAAACTGAGCATGTCATATACAGAATCCTGGGAAGTCTCTAACCAGCAAGATGGGCGCAGTCTGCGCGTACAGCGTTGTGATGTGTCGTGTCCATGCTCCACCCAACACGTTTTGTCCATTCAGATGTTGTCCGGGGCATTTTTTTTTATTGTTACTGTTTGAGTATCTGGTGAACAGGAACGAGCCTGAGGAGTGTTGGAGCGTTATCAGTCCATCTATAATTTAGTGGGTAAGAGGGTAAGAGGCCCGTGTGCTGTGGTGTCGGTGGAGGAATATCATCTCACCAACTATTGTATTTCTGTCACACACTCTGGGTGTTCTATAGGATTTATGGACTTTTATTAGAATGGACTTTTATTAGAATGGACTTTTAGAGCGCCGCATTTTTATTTTAAATATTTTGAAAAAATAAATAGGCCCTTAATTAAAGCTGCAGATTTAGAAAGCTTGTAATTGCATTTGTAATCTGATATTGCATTTGTGGTGAGTGCTGAGGTGAAAACAAGAAATGTGTTGGGTTAGGGCCCTTTCACACTGGGGCGGCGTTGGCGGTAAAGCGCCGCTATTGTAAGCGGCGCTTTACCGTCGGTATTCGGCCGCTAGCGGGGCGGTTTTACCCCCGGCTAGCGACCGAGAAATGGTTAAAAACCACCGCAAAGTGCCTCTGCAGAGGCGCTTTGCCGGCGGTAAAGCCGCGCTGTCCCATTGATTTCAATGGGCAGGAGCGGTGAAGGAGCGGTATATACGCTCCTTCACCGCTCCGAAGATGCTGCTAGCAGGACTTTTTTCCCCGTCCTGCTAGCGCACCGCTCCAGTGTGAAAGCCCTCGGGGCTTTCACACTGGAGACAAAGCAGCGGCACTTTCGAGTCGGTTTGCAGGCGCTATTATTAGCGCAATAGCGACTGCAAACCGCCCCAGTGTGAAAGGGCCCTAAGCATCACCAACGTCTGTTGTTTACCTTACTGCTGAATGAGGCAGCTTTAACTAGTGTGTTTGCGTCACTTTATACCACACTAGTTTTACCTTGGTGTGTCACGTTCAGTAGGCATTACACCTGCCAAACACACATATTAAAGTCAATGGGACCACACTGCAAAGCCACATCTAACACAGCTATGGAGGTTGCAGCACGCTATTTTATTGTAAGATTGCCTTGGGATCAAAAAACAAGCATTCAGGAGGCAGCGGTATGGTGATCGCCTAAAAGAAATCCGCCACAGAACTCATTTCAGTGCCTGCCACCCGTAATAGGCTGAACAAGTCAGTATACAAAATGGCTGCTTGCAGTGACTATGTGACAGGTAAACTTCAAGGCTGGATTCACACCTTTGCATTTGCGTCAGATTTTCATTCTCCATCTACGTTCTCATACATGGCCATGAATGGCCATAGATTTCTATGGGCTCTATGATGCATCCTAATGTGAAAAATAAAGGACATTAAAGGGATGGTTCACCTTTACCACAAACCTGCCTATGCAGATAAGGGGCATTTGTAGATAAACACAAACTGTGCAGCTCTCACTAAAGTTGAATAAAGTCCTTGCTATAGGTGTAGGCCATTTACATACCTCATGAAGCCTGACTGGAATACTCCCAGGACATTGCTAAGTGAGGCCTAGTCATTAGCGCTCACCTCCGCCTCACTTAGCAACATCCTGGGAGTCCTTAGCAACATCCCAGGAGTGCTTAGCAACGTCCTGGGTGTATTCAAGTCAGGCTTCATAAGGAATGTAAATGGCCTACCCTACACCTATAGCAAGGGTATTACTCATCTTTAGTCAGAGTTGCACAGCTTGTTTTAATCTACAAACTTCCCTTACCTGCATAGGCAGGTTTTGTGTAAAGGTGAACTATCCTTTTAAAGAGTTAGTTCACCTTGCAGGGAAGGGGTGTCTGTAGATAGAAACACATTGTGGAGCTCTGAATAAAGTTGAATAATTCCCTTTCTATAAGTGTAGGCCATTTACATACCTCATGAAGCCTGACTGGAATACTCCCAGGACATTGCTAAGTGAGGCCTAGTCATTACCGCTCACCTCAACCATCACAGGAGTGAACTCTCAAATGCTGAGCTCAGAGCTACTGCATCAGGGGAGAGAAATTGATGTGAGGGTAGGGCTGGGAGATTTTCTTTAAAAAAAAGAATCTTCGATTCTCTTAAAAAAAACTAGATTCACGATTCGAATCGAGTTTTTTTTTTTTTTGGAAACCGCGCCGGTCCTGAGGCGCTGCGGGCATGAGCTTTTAGGCGAGGCCGCGGCTTCGGCCTAGTCTGCGGCGTCCGGCCTCGCAGACTAGGCCGAAGCTGCGGCCTCACCTAAAAACTCCTTGCTCGCAGCTCTTCAGGCCCGGCGCGGTGTCCGCGCCGGTCTGGAGGCGCTGCGGGCATGAGTTTTTAGGTGAGGCCGCAGCTTTGGCCTAGTCCGCGGCGTCCGGCCATAGCCGCGGACTAGGCCGAAGCCACGGCCTCGCCTAAAAACTCATGCCCGCAGCGCCTCGGGACCGGCGCGGTGAAAAAAAAAAATCTAAAAAAATCGATTTGCTTAAATTTTGAATCGATTTGACCTCTCAACTCGATTCAAGATTTAAATCTATTTTTTTCCCAGCCCTATGTGAGGGGGTTTTAACTGAAGAAAAAGCTCACTCCTGTGAGGGTGTGGGTGAGCAGTAATGACTAGGCCTCACTTAGCAATATCCTAGAAACGTCCTGGGAGTATTCCAGTAAAGCTTTATGAGGTACAAAGATGGCCTTGCTAGAGGTGTAGGCCATTTACGTATGAAGCCTGACTGGAAAACTCCCAGATTTGACATTATTCTATCTTGCCATGTTGCTAGGATGGCGCTAGGACACTCCCAGCTCTCACAGGAGTGAGCACTTTCTCAGATTTTCAAACCCCCTTGCGTGCTTTTTCTCTCCCCTGATACAGTAGTTAAGAGTTGAGTTGAGAGCTCGCTCCTGTGATGGTGAGGGTGAGCAGTAACAGCTGGGAGTATCTTAGCAACTTCCTAGCAACAATGCAGGACGGGATGATACCATCCCTCTGAGTTTTCAGTCAGGCTTCATGAGGAACATAAATGGCCTACACCTATAGAAAGGACTATTATTATTCAACTTTGTTCACAGCTGCTCAGTTTGTTTTTATCCACAGACACACTTTGCCTGCATAGACGGGTTTGAGGTAAAGGTTAACTATGCTTTTAACTAGTTCCCTCCCGGCCTATAGCAAAATGACAGCTGGGCGGGCCTTTTTGTCAATCTGGGTGGACATCATATGACATCCTCCTGGATCGCACCATCAGACACAGCCGATGACTGATCAGTGTACCGACTCGCTGCCAGTACCATGTGATCACTGTGACCAATCACTGCAGATCACATGACAATTGTAAATAATGGATGCCTTCCTTTAAAGCGGAGTTCCACCCAGAAATGGAACTTCCGCTGATCGGATTCCTCTCCGCCTCCGTTGTCACATTTGGCACCCTTTGGGGGGGAGCAAATAAATGATACAAATCCAGGTGTTTGCTCCCACCTCCAGCGAAAGAGCGCCGCACTACGTCATGTCCGACCCCCCCCCTCTGTCTTATGGGAGACACACAGGTCCCAGAAGACAGCAGGGACCATTCAGAACGAGCAGCGCGACTCACGCATGCACAGTAGGGAACCAGGAGTGAAGACGAAAGTCTTCACTGCCTGGTTCCCTCACTAGGAATGGCGGCAGCAGCACCCGTGAGTCGGTCCGAAGATCGGCTTCGGGTGCCGACATCAGGAGCTCCCTGGATAGTAAAATGTCCATGTATTAAAAGTCAGCAGCTACAGTATTTGTAGATGCTGACGTTTATTTTTTTTTTTACCAGGCGGAACTCCGCTTCAAAATTTTCAGGCTTTCTTTATTTAGCAAAACATGAAAAACCCAGTGGTGATTAACCCCTTTCCGCCTGCGCTAAAGCCGAAAGACGCCTACAACACGGGCTTCCAGTGCGTCCATAGACATCCTCCTGTGATTGCGGTGCTTGCGTGCCCCTTGCGGCGAGTGGGCGGCACGCTCTGCCAAAGTCAAGTCTTTTGGACTCGGCTGATCACAGAACAGGTTAAAGGGCCAATCAAAGCTGCCCTTTACCATGTGATCAGCTGTCAGCCAATGACAGCTGATCACGGAAGTAAACAGAAGCCGGCTATCTGCTTTTTTTCTCTTCACGGTCAGCGTGAGGAGAATAGAAGAAAGCCGGTAACTGGCTATGGTTACAGGGACATCAGGCCCAACCTGTGCCTGGCATGAAGCTGCTAATCAGTGCCACCTATCAGTGCCCATCAATGCTTCCAATCAGTGCCCATTAGTGCCTCATCATCAGTGTCACCTATCAGTGCATACTGTATGTGGAGGGGACAGAAATGATAAGACCTTTTGAGGCTGGACTGCGGGTTCCTCGGGAGACCCCGATAATTATTGTTTTTGTCCCCTCCACATATGGGAGGTGTTTCCATGCATTTTGCAGAGATGTGAGACATCTTTACTCTTTATTTGTCACTGGTGGACGATATACTGTATATCTCAATATTGAATATGGATCCTTTGATTGACCATTGGATGAAATGCACTTGTTGCAGGGATGACCTAACCTCTGATTGAATTTGGAGTGACTCATCATATCCAGGTTTGAGGGAAATACCATCCTCTGATATAGCTGGCTTCCTTTCCTGTATGTTGGTGGCTGACTGGACGTTTCTTCTCTCGGACGCGCCAGACAATTTTGAGCATAGGTGTGGAATTATACTCGATGGAATGAAGCCCTGAGAAAGCGGCCATTGCGCCGGGAAACATGTTGGCAAGCTCCATATAACACCCAGTGGCATAGCGTGGGTTGTCAGCAACCGGGGCAAGGCAAGTAATTTGTGCCCGCCCTAACCTGCAGACTTTTGCCACTGCCCTAGTCCCTTCCCTTCCTACAATAGTACTGACCATTGGTTTCTACACTGACCACTACACTGACCTACCTGATTCCTATACTGGCCACTACACTGACCTACCTGTCCACTACACTGACCTACCTGATTCCTATACTGGCCACTACACTGACCTACCTGTCCACTACACTGACCTACCTGTCCACTACACTGACCTCTACAACTGACCTACCTGTCCACTACACTGACCTACCTGTCCACTACACTGACCCCTACAACTGACCTACCTGTCCACTACACTGACCTACCTGTCCACTACACTGACCTCTACAACTGACCTACCTGTCCACTACACTGACCTACCTGTCCACTGCACTGACCTCTACAACTGACCTACCTGTCCACTACACTGACCTACCTGTCCACTACACTGACCTCTACAACTGACCTACCTGTCCACTACACTGACCTACCTGTCCACTACACTGACCTACCTGTCCACTACACTGACCTCTACAACTGACCTACCTGTCCACTACACTGACCTACCTGTCCACTACACTGACCCCTACAACTGACCTACCTGTCCACTACACTGACCTACCTGTCCACTACACTGACCTCTACAACTGACCTACCTGTCCACTACACTGACCTACCTGTCCACTGCACTGACCTCTACAACTGACCTACCTGTCCACTACACTGACCTACCTGTCCACTACACTGACCTCTACAACTGACCTACCTGTCCACTACACTGACCTACCTGTCCACTACACTGACCTACCTGTCCACTACACTGACCTCTACAACTGACCTACCTGTCCACTACACTGACCTACCTGTCCACTACACTGACCCCTACAACTGACCTACCTGTCCACTACACTGACCTACCTGTCCACTACACTGACCTCTACAACTGACCTACCTGTCCACTACACTGACCTACCTGTCCACTACACTGACCTCTACAACTGACCTACCTGTCCACTACACTGACCTACCTGTCCACTACACTGACCTCTACAACTGACCTACCTGTCCACTACACTGACCTACCTGTCCACTGCACTGACCTACCTGTCCACTGCACTGACCTCTACAACTGACCTACCTGTCCACTACACTGACCTACCTGTCCACTACACTGACCTCTACAACTGACCTACCTGTCCACTACACTGACCTACCTGTCCACTACACTGACCTACCTGTCCACTACACTGACCTCTACAACTGACCTACCTGTCCACTACACTGACCTACCTGTCCACTACACTGACCTACCTGTCCACTACACTGAACTCTACAACTGACCTACCTGTCCACTACACTGACCTCTACAACTGACCTACCTGTCCACTACACTGACCTCTACAACTGACCTACCTGTCCACTACACTGACCTACCTGTCCACTACACTGACCTACCTGTCCACTACCTTGAGCCTTACACTAACCTACATGATTCCTATACTGGCCACTACACTGACCTACCTGATTCCTATACTGGCCACTACACTGACCTCTACACTTACCTACCTGATTCCTATACTACTACACTGAGCTCTACACTGACCTACCTGTCCACGACACTGACCTACCTGATTCCTATACTGGCCACTACACTGACCTACCTGATTCCTATACTGGCCACTACACTGACCTACCTGATTCCTATACTGGCCACTACACTGACCTACCTGATTCCTATACTGGCCACTACACTGACCTACCTGATTCCTATACTGGCCACTACACTGACCTACCTGATTCCTATACTGGCCACTACACTGACCTCTACACTGACCTACCTGTCCACTACACTGACCTACCTAATTCATATACTGTCCACTACACTGACCTACCTGATTCCTATACTGGCCACTACACTGACCTACCTGATTCCTACACTGGCCACTACACTGACCTACCTGATTCCTATACTGGCCACTACACTGACCTACCTGATTCCTATACTGGCCACTACACTGACCTACCTGATTCCTATACTGGCCACTACACTGACCTCTACACTGACCTACCTGTCCACTACACTGACGTACCTGATTCATATACTATCCACTACACTGACCTCTACACTGACCTACCTGTCCACTACACTGACCTACCTGTCCACTACACTATGCCTTACATTAACCTACCTGATTCCTATACAGGCCACTAACTGACCTACCTGTCCACTACCTTGAGCCTTACACTAACCTACATGATTCCTATACTGGCCACTACACTGACCTCTACACTGACCTACCTGATTCCTATACTACTACACTGAGCTCTACACTGACCTACCTGTCCACGACACTGACCTACCTGATTCCTATACTGGCCACTACACTGACCTACCTGATTCCTATACTGGCCACTACACTGACCTACCTGATTCCTATACTGGCCACTACACTGACCTCTACACTGACCTACCTGTCCACTACACTGACCTACCTGATTCATATACTGGCCACTACACTGACCTCTACACTGACCTACCTGTCCACTCACTATGCCTTACATTAACCTACCTGATTCCTATACAGGCCACTACACTGACCTACCTGATTCCTATACTGGCCACTACACTGACCTACCTGATTCCTATACTGACCTACCTGACCACTACACTAACCTACCTGATTCATATACTGACCACTACACCAACCACTACACTACAATGTCAGGAGTTATTGGTTGGGAGTACAGTGGTATTTATTGGTTAGGAGTACAGTGGTATTTATTGGTTAGGAGTACAGTGGTATTTATTAGTTGGGGGTACAGTGGTATTTATTAGTTGGGGGTACAGTGGTATTTATTGGTTAGGAGTACAGTGGTATCTATTGGTTAGGAGTAGAGTGGTATTTATTGGTTAGGAGTACAGTGGTATTTATTGGTTAGGAGTACAGTGGTATTTATTGGTTGGGGATACAGCGGTATTTATTGGTTATGAGTACAGTGGTATTTATTGGTTAGGAGTACAGTGGTATTTATTAGTTGGGGGTACAGTGGTATTTATTGGTTAGGAGTACAGTGGTATTTATTGGTTAGGAGTAGAGTGGTATTTATTGGTTAGGAGTACAGTGGTATTTATTGGTTAGGAGTACAGTGGTATTTATTAGTTGGGGGTACAGTGGTATTTATTAGTTGGGGGTACAGTGGTATTTATTGGTTAGGAGTACAGTGGTATTTATTGGTTAGGAGTAGAGTGGTATTTATTGGTTAGGGGTAGAGTGGTATTTATTGGTTAGGGGTAGAGTGGTATTTATTGGTTAGGAGTAGAGTGGTATTTATTGGTTAGGAGTAGAGTGGTATTTATTGGTTAGGAGTACAGTGGTATTTATTGGTTAGGAGTAGAGTGGTATTTATTGGTTAGGGGTAGAGTGGTATTTATTGGTTAGGAGTACAGCGGTATTTATTGGTTAGGAGTAGAGTGGTATTTATTGGTTGGGGGTACAGTGGTATTTATTGGTTAGGAGTACAGTGGTATTTATTAGTTGGGGGTACAGTGGTATTTATTGGTTAGGAGTACAGTGGTATTTATTGGTTAGGGGTAGAGTGGTATTTATTGGTTAGGAGTAGAGTGGTATTTATTGGTTAGGAGTAGAGTGGTATTTATTGGTTAGGAGTACAGTGGTATTTATTTGTTAGGGGTACAGTGGTATTTATTAGTTGGGGGTACAGTGGTATTTATTAGTTGGGGGTACAGTGGTATTTATTGGTTAGGGGTACAGTGGCATACCTCCAACTTTTTGAGATGGGAATGAGGGACACCTATCAGCAAAAGTATGCAGGCATAGGACACACCCCCTGCCACGCCCCCTTAAAGGAGAATTGTACAAAAAAACAAGATTGGTTAAACCCACAAGGGCTTTTTTTTACCACTACTATTCCTTTATATTGGCTTTTGAAATGTACAAATGCAGATGAAAGGTTTAGCACTGGGAAACAATTTTTTGATAGATAAAAAGTGCTTTTTATATACAACTATATAGATCAGACCAAAATGAGGGACAAATGAGGAGGAATGAGGGACAGAGGGACATTGCTTCAAATCAGGGCCAGTTGGGAGCTATGCATTGGTATTTGTTGATTAGGAGTACAGTGGTATTTATTGATTGGGAGTACAGTGGTATTTGATTAGGGGTACAGTGGTATTTGGTTAGGGGTACGGTGGTATTTATTGATTAGGAGTACAGTGGTATTTGATTAGGGGTACAGTAGTATTTGGTTAGGGGTACGGTGGTATTTATTGATTAGTTGTACAGTGGTATTTATTGATTAGTACAGTGGTATTTGATTAGGGGTACAGTGGTATTTATTGATTAGGAGTACAGTGGTATTTATTGATTAGGAGTACAGTGGTGTTTATTGATTAGAAGTAGACTGGTATTTATTGATTAGGAGTAGAGTGGTATTTATTGATTAGGAGTACAGTGGTATTTATTGATTAGGAGTAGAGTGGTATTTATTGATTAGGAGTAGAGTGGTATTTATTGATTAGGAGTACAGTGGTATTTATTGATTAGGAGTACAGTGGTATTTATTGATTAGAGGTACAGTGATAATTATTAGTACAGTGGTATTTATTGATTAGGAGTACAGTGGTATTTATTGATTAGGGGTACAGTGGTATTTATTAGTACAGTGGTATTAGGAGTACAGTGGTATTTATTGATTAGGGGTACAGTGGTATTTATTAGTACAGTGGTATTTATTAGGAGTACAGTGGTATTTATTGATTAGGAGTACAGCGGCAGTTCACGATAACATATCCTGTTTATCACACCGGAAGTAGCCAGGGGGCGCCCATTCCTCTCCCTCACACACACATTACATAAAGCCCGGATGATGACGTTTAAGGTCACGTGTTCCCTCCTCGCGCCCCCTCTTTTTTCCCGCTGCGAGCTCGCGCAGGGGCACGGTTGCCAGGCAGAGGCGAGAACGCGCCGCAGTTAGAAGAGGAGGGGGGTGGAGTCGGAGAAGGCGGGGCGCGGCGGTATTGACGTCATCTTCTCGCGGTGCTTCTCTTTCGGTGTGTGAGGAGGAGGAGGCGGCGGCGGGAGCCACACCGGAGGAGCTGAGGGGGGAAGAACATCCGCCGATACCCCGTCTTACACCGGACGCAGGGGCCTCCCCCGGACACCGACAAGGTAATACTGGGCCCGGGCTCGTCAGAGGGACGCCGATACCGAGGCATGCCGGATACTGACACCTCATATCAGGGCCCGTGTGTATTTTTTTACCCATATCCCATACAGGAGCCGGTATATAGATCTCCCATACAGGAGCCTGTGTATATAGATCTCAGTATACAGATCTCCTATACAGGAGCCTGTGTATATAGATCTCAGTATACAGATCTCCTATACAGGAGCCTGTTTATATAGATCTCAGTATATAGATCTCCTATACAGGAGCCTGTGTATATAGATCTCAGTATACAGATCTCCTATACAGGAGCCTGTGTATATAGATCTCAGTATACAGATCTCCTATACAGGAGCCTGTGTATATAGATCTCAGTATACAGATCTCCTATACAGGAGCCTGTGTATAGAGATCTCAGTATAGAGATCTCAGTATAGAGATCTCAGTATAGAGATCTCAGTATAGAGATCTCAGTATAGAGATCTCCTATACAGGAGCCTGTGTATAGAGATCTCAGTATAGAGATCTCAGTATAGAGATCTCAGTATAGAGATCTCAGTATAGAGATCTCAGTATAGAGATCTCAGTATAGAGATCTCAGTATAGAGATCTCAGTATAGAGATCTCCTATACGGGAGCCTGTGTATATAGATCTCAGTATATAGAGATCTCCCATACGGGAGCCTGTGTATATAGATCTCAGTATATAGAGATCTCCCATACGGGAGCCTGTGTATATAGATCTCAGTATATAGAGATCTCCCATACGGGAGCCTGTGTATATAGATCTCAGTGCTCTATATCTCATAGAGTAGCCTGTGTGTAGGGGTCAGTGTGTATTTATGTGTAGATGGATATCATATATCTATCTCTCTCTTCGGATGCACTGGTATTGGTATCGGTGCCATCACTGATACTTTGCGGTGCGGTTTGAGCCAATACAAAATTAATGCAAGTGAAGAAATGTCTTCAGCACACCAAGTATTCCTCAATGTCCGAGGCTTTATTTATGTGGTCACATGGTAAACATAAGGCAACATTTCGCAGCCACGCAGGGCCCATTCGTCTGGCTGAGGTCACTATGACAAGCCTGGGCTCACACAGGAGCGGTGGGGAAATTGCATGCGATTTTATTTATAAAAAAGGTATTGGTGCAAACCTATATCCCCATACAGGAGCTTGTGTATCTATAGAGCTCAGTATGTATCTATCCCATACAGGAGCTTGTGTGTGTATCTATAGATCTCAGTATGTATTTATCCCATACAGGAGCCTGTGTATAGAGCTCAGTATGTATCTATTAGTGTTGCACCGATGCCGAGCATTTTCAGGAGTTCTTGTACTCGTGGGCAGTCAGCAGATGATCGGGGGGGGGGGGGGGGTTACAAGCACCAATCTCCCTGTATAGATTTCAATAAAGCAACTGATAGCTGCTTCTCCTCCTCCTCCTCCTCCTCCTCCCTCCGTGTCGTCCTCCGCTCCCCCTGTCAGGATGGGGGAAGGAGCCGATAAATTGTCATTTACCGGCTCCTTCTTTTTCCCGAATGCAGTGTCGGTGGTCACTGACTGCCCATTCATAACCGAGCATCGGAAACAGTGTTTGAATGGGGAGGAACCTCTGTCTCCTGTCCATTCATCTTCAGTGCAGCTGAGGCTGCTGAGAAAGGGACTGAGGAATCTGTGTCCTCAGACTCTTTTTCTCTGTCTCAAAGGGGAGATGTCAGGGGTCTCTCTATATCTGTAGGAGCCTGTGTATATCCCTAGGAGCCTTCGTATAGCGTTCAGTGTATATCCCATGTAATCGGTGTTCTTCATGAACTCTCTAGAACACAATATGGTGACTGGTAGAATATACCGATTTTTATTATGGTGAATACATGATTGTTCAGCCACTCTGTCCCCTCCCCCTTTTATTCTATATATACTCTTATTGGAATATAAAATTCCTGTAATTTATAATGGTTCCTGTGGCTGATTATTATAATAGAGATGACTGGTATGGCATGTTATAATTGTATATAATGACTCCGCAGAGACTTCCCTCTAATACAGTATTGCACACACTGTCATGTATTTCGGGGTATAATATACATTGCTAATACTCCCCAGTGATTATTCACCTATATGGTATGATTGGTAGCACTCGTGTCCTTAACTAATAAAGCAGTTTGCAGTCCTTGGGGATTATATCATTTAGGATACAGGGACTCGCATTTCCTCTTCTGTAATAATTATAGAATAAGCACTCCTATCATTATAATAATTAGGTCTGATATTTGGTTGGTATCTATGACTGTTTGCAGTCTGTATACAGACAGGTTGTAATTTATAGAGCGCGGTGTGGAAGTTTTGTCTGTACGCTTTTTAGTCCTCTGTAATTTGGGCCCCCTCAGTACATCCGCTACCTACAAGTTATACAAGAACAAACTTGTTACAATAAAGATGTATCAGCATTGTAGCACTTATTACACAGCTGATTGTAAGACATGGAACAGTGTTCAATTAAGTTAAGGGACTGTTTCTGTGTAAGTAGTGTTTAAAGCGGGGGTCCACCTAAACCGCCAAAGAAAAAAAATATATATTAAAAGCCAGCAGGTACAAATACTGCAGCTGCTGACTTTTAATACATGGCCACTTACCTGTCCCAGGGTCCAGCGATGTCGGCAGGGGATGCCGAGAACCCGCTCGGTTCTCGGCAGCTGCCGCCGCCATCCTAGGTGAGGGAATCAGGAAGTGAAGCATTGCGGCTTCACTTCCCGGTTCCCTACTGCGCATGCGCGAGTCGCGCTGCGCATCGTAACTGGTCCCCGCTATCTCCTGGGAGCTGTGTGTTTCCCAGGAGACAGCGCGGTGGGGACAGGAAGAGGCATAGACTCCCATGGGAGTCTATGCCGGAAGTGGGTGCAAATACCCGTCTTAGACAGGTATCTGCACCCCCCCCCCTCCCCCCTGAAAGGTGCCAAATGTGACCCTGGAGGGGGGGAGGGTTCCGAAAAGCGGAAGTTCCATTTTTGTGTGGAACTCCGCTTTAAAGTAGAACTATAGGCAAAACTTTTTTTTTTTTTTTTAATTTTTGGATAGAGTAATGCTGGCCATACGATACGAAAGCCGAACCCATTTTTCAATTTTTCAAAAAGCGAACATTCAGCTGTGAGAGCAAACGATAGTGCCATCATGTAATGACCAATAAATCGTTCAGTGGACATCGATACATTTTTGTTCTTCCTTTTTTTTTTTTTTTTTACATATCTACTGCAAACAGTTCATTTATCGATCATTCGGCAGAAAATTTCCAAACTTGTCCTTTGTTTTTTGGCTCAAAAAACGTCCCATCTATTATCGATTTTTATGCCCATTAACTGGCCAAAAAATGAATGAACTGACTTAATCTAAATGACCGAATTTCGGGATTTTTTTTAAATAATTTTTTTATTTAGTTTATGGCCAGCATAAGCGAGGGAGGATTATAATCCCTGTCAGTTTTTTTTTTTTTTTTTTTGCCATCTGGGTCCCATTGTGGAGATCTCCCTTCACTTCCTGTCCCATAGCCAAACAGGAAGTGAGAGGATATCCCTGCAAATCAAGGGAATCCCTTGCCCCCCCGGTCATCAGAACTAGCGTCCCTTCTATTACTTTTCAGGGGACAACCCAAAACTTGGGGTTTTCTTTTACGTTCAATAATCATGGTAAATAGGATGAATAGAGGGGGCAATCTCCTTAACAGGGGCACAGGCAGCTATAAAATCTGACCAGTGTTCTAATCCCTCTGCACTCTATCCAAGACTATAAAAAAATGTCTTTACTCTTTAGTTATACTCCAAACCAAAAATGTATTCTATTGCGGCTTACCAATCATTAGATGTGGTGGCTGCATTGGTTTTGTTTTCTTTGTCTCCCCCCCCCCTCCTCCCCTCTGTTTTCACCTGATGATCTGGCCAGTATCTCACACCCTGTTATTAGCCCACGTTAACATCGGACCATTTTGACATTTCAAATCTCCGGCTGTTGCCAGCAACGGCATCGTCCAAATTTGGTGCGACGCCGCACCGATTCCCAAAAGTAGTTCCTGCTCTACTTTTGGTGACGTCAGGGGCGATTTTTGAATAGACAGACATAGGAACCTGCACAGATGTCTGTCAAAGTGCCCCCAAAGTCGGCCTGAAATGTCGGACAGAAATCGGGCGAGTTCAGCACAAGGATTTCAAACCGGCCCCCAGTGTGAGTGTGGGACTAAGGCCCCTTTCACACTTATAGGACTTGTCCCACGATTTTGTGCTGCAAAAATCGCATGACAAGTCATTCTCCATGATTTTCAATGGCTACCATTCATATTGGTACGACTTTAGGTCGTGCCGACTTCAAAGTAGTCCCTGCACTACTTTGGTCCAACTTTCACGGTAGTTGTACTCCTCAATGTTAAACCCTCAAGTAGCATGCAAATCGTACCTGAACAATATAGACACGATTTCAGTACGACTTTGTAAGCACAAGCAGCTTTTGTAAACCCCAACCCTGTAAAGTCGTACTGATCCCAAATCGTGGTTGTAAAATTGCGTGACTTTGAAGTTTCACAAGTATGAAAGGAGCCTAAGCGAGAGACAACTTTGGAAGAATGAGAAAAGGAGGCACAGCAAAGAACAGAATGGTCTATCGGGGAGGGGGGGGGGGGTGAGAAATGTATTAGCAGATTTAGAAACGCTCTGGATTTATCAGATTGGATAGCAGTGGGTGTCAGCGGACATGTGACCGCTCCCCCATAGAGGTGAATGGAGGGTACGCTCAGGACAGAGGGACCTGATCGGAATGTCTGTGTGAAAGGCCCCTAATTGTCTGGAGGTTAGTTAACGTTTACCTGTAACACACACACAGTTTTCTGCTATGATTGCCCCACCTGTAAACGCATGTTTCCATGTTCTAGAAATGGACCAATCGCTTGCATTCCTTCATTCAGACCGGCCTCCCATGTGTTATTTTGTTAGAGAAATTGATCTGTAAACTGTTTGTTTTATAATTCCCAGATCACTTCCTCCTATATTTTTAATGTTTAGGTCTCATTCATATGGACACGGAGGTCTGCAGGCAGTGACTGGCCTGTTTATGTGGCTGGAGGTCCCAATAACTACATGCAGGCTGCCCATGTAAGTGTATGGGGCTACGGCCCTTCATCCTAATTTGTCAGACGTGGGTAAAAAGCCCCCAAACACACACTGGCTGTGTTCAGGGATGCTGCTCACCTACATGCCTGTCAGATTAGGATGAGCGGCAGTGTCCGTGCAGCCACTGCATCCCTGTATGCTTACATGAGCTGCCTGCATGCACCACCCAGTGACTCAAGCCACATATGCAGGGAGTCCATGTGAAGGTCTTGGATTCATTGAGAGTATCTAATCTGCTCCTGGATGCTGAGATTTCAATCTTCTTGGACTTTTTGTTTATGCTTGTTTTTTGTCAGAATTTGTAACGGAAGTGATGTTCTGTCGCCGCCATCTTGCTACACCCCACAATCGTCCACAGTAAGGCTACAGTGAGAAGGCGGCGAGCGGACATCTTGTTACACCCACCGGAGTCTTGCATTTCACACTTATTTTTAACAGTAAACTGAGCTTTCTATTGTGAAATACATGATTTTAAACATCCATCTCACTGTTTAGATGTTGCATTTTAATAGCAGTGTCAAGTCTGCTGATCTCACAGGTTTGCTAATGTGACAGAACACCGGTCCTTTGAAAAATCAACATCAAAACAGTCTAAGAAATTTCACTATTTAAGCTCAGTTTACTGGTAAAAAAGTGTAAAATGCAAAACTCCGGTGGGTGTAACAAGATGTCCGCTCGCCGCCTTCTCACTGTAGCCTTACTGTGGACAAGTGCGGGGTGTAGCAAGATGGCGGCAACGGAACATCACTTCCGTTACCAATTCTGATGGGTCGGCTAATCTGACCAAACACTGCTGTTTAGGGTTCTTGTATACGGGCTGGCTGAACTTGGTGTATTTCCTCTGCCCAGGTGCAGCGTACAGCCTGTCATTGACATGAATAACTGTGCACTGCTGTACTCGTGTATACATTGGTGCTGTCATAAACAAGAGTATGTACTTGTGTGTACGTTAGCGCCACCATCTACATGAAAACCGCAATGCACAGCCATTTGTGTGGGTGACACCAGGGCTGCCTGGGTGGGGGTAATGTGCTGGCAAATATGCTGAACAGGCTCAACCGGCCCATGTGCAAGAACTCTTACAGTGCAGGTGTTTGGACAAATTATTGAACTTGGCAGAATGTCGAAACCACATCGCTTCCTGTGACGTGGCATCAGCTGTTTCACGAAACCACGTGCAGCGCATAAGCCGTGACGTCAGGACACTGGAATTTACACGTCAAATTCCTCGACCACTGATTCAGCACACGCAAATACACGTCTGTCTACGTTACAACACAGTAGTTAAACACTGCACGCATGTGCAGTTAGAGTGGTTGGCAGAGTAGCTGTTAAACAGCGTCAATTTCAAAAGCGTTCGTGTATTTGCATGCGCTTTATCGGTTGAGGAATTTGACATGCAAATTCCTGAGTGCACCGATGTCAGTGCTGACGTAATTGATGACGCGCTGCACATGTAACGTCACAGAAAGTGAGGTGGGTTTGATCTTCTGCCAGGTTTGAGATTTTGTCTAAACACAGGAAGTGTCCGTTCTGACCAAAGGTGCCGTCCAGAGCTGGATTTTTTTTCCCTTTTTTTTTTTTTTTGGAGTACTGAGAACTGAGCGATCAGCGGTGTTTGATCGCTCGGTTCTCAGCCTTAGCGGGGGACAGATGCGGAGTCGCATCAATGCTGCATCCACCTAGGTAACTGACTTAAAAAAGCAAAACCCCCCCCATACTTCTCTTAAAGTGATATTAACCACTAGCCAACCAGCTAACGCAGATATACTGCGGCAGGTCGCCTCTCCTGCGCTAACCGACGTACCTGTACATCGGTCCGTGAAAGGAGGATAGTGTGCCCGCGGGTTCTGTGGACTCTGTCCATCAGCGACCCAGGATTGTGGTGAGGAGAGGCAGAACTGGGAACTGCCTATGTAAAAAAAGATGATTCCCCGTTCTGCCTTGTGACATGACAGAGATCTACTGTTCCCAGTGATCTGGCAGCCCAATACACCCAGGGAACACGCTTAACCCCTTGATCGCCCCCTAGTGTTAACCCCCTTCCCTGCCAGTGACATTTCTACAGTAATTGGTGCATTTTTTTTTTTTATATTTTTTTTAGCACTGATCAATGTAGTAATGTCACTTGTCCCCAAAAAGTGTCAATTGGGGTCAGATTTGTCCGCCACAATGTCGCAGTCCCACTAAAAAAAGTAAAAAAAAAAAAAAAATGAAAGTCCCTAAATCTATCCCATAGTTTGTAGACACCATAACTGTTGCGCAAACTAATCAATATACACCTATTGCGATTTCCCCCCCCCCCCCAAAAATGGGATATGTATTCTAGCAGAAAGTAAAAAAATGTTTTTTTTTTTTTTTTTTTTGTTTGGTATTTTTTTGTTTATAGTGCAAAAAATAAAAACCGCAGAGGTGATCAAATGCCACCAAAATAAAGCTATTTGTGGGGGACATACATTTTATTTTGGTGCAATATCGCATGACCGCACTGTCAGTTAAAGCGACGCAGTGCCGTATCGCAAAAAATGGCCTGGTCATTGAGGGGGCAAATGCTTCTGGGGCTGAAGTGGTTAAAGTCTCGTGTGTTTAAAAAAAAAAAAAAAAAATGTATACAGTGGCTTTGCACAGAGCAGCCCACATCCTCCTTCTTGGGTCCCCCACCTGCGTTCCTGGCCCTGCCGAGTGCCCCAACACCAAGCAGCTTGCTATGGTGACACCTGAGCTGCTGCTGTGTGTGGCTCGACCCTGCCCCCTCTTTCCCTTATTGACTGACATTGGCGCCCGCTGCTGTCTCAGCCAATGACGAAGCGTACTCGGACAGCCGTGGCTCTCTTGTGCAACACTGCTGGATGGAGATGGGGCTCAGGTAAGTATTAGGGGGTCTGCTGCACACAGAAGGATTTTTATCCTAATGCATAAAGATAAAAAAAAAAAAAAAGTGTGCTTTTAGAACCACTTTAAGTGTTAACAGGGCACACGGAAAACAGTTTGTCTATGTGCCCTTGTGAGGATCTGCCATTTTCTGGTGTGGGTAAATGCTCAGTGTGAATGCCATTTAATGCATCTTATGTATTTACAAATGTCCTTTTAAATTATGTGTGAGAGGCCCGACTATAAGACAGGCTTGTCTCGGATAATTTTTGCTGATCTGCACATTATCTGCTTTATGCAAAACTTGACATTTCTTTTATTCCTTGTGATTGCCTCCCCCTGGGGAAGATGATGCTCCACTCAATTAATTCCATTATCCAAACACCTAAAATACCTTCCTGCGGGGAAAGTTGAGGTTTCTGATAAGCTACATCAACAGCGTCTGTCAGAAGAGAATTGGCTTCATTAGAGAGGAAGGTTAGTTTATGGTTCTAAAGTAAATACTCTTTCCATTGACACGTGTCACTTTTGGTTTGCTGGGTGAACACCGTCTACCTAAAACAGGGATCTTCAAACTACGGCCCTCCAGCTGTTGCAGAACTACACGTCCCATGAGGCATTGTAAACCTCTGACATTCACAGACAGGACTAGGCATGATGGGAGTTGTAGTTCCTGAACAACTGGAGGGCCATAGTTTGAAGACCCCTGTCTTGAAACAAATTCACCTTCAGTGGTGTGTTTTATAGACCAGCCTTTGCAAACCCTGGGTTCTGTGGATATTCAGGGGTTGCTGGTGATTCTTTGAGCAGTAATTACTTGTCCTTCCATCTGATGGGTGTCTGCATCTTGTTGGGGGCGGCGTCACCTGGGAGAGCCAGCGGTATAACGCCAATCTTATTTATAGGAACCCGTTCACACTAGAACTTGATTACCACACCGCATTCAAAGCGCAGCGCCTTTGCAATCTGCAGCAGGGGTCGGTTGCAACCTGCGTTTGGGGCGTTAGCATTGCAAACGCAGTAAGTTTGCCAAGACTGGTGCGCATGGAATAAAACTATTTGTTTCAGTACGTTTAGTATATGCATTATTTTTGGTGTGGTGTGCACAGAACTGCACGTGAATTACAGAGGATCGTACGCTGCGTTTTTTTTGGTTTGGTTTTTTTTTCCCCCCTCTTCTTCTCCTCTCTCCTTGTGTTTACCGCTCCTAAGGGTGGAATTCTACCTACAGGCCGCCAGTTTGGGGAGTCCTGCTGACTCGCAATGAAATGGTGCCTTCCTTTTATTGACCACCAATGTAAGAGGTAGTTTTCCTCACAGAATGTAGATGTAAGGGGAAACCTCTCTACCTCCTAATTTAAAGTGTGAGGCTGGGTTCACACCTCCGTGCGGAGGGCTAACAGCAGGGGCCCGGTGCGTCCCTGTTCTCTGTTTTCAGGGACGAATCGGGGCCGAATTTCTACCTGAATTCAACCCTGAAACTGAGCCAAAGATGCATAGGACCCCTGTGCAAGCTGCTCCGCAGCCACCACGGAGGTGTGTGAACCGGCTCCATTGAGAGAAGGTCAGTTTTCTGTCATGCAAATTGGATGTGGAAAATCCTAATCCAATCCACACTAGTGTCAACCCAACCTAAGGGCTGCAGGTGCCCCTTCTCGATCCAGCGACATGCACAAGAGCCTCGACGGTCCTGGGGCTCTCTTCTCATTGGCTTTGACACAGCAGTGGGAGCCATTGGCTCCCACTGCTGTCAATGACAGCCAGTGAGCCAATGAGGAGAGAGTGGAGGGCTGAGCTGCAGCTCTGTCTCATGGACGCATAGACCGGGGCTCGGGAGTGAGCACCCACCAGTGCCCCCAATAGCAAGCGGGCACTGGTCAAGGGGAACCAGAGGAGAAGCAGAGGATTGAAGCTGCTCTGTGCATAACCACTGCACAGAGCAGGCAAGTATTAAATGATGAAGAAAATTATTATCTTTTATCTTTAAACATGCCCTCCTCCTATTCGACATCTACCACTGACAACCGATGTAGAAGGACCCATTACTAAGCACTAATGTATGGAAGCGTTTCTCTACTGACCACCAATGTGAGGGGGCCACATCTACTACCGACCACCGGGGTAATAGGGATACATCTACAGCTAAGCACCAATTTAAAGATTCATTTCTCCACTGACCAGCAAAGTAAAGGAGTCTGTCATTTAGTTCTTTTATGGCCATTTTTTTCATATTTCAATTACTAAAAATTTTATAGAGTAGGAGGCGTTGAAAAGGAGCCACCTTGGGTGTCAGATACTCTGTTTATTACTACAGAATATAGCAGAAGAACAAACAGAATGCAAGCTGTGATGGGTATTAGTGATGTGTTGAAGCCAGTTGTCGGGTCAGAAGATTACTGTTGAGTGGACAGACCTTTATTTAAATTACATAGTTACATAGTAGGTGAGGTTGAAAAAAGACACAAGTCCATCAAGTCCAACCTATGTGTGTGATTATGTGTCAGTATTACAATGTATGTTGCAGTCATTCAGGTGCTTATCTAATAAGAGTTTCTTGAAACTATCGATGCTCCCCGCTGAGACCACCGCCTGTAGGAGGGAATTCCACATCCTTGCCGCTCTTACGGTAAAGAACCCTCTACACCAGGGATATGCAATTAGTGGACCTCCAGCTGTTGCAGAACTACAAGTCCCATGAGGCATAGCAAGACTCTGACAGCTACAAGCATGACACTCAGAGGCAGAGGCATGATGGGACTTGTAGTTTTGCAACAGCTGGAGGTCCACTAATTGCATATCCCTGCTCTACGTAGTTTAAGGTTAAACCTCTTTTCTTCTAATTTTAGTGAGTGGCTGCGTGTCTTTAATAAATTCCCTTCTGTGAAAAAGTTTTATCCCTATTGTGGGGTCACCAGTACAGTATTTGTAAATTGAAATCATATCCCCTCTCAAGCGTCTCTTCTCCAGAGAGAATAAATTCAGTGCTTGCAACCTTTCCTCATAACTAAGATCCTCCAGACCCTTTATTAGCTTTGTTGCCCTTCTTTGTACTCGCTCCATTTCCAGTACATCCTTCCTGAGGACTGGTGCCCAGAACTGGACAGCATACTCCAGGTGCGGCCGGACCAGAGTCTTGTAGAGCTGGAGAATTATCGTTTTTTATCTCTGGAGTTGATCCCCTTTTTAATGCCAATATTCTGTTTTCTTTATTAGCAGTAGCTTGGCATTGCATGCCGTTGCTG
Source organism: Lithobates septentrionalis (assembly GCA_037952835.1). Lineage (NCBI taxonomy): Eukaryota > Metazoa > Chordata > Amphibia > Anura > Ranidae > Lithobates > Lithobates septentrionalis. Next base: position 493,017 of record JBBDGP010003315.1, on the reverse strand, counting down.
AGCCTATCATCTACTAGGACCCCCAGGTCCTTTTCCATCCTAGATTCCCCCAGAGGTTCTCCCCCCAGTGTATAGATTGCATTCAGATTTTTGCCACCCAAATGCATTATTTTACATTTTTCTACATTGAACCTCATTTGCCATGTAGTTGCCCACCCCATTAATTTGTTCAGATCTTCTTGCAAGGTTTCCACATCCTGCGGAGAAGTGATTGCCCTGCTTAGCTTAGTATTGTCTGCAAATACAGAGATTGAACTGTTTATCCCATCCTCCAGGTCATTTATGAACAAATTAAATAGGATTGGTCCCAGCACAGAACCCTGGGGGACCCCACTACCCACCCCTGACCATTCCGAGTACTCCCCTTTTATCACCATCCTCTGAACTCGCCCTTGTAGCCAGTTTTCAATCCATGTACTCACCCTATGGTCCATGCCAACACACCTTATTTTGTACATTAAACGTTTTATGGGGAACTGTGTCAAATGCTTTTGCAAAATCCAGATACACTAATTGATCATAATTGGGTCACGACTGTATAGTGCCTTCCTAAGATCCTTGGTAACTAATCTGTATATGTTTGGATGTGACCTCCTGTAATTGTGCTTTAATTCTGTTGACTGACTGAGAGATTAGCAGACCTATTCCTGCCAGATCACTAGCTGGTATGTGTTCTTACATTTCGTTTTTTTTCCTAGTCCAAGATTCTTGGCTGTGATGACATGTATAGGATCATGAATTTTGACATGGTTTTATGACAATGCTATTATCTGGTTACAATCCTAGCCGAGTATTTCTTGGGGAAATGGGTCAATTATTAAAGTGACCCTGTTGCATCTGTAAAAAGCAGATAGTAGGTTACTTTAATAGAAGAGTATGCCTAGGGCTGCAGTGTTGGAATGGAGGGAGAGACGGGCAAAAAGAGGGGTTCATAGAAGAGGTCCCATTGTGCAGGAATGTTAGCATTTTTTCAGGACTTGACTGAGTCACTTTAAGACCCCTTTCACACTGGGGCCGCATTAGCGCTAAAACGCAGCCCATTTTAGCGCCGCGTTTCGGCTTCTAGCAGGGCGCTTTTAACCCCAAAGATGAAGTTAAAAACTCCCGTTTTGCGGCACTTTGGAAGCGCTGCCCATTCATTCCAATTGGCAGGGCGTTTTGGGAGCACTAAATACAGCACTTCCAACCCCCCCCCGAAAGATGCTGCTTGCAAGATTTTTCAGAACGTCCCGCAAGCGCACCACCCCAGTGTGAAAAGTCACTTTTGAATGAATGGGAGGGGGTTTTTAGGCTCTTAGCAGAAGCTATTTCCAGCACTAAAGCGCCTGAAAACTACCCCAGTGTGAAAGGGGTCTTGAAGGCATTTATTTATTTTTTATTTAACCACCTTTTTAAAGGGGTTAAACTCAATCTAGTGACACGTGGGGGTGGGGCCCGAGTCCTGCTGGCCGCAGCAGCAGGACTCAGGAGCGTGCCCGCATGGGTGCCTCCTTGGAATGCAGGGCACTCGATGTGGGGAGGAGCCAGGAGCGCCGCTGGGGGGGATTCCAGAAGAGGAGGATCGGGGGCCACTCTGTGCAGAACCCTTGCACAGAGGAGGAAAGTATACCATGTTTGGGTGTTTGTTTGTTTTTTTTGTTTAAACACAAAACCTTTAGTGCTGGTTCACACAGGGGCGACTTGTCAGGCGACCTAGCGGCCTGACAAGTCGCCTCCCGTTCTGTACTAAGGAACCGTTCTAATAGGAGCGACGCAAGTCGCTCCAACTTAGAAAAAGGCTCCTGTAGTATTTCTGGGGCGACTTCAGGCGACTTGCATTGACTTCTATACAGAAGTCGTTTTGCAAGTCGCAGCTGAAGTCGTGTGCAGGTCGCCTCGGTGAGGTGACCTGCAAGTCGTGCCGCCCCTGTGTGAACCGGCACTTAAGGACCAAGCCCATTTTGTTTTTTACTAGTTAAAATCAGTATTTTTTAGCTAGAAAATTACTGTGTATCTATCTCTCTCTTGATGTTTTTTTTTTTTTTTGGGGAGGGGGAGAAACACTTTACTGTTCCTTTTTCTTATTTTTAATAATAAAAAAAAAAAGTTCTTTTTTTTTTTTTTTTTTTTTGTTTAATGTGAAGGCTGATGTTACGCCGGGTAAATTGATACCTTACATGTCGTGCTTTTAAAATTGTGCACACTCGAGGAATGGTGACAAACTTCAGTATTTAAAAAATGTTTCCTGTTACCTGTTTAAGGTTAGAGGGGGTCTTGTGCTAGAATTATTGCTCGAGCTCTAAATCTCGGTGATACCTCACGTGTTATTTGAACATCATTTTACATATGTGGGCATGACTTGCGTATGCGTTCTCTACTGCGCACAAGCACGGATGGATGGGGAGCTTTAAATTAATTTTTTTTTTTTTTTTTTTACACTGTCCCTTTGGGTCACTTGTATTACTAATATATAAGGAAAATATCCCTTGTAATAGAAATAAGCAGGACAGGCCTCTTTAATGCGAGATCTGGGGACAACAGTCAGGTGTTAGCAGTCTGTAAATAAGTCTGACCATTGTGTCAGCAGTTAGCCGGGTCATGCATTTTACATCAGCACCGTGTCACAGGTGACATCTAATCTCCTTTCCTTTTTCACACAGTTACTCATTCCAGGCCTTGAATTTATCTGCAATGATTTGAGCCTTGACCTGCTCACGTACAGTTTTAGTCAGTCCAGCAGAGGCGGCTCTAGACTTTGTAAGGCCTTAGGCAAAACCTAGACATGAGGCCCCACTCATACCCATAATGGGGAAAAATAATTCAAGCGATAAAATAAAAACTAACTGTATAAATTGCATATATTAAGAGCTTTAAAGTGCTGGTGTCAGTGCGCTCTCTCTCGGTGCTGGTGTTATATCTCTGTCCTCGAGATGGCGGCAGAGAAGCCAATCGGCGGGCAGTGCCAGCACAGGATGCAGAGCGCCCAGCCCACCATGGCTGAGTATCTGGGCTGGGAACTTCCGATTTTCCCCCCCAGTGGAGCCCTTCATAGGTGGAGGAAGGGGTCAGGGGCTGTCAATCACAGGTTGGCACAGGACTGAGCTGCCTTGACTGTGGCATCAGGAGGAAGGGAATGGGGCAGAGGTGGATATAAAGGCCAGTGGCTATGGCTGAGGGATGGGGGCTGGCTCTCTCGTGCTGGTGGTAGCTGAGTGCAGAAGGGGGTTGTGGCATGGTAGCTGTGCCTATCCCTGGACCCCCCCCCCCGTCCTGATTGACAGGCCTGGAGAGGGGCGGCCCGGACACCTCTTCTCTCCTACCTCCCCCTTCCATCGGCTCCATACATCCCTGGTGAGGCTTCCTCCACAGAGAGTCCCTCTTCCCTTCATCAGACACCGAATGCCTCCTCTGGGTGTGCGGGTATCAATGGGGGGGGGGGGGGGGGGGGGCGATCTACATCTCTGGAGCATCGGGTTGTTTGTGTGTTTTTTTTTTTTTTTAAGCTCGGTTCCCAGCCTTAAGCCTCGTACACGCACTTAGATTTTCAGATGACCGAACACCCGTTTTTTTTTTTGTGGCATGCTAGCCTCATGTTGAAGGTGAAGAGGTTACTCGCAATATGAAAATTTCCATACGGCTGAATACAACGTCAGAATTGACCTAATGTGTTGTATAGTTTTGTTTGTTGCTGAGCATGCATAGTCTTGCTCTTAAGATTTTTTTATTTATTTATTTTTTCTCGTACGAAAACTGTACTAATGAAACAAATTGGACATTGAGTTCACATCCGCCAAAAAAATGTTTAATCTGCACATCCAGCTTTTGTCTGACGAAAAAGCAAAATCGGCTGTCGAAAGCACCGTACTATCGATCCGAAAATCTTTACAGCTCGTTGTACGAATTTCTCCATCCAATTTTCATATCCGGCTTTAGAGTTGGCGGGGGCTAATGCTGCATCCACCTAGGTAAATATGTTTCTCTTTGAAAAAAAAAAATCCATTCCTTCTCTTTTAATTGGAGATTACTTGATTTACTTCAGTTGAAATATACAAAGTATACAGGAAAGGTTCAATGCATATCTGCAGTGCCTTGCAAAAGTATTCACCCCCTTGGCTTTTTACCTTTTTTTGTTACATTACAGCCTTTAGTTCAATGTTTTTTTTTAATCTGAATTATATGTGATGGATCAGAACACAATAATCTAAGTTGGTGAAGTAAAATTAGAAAAATATATACATAAAACTATTTTTCAGAAATAAAAAAACTGATAATTGGCATGTGTGTATGTATTCACCCCCTTTGTTATGAAGCCCATAAAAAGCTCTGGTGCAACTAATTACCTTCAGAAGTCACATAATGAGTGAAATGATGTCCACCTGTGTGCAATCTAAGTGTCACATGATCTGTCGTTACATATACACATCTTTTTGAAAGGCCCCAGAGGCTGCAACACCTAAGCAAGAGGCATCGCTAACCAAACACTGCCATGAAGACCAAGTAACTCTCCAAACAAGTAAGGGACAATGTTGTTGAGAAGTACAAGTCAGGGTTAGGTTATAAAAAAAAAAAAAAAAAAAAAATATCCAAGTCTTTGAACCCTAGGAGCACCATCAAATCTATCATAACAAAATGGAAAGAACATGGCACAACAGCAAACCTGCTAAGAGACTCACGGACCGGGCAAGGAGGACATTAATCAGAGAGGCAGCACAGAGACCTAAGGTAACCCTGGAGGAGCTGCAGAGTTCCACAGCAGAGACTGGAGTATCTGTACATAGGACGACAATAAGCCGTTCGCTCCATAGAGTTGGGCTTTATGGCAGAGTGGCCAGAAGAAAGCCAGTGCTTTCAGCAAAAAACAAAATGGCACGTTTTGAGTTTGCGAAAAGGCATGTGGGAGAATCCCAAAATGTATGGAGGAAGGTGCTCTGGTCTGAGACAAAAATTGAACTTTTTGGCCATCAAAGAAAACGCTATGTGTGGGGCAAACCAAACACATCACATCACCCAAGGAACACCATCCCCACTTTGAAACATGGTGGTGGCATCATCATGCTGTGGGGATGTTTTTCAGCAGTTGGGACTGGAAAACTGGTCAGAGTTGAGGGAAAGATGGATGGTGCTAAATACAGAGATATATTCTTGAGCAAAACCTGTACCACTCTGTGTGTGATTTGAGGCTAGGACGGAGGTTCACCTTCCAGCAGGACACACTGCTAAAGCAACACTTGAGTGGTTTAAAGGGAAACGTGTGTTGGAATGGCCTAGTCAAAGCCCAGACCTCAATCCAAAAGAAAATCTGTGGTCAGACTTAAAGATTGCTGTGCGCAAGCCATCTAACTTGAAGGAGCTGGAGCAGTTTTGCAAGGAGGACTGGGCACAAATCCCAGTGGTAAGATGTGGCAAGATCATAGAGACTTATCCAAAGCGACTTGGAGCTGTGATAGGAGGCAAAAGGTGGCTCTACAAAGTATTGACTTTAGGGGGGTGAATAGTTATGCACATTGACTGACTGTTTCTGTTTTTTTTTTTTTTTTTTTTTTTTTTTTGTCCTATTTGTTTGCTTTACAATAAAAAAATAAATAAATAAAAATCTTCAAACTTGTGGGCATGTTCTGTAAAATTTGTAAATTAGATAATGCAAATCTTCAAACAGTCCATGTTAATTCCAGGTTGTGAGGCAACAAAACACGAAAAATGCCAAGGGGGGTGAATACTTTTGCAAGGCACTGTATGCAGACCCTTTTGAGGTGTATATCAGTTTCCTGACAGAATTCTCTCATTTAGCAGTGAATTCAGGACCCCCTGCACCTACAGCCCAGGGCTACCAGCTGTACCAGTTTTCTACTGGTTTCTGTCAGGTGAAAAATTATAGATCGACTTCTGTACAGCCAGCCTACCCACCCATACACTGTTTCAAATTCAGCCGGTCCCTGCTAGAGCTGCATGATTCTGGCCAATATGAGAATCCTGTTTTATTCTAAGAAGGGGGGGGGGGGATCATGATTCTCACGACGTAAAATCTTTCATATTATGCAAAAAATTGGGCTAACTTTTACTGTTTTGTTTTTTTGTTTGTTTTTTTTCTTTAAATTCATTAAAGTGTGTGTGTTTTTGTGTTTGTTTTTGTTTTTTTCCCCCAAAATTTAATTTGAAAGACTGCTGCGCAAATACAGTGTGACATAAAATATTGCAACAACCACCATTTTATTCTCTAGGGTCTCTGATAAAAAAATGTTTGGGGGTTCTAAGTAATTTTTCTAGCAACAAATTAACTTTTTCATCTTTTTATCAAATCTTCTGCCCTTGTTTTTAAACTTTGGATAGTAAAAAAGCTCTCGCTCTCATGCCCTCCTTGCCCGGTCCGTGAGTTTTGGTGTGCAGACGTCCCTTGGCAGGTTTTCTGTTGTGCCATCTTCTTTCCCTTTGGTTATGATAGATTTGATGGTGCTCCTAGGGATCAACAAAGATTTGGATATTTTTTTTTATAACCTAACCCTGACTTGTACTTCTCAACAACATTGTCCCTTACTTGTTTGGAGAGTTACTTGGTCTTCATGGCAGTGTTTGGTTAGTGGTGCCTCTTGCTTAGGTGTTGCAGCCTCTGGGGTCTTTCAGAAAGGTGTGTGTATGTAATGACAGATCATGTGACACTTAGATTGCACACAGGTGGGCATCATTTCACTAATTATGTGACTACTGAAGGTAATTGGTTGCACCAGAGCTTTTTATGGGCTTCATAACCAAGGGGGTGAATACATACACACATGCCAATTATTTTTTTTGTTTTATTTCTGAAAGATCGTGTTATGTATATATTTCTCTAATTTTACTTCACCAACTTAGACTATTGCATTCTGATCCATCACATATAATTCAGATTAAAAAATATTTGAACTTAAGGCTGTAATGTAACATAAAGGGTGAAAAGCCAAGGGGGATGAATACTTTTGCAAGGCACTAATATGTCTAATATCTATCATTGCACACAGCGTTATCCATTTCAGGCATTTATTTCTTTTAATTTTGATTATGGCTTGCAGCTAGTGAAAACCCGAAATTCAGTATCTTGAAAAATTAGAATATTACATAAGACCAGAAAAAAAAAAAAATTGAATACAGAAATGTTGGCTTACTGAAAAGTTATGTCCATGTACAGTATACCCTGTTTCCCCAAAAATAAGACCTAGCCTCGGTGATGGCTGCAATATAAGCCCTACCCCCCAAATGAGCCCTAGATAAAGTCCTTGTAGGTCTTATCTTCAGGGTAGGGCTTATTTTCGGGGAAACTGGGTAGGGCTTATATTGCAGCCATCACCGACAATCACGCTATGTCTTATTTTCGGGGAAACAGGGTAGTATGCACTCAATACTTGGTCGGGGCTCCTTTTTTGAATGCATCACTGCAGCGTGGCATGGAGGTGATCATCCTGTGGCACTGCTGAGGTGTTATGGAAGCCCAGGTTGCTGTGATGGCGGCCTTCAGCTTGTCTGCATTGTTGGGTCTGGTGTCTCATCTTCCTCTTGATAATACCCCACAGATTCTCTATGGGGTTTAGGTCAGGTGACTTTGCTGGCCAATCAAGCACAGTGATACCATGATCATTAAACCAGGTATTGGTACTTTTGGCAGTGTGGGCAGGTGCCAAGTCCTACTAGAAAATGAATTCAGCATCTCCACAAAGCTGGTCAGCAGAGGGAAGCATGAAGTGCTCTAGAATTTCCTGGTAGAGGGCTGCGCTGACTTTGGACTTGATAAAACACAGAGGACCAACACCAGCAGATGACATGACTCCCCAAATCATCACGGAATGTGGAAATTTTCACACTGGAACCTCATGCATAATTCTAATTTTTCTGAGATACTGAAGTTTGAGTGTTCACTAAGGCTCGGTTCACACTGGGGCGACTTGGGATCCGACTTGTACGCCCTCAAGTCGCCCCAAGTCGCTTTGCATTTAGATTATCATGGTAGGCAATGGGAGCGTCTTAATTGACACTACTGAAGTCGCTCCGACTTCAGAAAAGGTTCCTGTACTACTTCTATCCGACTTGTAGGCGACTTGTACGCATTCAACTCAATGTAAGTCGCCTGCAAGTCAGATCTCTCTGTAAAGTCAAGCGACTTTGCAGAGAAAACCCCTCCCTCCCCCCCCCCCCCCCCTCCCTCCCAGAGAGGTGATTGGCCACAGGCGAAGTCGCCTGTCATGGAGGCGACTTCAAGTCGCCTCGTAATTTGCCGAAGTCGCGATGAAGTCGCGGTACAAAGTCGCGCTAAAGTCGTGTTGCCCATGTGTGAACCGACCCTAACTGTAAGCCATAACCATCAAACTTAAAGTGGAAGTCCATGCTAAAACTAAAATCCCTGCATCTATAGCCACCAACATTGTAACACTAACCTATCTAGCCCTGTTAGGCTCGGTTCACACTGGGGCGACTTGGGATCTGACTTGTACGCCCTCAAGTCGCCCCAGAAATAGTTTCGATGGGAGTGAACGCTAGTGTCTTAATAGACGCTACTGAAGTCGCTCCGACTTCAGAGCGTACTCCCTGTACTACTTTGATCCGACTTGGTAGGCGACCTGTACCATAGAAATCAATGGAAGTCGCCTCCAAGCCGGATCTCTCTGTAAAGTCAAGCGACTTTGCAGGGAAAACCCCTCCCTCCCTCCCAGAGAGCTGATTGGCCACAGGCGAAGTCGCCTGTCATGGAGGCGACTTCAAGTCGCCTTGTAATTTGCTGAAGCCGCGTTGAAGTCGCGGTACAAAGTCGCGCTGAAGTCGTGTTGCCCCAGTGTGAACCGACCCTAAAGAAAAAAAAATAGTATACTTTTTTTCTTAAGCCAATCAGACCCGATCTCCATCGGTGGAAGCTCTGCAGAGGACACGTCCAACAACTTAAATGAATGGGGAGTGACGTCACCCATAGTTACTAATGGGGCTTCTGTTGATGGACATGTCCTCTGCACCCATCTACACAGCGAAGCCGTGGCTGACAGCTCACTGTGGAATCAGAGCTTCTGCCACTGGAGATTGGGTCAGATCGCCTGCAGGAAAGATGTGTACAGATTTTTTTTATTTTTTTTTCTTTCTTTACAGACCTTGATAGGTTAGTGTTAGAATGTAAAGTGGACTTCCACTTTAAAAGAAAAATGCTTGAAATATCTGAATCTGTGTGAGGAATCATAAAACTTAGGAGTCACTTTTTTGATTTGCTGAAATAAATTTTTTGGTATCCTAATTTTATGGTGTGTGTGTCTCGATATCTCTCTCTCTCGATCTCTCGATCTCTCGATCTCTCTCTCTCTCTCTCTCTCTCTCGATCTCTCTCTCTCTCTCGATCTCTCTCTCTCTCGATCTCTCTCTCTCTCTCTCTCGATCTCTCTCTCTCTCTCTCTCTCTCGATCTCTCGATCTCTCGATCTCTCTCGATCTCTCGATCTCTCTCGATCTCTCGATCTCTCGATCTCTCTCGATCTCTCTCTCTCTCTCGATCTCTCGATCTCTCGATCTCTCGATCTCTCGATCTCTCTCGATCTCTCGATCTCTCGATCTCTCTCGATCTCTCGATCTCTCGATCTCTCTCGATCTCTCGATCTCTCGATCTCTCTCGATCTCTCTCTCTCTCTCTCTCTCTCTCTCTCTCTCTCTCTCTCTCTCTCTCGATCTCTCTCTTCTCCCCCCCCCTTTTTTTTTTTTTTTTTTTTTTTTTAACCTTCTCTCCCTGTTTGCATTGCTTTTACTTGGACATACAGGTGTAAGCTTATTTGACTTCTGTCTGTCTGGTCCCCAGTGTGTGTGAAATGGGGGGTCTTAATGTACTATAAAATGTACCTGTATACCTAGCCACACTATATAATCTATGGGACATTTTCTCTTGGCTAATGTGTGTGGGATTTTTCTAGACTTAACTAGCGGAGTGTGAAACATGGAATTCTATTACTTGAGGTTAGGGCCTAATCACCTTTGCAGTCCTCTGCCATCCAGGCATAGTATTTCCAATAGCGGATTCAGTGTAGTGTAGACATTTTTTTTGTAGACATTTTGGAGCCGGACAGTCGAGCCTGGAAGCCAGGAGACGTGCACTTCACTTGACTTCCATAAATCACTTTAAAATCGGGTATTTTACTATTCAGAGCTCATTCTCGTTGCTAACTGTGCCAGAGGACTTAAGGTGTTAAGATGTATGCTATGCTGAAAACTTGTGTGTGTGTATTTCTAGTTTTTGATGGAGCAGGAAAAGATTAGAACTCCCATTAGGTTTTTGCAGCTATGTGTGACTTTGAACGGGGCACCGACAGCAATACAAATCTGACTGGTTCTAGCCTTCCCTGCTCTACTAAAGAAAATCATTTTTTATTTTTCTTGTTGCTGTTGGAGAGTTCCCCTGACTTTTTTTTGTCTTGCTGAATCCTGCATAGCAGTTAAAACCTGACAGCATGTCTAAGTCTTCCTATTCTGTCAAACCACAATTTATTTTTTTTTGGATGGACATATGTTAAAGCATAACTGGGAGCTACTTTAAGTTTAAATGCAAAGTTATGTAACCTCCCTGGCGGTATGATTATGTCAGATTTTTGCGTCTCAAAGCGGTACAATTATTTTGCATAGAAATTTGGGGTTTTATATTGTAGGCCTGTAATTCTTAGCAATAACACACTTAGATCTGTCCAAACAAAAGTCTAGTAGATATCCCGGATGTGATGAAATTTGAAACGCAAAATCATAAATTATAATATATAAATATAATAAAATGAATTTCCCCATGATTCACCATCGCTCAATTCTGCAAGTGTTCTAATTTACTATCGCTGTTTTCTAGCTGGTCTAAAACCACTTTTGTCATAAAGGGACACTTTTTTTGGTTGCTATGGATAATCTCCAGTTTCCAGGCAGAAAGAACAGTATATATACTATAAAACTGCATGCAGGGCACTGGACAAAGCACTAGGGACAAAAGGGATGTTAAACAAATCTTCAGGCCTAAAGTTTGGGGGGGGTTGGTTTTTTTTTTTTTTTTTTTTCCTTTTTCTTGTAACAAATTAAAGGGAGATTTGTCTCTAAATATAGTATGCCAGGGCTCGACAAAACCCGGGCGCCAGGTCGCATTTGCGACTAGAATTAGCGACCTGGGGCAGCACAGCTGGGGGTATCCTGTCTCTGTGCGGACATAGACCCCCCCCCCCCCCGTGCGATCGCGTCGGGCCGCGCCGGCCGGTAATTGAGGCCCCGGCTTTGCGGCCTTCTTCGGCAGTTCTGGAGTCCTTCTGAAATCTGGCGCCATCTTGCGGTGGCCGTTGGTATTGCAACCAGCAATGCTAATGCAATGCTAATGCGAAATACCTGCCTGTTTTCACTGCCCATCTCCTTCCCAAAGTGGAGAAGAGAAGGAAGTGAATGTGGGGATAGCCTTTTTTTTTTTTTCGTAATAGATTTTATTTATATTTATATAAAAACTGTTTATTTTTTTCCTAATTAAAATTAATTTATTTATCTCCCTGCTTGGCCCCTTTCACACGGGCTGTCTGATCAGGTTCGCCTGTCTGTTTTTCAGGCGGACCTGATCGGACCCTTAGAGCCCTTTCACACCGAGCCGCGGGGGGCGTTGGCGGTAAAGCGGCGCTATTTTTAGCGCCGCTTTACCGTAGTTTTAGTGACGCTATTCGGGCCTCTAGCGGGGCGGTCTTTTTCTGTGTAAATTTAAGATTAGTTATTTTTTATATTGAAAATAAAGCTTTGTCGGTCGTTTAAAAAAAACCTGGCTCCTAACTTTTTTAGCTGGCTCCTAGATTCCAAGCAAATTTGTCAAGCCCTGTAGTATGCAGATGTGATCTGGTTATGGCGAGTCAATGTGTGTGTCATTATTTATGCAGGTTCTATTTCCTGCTTCGTGTTGCTCTACTTTGATTGTAGCCCTGCTTCCTTCTCATGAAATTCTCTGGGTTTGGTCTGTCAGTCTTAAAGTATATACTCGAGTATAAGCCGTCCCGAATATAAGCCGAGGCACCTAATTTACCACAAACTGGGATAACGTATTGACTCGAGTATAAGCCGAGGGTGAGAAATGCAACAGCTACTGTAAGTGGAAAAGAGGGTCAACAATGCCCATTTGCAGCTGCATGGCCTTCCCTGTGTCCATTGCAGCCTCAGTATGCTGATCTGCCTACCTAATCAGCCCGTGTCATGCAGTCAGACAGCAGCCATTCCAGTGTAAAAAAGCCGCGGTGACTCCTCGTCTGTGATAGGGGAACACTCGGTTTCCCAGCAGTGAGTCAGCGTTAAGTGTTCCGCCTATCATGGAGGTCCTCTCCTCGTCATGTAACGGACGAGGATGAGGGGACGTCTGTGATAGGCTGAACACTGACTCACTGCTGGGAAACTGACTTATGGGAAGATCTGTGAGACAATCAAGCAGGAAATTACTTATCTGGGGGGTGGCATTGTGTACACCATCTGTGTACAGAGCCCATCCAGGTAGCCATATTGTATTTTTCAGAAAATTACAGCCCTGCGGATTGCAAAGAAAAGGTAACTATTGCACATGTAGATTATTATTATTATTATTATTATTATTATTATTATGATATGACCCTTTACAGCATTGTAGTTGCAATCAGCAGATCAGATTTACAAAGTCAGAATCCTGCAAAGGTGTTTTTTCTTCTTCCCTTTCCTGTAGACACAAATTGACTACTTCCTTGAATGAATAAGGACTTGCGTCTATTTATAAACTGTCTTGCTTCCTTTCATTGGCTCTTACAATGTTTCTTTTGTGAGAACCTCGAACTTCCCTGTTCCCCTGTCTTTTTTTGCGTACGTTGTGCAGTTTTTCAGCTCCGGTCAGCTTTGTACATCCAGTGGAAGCCCATAAGTCCTAGGTGTTTGCAGCATTAATCCTGTTGTAGGTGTTGTACACACATAGCTGGCTTTTAAGCCACGTGACAAGTTTATGTAATGGGAATAAACTGTATTACTTGGCTGTGCCGTGGCCTTTACTTGGCAGGCCTTCTGGGCTTTCAGCCTTCTGTCTCTAACCCGCTGACGTCTTTTAAGTTGCTGCTGAAATACTCTTTATGCATGAGGGACATTGGAAGGAAGTTGCCAGAATAGAAATATAGGAGCTGCTATTGCTGCCTTTTTTTTTTAAATAAACTTTGAAGCAAAATGATGGTTAGTGCCCCTTTTTTGCAGCCTGATCAGTGCCCATCTGCAGCCTTGCCTATCTTTGCAGCCTTATCAGTGCCCATCTGCAGCCTTGCCTATCTTTGCAGCCTGATCAGTGCCCATCTACAGCCTTGCCTATCTTTGCAGCCTGATCAGTGCCCATCTACAGCCTTGCCTATCTATGCAGCCTGATCAGTGCCCATCTGCAGCCTTGCCTATCTTTGCAGCCTTATCAGTGCCCATCTGCAGTCTTGCCTATCTTTGCAGCCTGATCAGTGCCCATCTACAGCCTTGCCTATCTATGCAGCCTGATCAGTGCCCATCTGCAGCCTTGCCTATCTGTGCAGCCTGATCAGTGCCCATCTGCAGCCTTGCCTATCTTTGCAGCCTGATCAGTGCCCATCTGCAGCCGTGCCCATTTGCAGCCTTGCCTATCTTTGCAGCCTGATCAGTGCCCATTTGCAGCCTTGCCTATCTTTGCAGCCTGATCAGTGCCCATCTGCAGCCTTGCCTATCTTTGCAGCCTGATCAGTGCCCATCTGCAGCCTTGCCTATCTTGGCAGCCAGATCAGTGCCCATCTGCAGCCTTGCCCCTCTTTGCAGCCTTGCCCCTCTTTGCAGCCTGATTAGTGCCCATCTGCAGCCTTGTTGTTGCCAAAATAAACAGTGCCGTATCTCCGGTGTACTTGGCTCGCAGTCCCGTCCCTTGGCCCAGCTCTTATGATGAACATAACGCTGGTCCAATGGCAGGACATCAATGCTAGGAAGCGGGACTGGGCGTGACTGAGCAGAACCGAGTACTCAAGTTCGGTTCTGTCTACTTTGGCGGCGCTGCTTCCCACCTTCCCCTCCGAGGCAGTCATTTTGGCGTTTTTAACACGCACACGATTTTCCCCTGATTTTTAAGGGGGGGGACAAGTGTGTGTGTGTTATATGCCGGTAAATATGATATACTTGCCTATCTATTGTTAGCAGCATGAGGATTAAAAATCGATGTTGATTGGGAGAGAAGTTTCACTTTAATAGGGCAAAGGTTTCTCTGGCAGTAATCCTTACACTTTACTAGGGCTGGCCATGCATGATTTTCTTGTATAATTTTTCTTTTAGATTGACTAAAACCATATAATATGAGGTTCAACTTAACCACTTCAATACCATGCATTTTCACCCCCTTCTTGCCCAGGCCAATTTTCAGCTTTCAGCACTGTCATACTTTGAATGACAATTGCGCGGTCATGCGACGTTGTACCAGAATTTAAATTTTTATCGTTGCTTTCTTTTGGTGGTATTTGATCACCTCTGCGTTTTTTATTTTTAGCGCTATAAACAAGAGTCCATTTTGAAAAAAAAAAAACACTATCACTTTTTGCTATAATAAATATCCTTTTTTTGTTTTTTGTTTTTTTTTGTTTTCCTCCGTTTAGGCCGATTATGTATTCTTCTACATATTTTTGGTAAAAAAAAAATCCCAATAAGCCTATATTGATTGGTTTGCGCAAAAGTTATAGCCTCTACAAAATAGGGGATAGATTTGTCATTTTTTTTTATTTAATATTTTTTTTATCGTGACTATGACATTGCGGTGGACAGATCGAACACTTTTGACACTTTTGGGACCATCGACATTTTCATAACGCGACCAGTGCTATAAAAATGCACTGATTACTGTATAAATGTGACTGGCAAGGAAGGGGTTAACACTAGGGGTTGCTAAAGGGGTTAAATGTGTGTCCTAGGGAGTGACTCTAATGCCTCGTACACACGATCGCACATTCCGACATCAAAATCCTGGCTCAAACTTGTCTTGCATACTCACGGTCTCACAAATCTTGTTGGAAATTCTGAACATCAAGACCGCGGTGACGTACAACATGTACGCCGAGCCGAGAGAGATTAAGTTCAATAGCCAGTGCTGCTCTTCTGCTTGATTCTGAGCACGCGTGGAACTTTGTGCGTCAGAATTGTGTACACACGATCATAATTTACAACAATGGATTTTGTTGTCGGAAAATTTGAGATGCAGACCTCAAATTTTGTGTGACGGAAATTACGATGTAAACTGTCCGATGGAGCCTACACACTGTCGGAATTTCCGACAACAAGCTCCCATCGAACATTTTCCGTCCGAAAATCCGACCGTGTGTACAGGGCATAACTGTGGGGGGGAGGGGACTGATGAGGGGAAGAGACCGATCGGTGTTCCTCTGTACAAGGAACATACGATCAGTTCTCCTCCTCTCCCCTGACAGGACGTGGATCTGTGTGTTTACACACAGATCCACGTCCCTGCTCTGTGATGAGCAATCGCGGGCGCCTGGCGGACATCGCGGCTGCCGGGCACACACAGCGGGCCCCCAGTGATGCGGAGAGCGCGCGCTCTCCATAATGCCAGGAAGCCGAGGACGTCGTATGACGCCCCCCGGGAGGGACAAAGGGTTCCTGCTGCCATCATTTTACTATATGGTAGTAGGGAACTGGTTAAACACAGTACATTTGTATGAAATCAGGCAGGCCCTTGCACTATAGTTGAATTAGAGCTGTGAACAAGGCTTGTGACGAAACGCGTGTGTTCTTTTTATACTTGCTATGATACAATATAGATCACAGATGTTATATCCAGCGGTGCCGGCTCTTCCTTCAGTTTTTCTCAAGTTTGCCTATTTGGATATATGGACATCCTGAGCCCTAGACAACCTGGATTCTGGGTGTGCCGAGTTTACCTGTTATCTGGATATTGTTCAGAGTGGTGGTTTTGTGTTGATACTATGTAGTTGAATCTAAGGGAAATTGAACAAGAAAATGACATAATGTATGGTCAGCCTAACCTCTTCACATCGAACGCACGCAAATATGCCGCCTCTCAGCAGCTGGGTCTTGGTGCCAAGCAGCTGCATATTTGCATGCAATATCCCCCCTATAAAGCTGTTCTGAAGGTGCATGCTCCAATACAGGCGGCTAACTCAAAGTTCCCTTTCGCTGCTTGCAATCTGGAGCATTGCGATCATGTCATCGCAAATCATGGCAGTCACATGACCACAAACCCCGCCTCCCAGCATTCTAAAGCCCTGGCAGGCACTAGCTCTAAGGGGTTCATTGAGCTGTAGATCCGGACATATTAGATAGATCTGTATTACTGATCAGGGGTTCAGATTGTGTTGTGGCTGAATGCTTGATCCTGGTCAATGAGCCATGGATGAGGATGATTGGCCCCAAGTGCATGCATTGTATATGGTAGTGTCGTGTTTGCAACACATCCCCGACATAAGCAATAGATTTTTTTCAGCGGGTGCCAACAGCTGTGGCACATAGACGCCCGCATCTGCTGCCTTTGAAGCTTAAGGGGGTGGTTGGATGAGCACTAAAAATGCTTTGTTTTAGCCCCTCCCAACAGCAGGTGTAAACAAGTCTGTAGAATGTCAGGCCTATAACATTGCTCTCTCTACTTGGTAAATGACACACGATAAATCTGCCTGCTGGGTTTTTTTTTTTTTTTTTTTTTCCCCCTTCCTTATAATGTACATTTTGCAGTAAGCATTCCTCTCCCCTTCAGGCTCAGCCTATGACGCGTGGAATTCAATGTATTACCTATTGCATTGCCTTGGCAACGAGCCTCGTGGCCGTTTGTAATGACAGACTTGACATTTTGTACTTTCCATCTATGGTTTTTGTTTGTCAGCTGCAAAGGGTTTTTTTTTTTTTTTTTTTGCTAGCTTTACAAAGGTATTTAAAAGCAAATTTACTTGTTTCTGTGCTATAGATTTACTGTCCATTTCATGGACACTTTATTTTTTAACTGATATAAGTCTGTGATGCCCTGCTTCCCCAAAAATAAGACCTAGCGTGATTGTCGGTGATGGCTGCAATATAAGCCCTACCCCGAAAATAAGACCTACAAGGGCTTATATTGCAGCCATCACCGACAATCACGCTAGGTCTTACTTTCGGGGAAACAGGGTAGTTGTTTACATCCGTTTGTCTATTGTTGTGGTAATTCCCCTCTTTGTCTGTCCTGCCTCCACTGTATGTCATGTGTTTTTAGGCTGACCTACAGTACTTGTGGTTCCCCCTCCTGCACCAACCAACGGGTCCCGGAGTCACTCTGTATTTATTGCACCATTTATTACTTTAGTGTTTTGGTAGTTGCCATGTCTGCTCAGCTACATCAGGTAGGTCGTGGTTTTGAGTCACTTTGTGGCTTTGAATCCCCCTGACTTGTATAAAGAGATGACCGCTTGGATGGGTCACTTTCTATAATAGAAGTTCTTGAGGCCATATGGAAGTGTTGATAAATCTCGGCTCTGGTACTGGGGTAGTTCTGTGTAAATTCTTTGCTGTACTGACCTCCCAAATATTGTCCTTGGCCAGCATAAGATTTCTTGCATCGCAGGGTCTATTCTTTTATATCCTTAGCACCATAGCTTCATCTGCCTTGTGTAAGTTGCAGCGTAAATATGTACACCAGGAGTTAGAAAATACCTTTTGCAGTAAGGCCATCAGCACTGCAAGGGTTAAATGCTCTGGAAGGTAGAGGAAAAGCTTGTACGGGCCAGTTCACAGCACAAAAATGCACTTCAGACCTGTTCCGGATGCGTTTTTTACATGGGCATTCCAGATCCCCCTCCCACACTGTACTGGGGTGCGTTTTTTGATACATGTTACCTCAAAGTGTAATCTGTCTGCCTGTACATCCCATACATCGTATGGGCAGTTTGACACCGACGGGAAGAATCGATGAACTACCACAGAGCTCAACTGTGCTGTGACAGCTTGTTGAGAAGTACAAGTTGACAGCCGCAAAGGCTGTCGGTACTTGTAGTTCATTTTATTCAGAGCACTCCGCCAACATGGCCACGCTCTTGTCAAAAAGTGACAGCTGGCATGGGGAACTTCTCCCTGTACAACTTTCACACAAAGGGCTCGCCTCGCCTGGCTGCTGTGGAATTGTGCAACATGTTCCCGAATGTGAACTTGTTCTGCTCTTATTTTTCGCTCTTCTGGCCATTGGCTCTATTTTCTCTGACACGTTGGGTTGTAGGTGAGCTGTTTTCCTATACATTGCGATGCGGTGACGACCGCGTGCAACTGCTGGCCAGAGCACCTTTAGGCCTCCTGCACACTGGATGTGATAAAAAAAAATGTCAGTAGCCCTGTCTGTAGAGAGTTTAAGAATTTTACAGCTGAAAAAACTGATCTTCAAACCCACTAGTTCTGGGATCTTTCCAGTCTGAAAACGCCCCTGCCAAAAAAATGCTAATAACAGCCTGGACACACAGGATAACATGGTGGGGATTTTATTGGCTACAGAAAAACACCTGAAGCTCAACTACTTCAGCCCTGGAAGGTTTTACCCACTTCCTGAGCAGGCCATTTTTTGTGATACGGCACTGCGTCACTTTAACAATTGCACAGCACTGTACCCAAACAAAATTGATGCCGTGACACACCCCCCCCCCCCCCCCCCCCCTACACACAAATTTATTTTTTGCGCTATAAACAAAAATGAGCGACTATTTATTTTTTTTAATTTCTGCTATAAAACCTTTCCAAAATATACATTTCCACATCAGTTTAGGCCGATATACGTATTCTTGGTAAAAAAAAAAAAGCGTATATTTGCGCAAAAGTTATCGCGTCTACTAAATAGAGTATGTATATGTGTGTTTATAAATATTTATATTATATATATATATATGTATATATTTTATAATAAATTTATTGTGTGTTTATATTTTATATTTATTTTTTTATAATTTAGTGTGTGTGTATTTTATATTTATTTTTTTTATAATTTATTGTGTGTGTGTGTGTGTATTTATATTTTATTTTTTTTATTGTGTGTGTGTGTGTGTGTGTGTGTGTGTATTTATATTTTATTTTTTTTATTGTGTGTGTGTGTGTGTGTATTTTTTTATAATTTATTATGTGTGTGTGTATATATGTATGTGTGTATATATAGATATCTCCAATAATAATTTTTAGCGTAAGCTGTCAGGTTAGTAAAACAGCGATATCGGAACCGATTCAATCATACAGTTTGTAGTGTTCATAGATTTGCAAAATAAAGGAATATTCCTGAACTTTGTTTTATATCATGGTTACTGTGAAATTGTGTGAATACATCAATGCAGTGCATGTTGCAGAGCTTGGATTCATTGAATGAGTT
This sequence comes from Lithobates septentrionalis, assembly GCA_037952835.1. Taxonomy (NCBI): domain Eukaryota; kingdom Metazoa; phylum Chordata; class Amphibia; order Anura; family Ranidae; genus Lithobates; species Lithobates septentrionalis. Next base: position 473,712 of record JBBDGP010003315.1, on the reverse strand, counting down.
TACCAAAAATGTAAATATTGCGGAATATACAGCCTCATGCTCCATTTCATGCTGCAACTTTATTTTTTATTTTTTTCAATGATTAATGTATCTTAAATAGTTTTCTATCTTTTTAGATGGATTTTTACTCCAGAAGCATTTTTATTATAAAAAAAAAAATTGATAATCAAACGTGTGAAGGTGGATGTGGTGTGTGGTTTTTTTTTTTTTTTTTATTAAAAAAAAAAATCTTTGTTTCATTTCCACCCTGGCTGCAGTTTAAGTGAATGTGTTTTCCCCTGGCAGGGGGTATAGTATACACAGTAACAGTATAATTTGGCTGCTCCTGACATTTTGGAGCTGGCTCCAGGATTGTAGCAAATACTGCAGTTGTAATAAATTCAGAAAAGTTGCCAGTTTTTAATCTGGCTTCTGTGTTCTCCATTATATCCGGAGTCCATTGAGAACTTGTTTCAAGGTCATGAGTAAAGTACTTCCTGAAGCCGGTTCTCTATAAACCTTCCTTATCACGGCTTTGTTCTGAGGCAGGTCTGAATACATTGGATCTGAAAGCTCGATCTCCCCTGTAATGTTCGCTTCAACTTTCACAGGTATAATTTTCTGTGCAAAACTACTAAGAGAAGACTTGGATAAGTTCCAAGTACTGGACAGCCAATGAATTTCACTTTGCAAGTTCATGTTCTATAGTTTCATTGGAAATGCATATTCCTGTTCCCTGGTTTGTAGGTTAGTTTGCTCTCCCTGGCAGGCTTTTCACTTTCAGGCAATATCTTGGTATTGCAGGGGTTTGAGGTTTTGTGACAAAGTCCATTTCCATCAGCCAGTCTTGCTGTGTTTGTAAAGCTGGCAGAGAATATAGGTTACAATATGTCCTCACTTCACCGCTGTGCTGGCTGCTCTGAGGATTGCCAGTTATTCGAATATCTCCTCAAGTGTCTCCCATTGTTCTGTTCACTGCCGAGTGTTTTACAACCCCTTTAAAGAGGAAGTAAACTCTCCCACTCTGATGCTGCTTTTCATTTAGTCCATTATAAGTAATTATCAAATTATAGCCACTGCAATCCAGCCCAAATCACATATTACTTTTTAAAGAAACTTTAAAAAAACTTGTTTCCAGGGGTTAGGCAGCGTCATCTTAAGTATTGTTTTCGGAGTCCAGTAGAGTATATTTCTGCCCGTACATTGAGAACTTCCTGTACTGTTAACCAAGCCTCCTTCTCAATCCAATGTTTCTATGGCAACCCTGCTTCCCTGCTCATAGTATTTCATAGTATTGTGCCTATTATCTATTGTTTGCCTGTGTCAGTCTTATCAGCTTTAGCTGATAAGGCTGCAGTAATGCTGTCTGTTCACGTTTTTACACTGCATGTGATGTCACATAAGGTGTAGTAGGAAGCTCTGAGTGATTATGCAGTCTGGTGGGATGTCAGTGTTGTACTATAGGAAGTACTGATAATAGACAGACAAGTACAGAGTGTGCCATAAATCGGGGGAGATCTGGGCATGCTCAGTGAAGTCATTCTAAAGAACAAAAAGGATTACAGTAATACTAAGCAAGTAAGGAGATGGCTACAAGCAGTGTTCATTAGGGTTTTTTATGCTGATTTACATGGGACAAAGTTGTCAGAGTTTACAACCACTTTAATGAAATGCTTTTGGAGTATAGTGTTTTTTTTATTTAATTAAAAAAAGTTTATTCGGCATGAAATGGAGCTTAGTTATGTAGCATGAGGCTGTATATTTGCAATATTTACATTTTTGGTAAACTCATTTAATCCAAGCTGAGAACATGCACTGAATTGATGTATTCACACAATTTCACAGTAACCATGAGATAAAACCAAAGTTCAGGAATATTCCTTTATCCCATTGTTTTTAAAATCTATGTACACTACAAACTGTATGATTGAATTGGTTCTGATATCGCTGTTTTACTAACCTGACGGCTTATTATTCTAAATAGGAAACCTTCATTTTGTTTTCAAATAAAGATTCTAACTACCAGCAAGAATAAGTCCTTACATTTAAAGCGCACCTGTCATTTCAGATCCAACATGGCAGCGCCGTTAGCGGGTATCCACTCACCTGCTGCCGCCACGTCCCTCACCGTGTTGTGTCACTGTCACATCACCAGCCGTCCCATTAAAGAGAATGGGACCGTCGGTGAGTCAACAGCGGGTCAGAGGAGGAGATTACAGTTGCTCTTTAAAAACTATGATTTATATCAAATCCACACTGACCGATCCCTGTTAACTCTGCTGAATTTCAATCCATCTATGACCAGCTTTAGCATTAAAAGAAAAAGTGCACCCTAACCCTAAAATCTCTACATCTACAGACTTCTATGATATAGCAACTTATCTAACCCTTTAAAGAAATCAGTGTACATAACTTTTTTTTTTTTTTTTTTTGCCGCTCCGGTCTCCAGCGGCAGAAGCTCTGCAGAGGACACAGCTGACAACGGAATGGCTCATAGTAAGTCTATGGGTGACATCACTCCCCATTCATTTCACAGCTGTTGTCAGCTGTGTCCTCTGCAGAGCTTCCGCCACTGGAGACTAAGAGCGCCTTCAAAAAAGGCATGTATACTGATTTCTTCTTTACAGTGTTCGATAGGTTAGGCTTTATATCGTGGATGTCTGTAGATGTAGTGATTTTAGTGTTGGGGTGGACTAATGCCCCATACACACGGTCAGATTTCCGACAGGAAATGTTCGATGGGAGCTTGTTGTTGGAAATTCCGACCGTGTGTGGGCTCCATCGGAACGTTTTTCGTCAATTTCTGACAAACAAAATTTGAGATCTGGATCTCAAATTTTCCAACCACAAAATCTGTTGTAAATTCCGATCGCGTGTGCACAATTCCGACGCACAAAGTTCCACGCATGCTCAGAATAAAGCAGAAGAGCAGCACTGGCTATTGAACTTCATTTTTCTCGGGTCGTCATACATGATGTACGTCACCGCGTTCTAGATGTTCGGAATTTCCGATTAAGATTTGTGTGACTGTGTGTATGCAAGACAAGTTTGAGCCAACATCTGTCGGGGGGGGAAAAAAACCCCATAAATTTTGTTGACGGAATGTGCGATCGTGTGTACACGGCGTTTATCCTTTAAGCCAAAAGTTTTGCATAGAATAAGGAAGTGTGAAAACTTCTTTCATGCTTTTATTACTGTCGACGTTCCTACTGGGAAGATTCACTTTCTATGTCCTATGGATCGTTGTCACAGGAACAAGAGGTAAAGGGAAATCTTCTAATGGGGACACCTTTCTTAGAGGGGATCTACCCCCTATGGAAGGGTCGCCACTGCTCAGGTTATATTTTGGTTGCCTTTTGTATCCATTTGGCTGTCACTTTTGTTTTTCCTTCCTCTATTACTGGACAGTAATACAAATTTCCTTTCCTCCAGTAGACAGAGGCTGGTGGAGCAGGAGCCATGACTGAAATCAGCGACCTCGACCGGCAAATCGAACAGCTCAGGCGCTGTGAACTCATTAAAGAGAGTGAAGTAAAAGCCCTTTGTGCCAAGGCCCGGTGAGTATCCACGCTTACCTGTCATCTGTCTTCGTGTTTGTAAGCTCGCTTCACACTGCCGCGACTTGGGATTTGACTTGTGAGACCCTAAGTCACATGACATGTGAAATCCCATGTTGGTCAATGAGAGCTGTCTTAAAATGATTGTAAAAAATCACCTTGTAAAACAATCCCATGTATAGATATCTCTAACGTGTGTTTCTCTCTCTCTCTCTCTCTCTCTCTCTCTCTCTCTCTCTCTCTCTCTCTCTCTCTCTCTCTCTCTCTCTCTCTCTCTCTCTCTCTCTCTCTCTCTCTCTCTCTCTCTCTCTCTCTCTCTCTCTCTCTCTCTCTCTCTCTCTCTCTCTCTCTCTCTCTCTCTCTCTCTCTCTCTCTCTCTCTCTCTCTCTCTCTCTCTCTCTCTCTCTCTCTCTCTCTCTCTCTCTCTCTCTCTCGAATCTGATCATTGGAAGAGTACACAGTTTCCAACATAGCTAGAGAACTGACCACTGTGTACTCAGTGTGGTCAGTTTTTAAAAGTAAAGCAGAGGGACTGACAGGAACAGGTATTTCATACAAAGAGAAAAGGAGACTTTCTCATACCAGTACATGGTACAGCAGCCACATATAAGGAATATGAAATGTTAGGATAACAAACACTTTAATTAGCACTACTGAAATCGCTCCGTCTTAAAAAGGTTTATGTACTACAAGGTGACTTCTATATGACTTGTGCCCATAGAATTTATTGGAAATCAAATCCTCTATATATTGATCCGACATTACAAGATCATTACCCAGGCATTCCCTCAGTCCTACTCAAGTCGTTAGCAAGTCGCCTGGCAGTCGCACTGTAAGTTGCGTGACTTTCACGTCGTGGCAGTGTGAACTGAGCCTAACTGTTTTAAGAGCCTTTGGGTGTTGGAGGTACTCCCACAAAAGTAGGAGCTTTTGATGTATGGAACTGCCAGGACCTAGCTTTCACTTTGACAGCAGAGCTCCCAGTGCTTGCTGCAGGAGAACCCACGGCAGCTCCTGTGTGAATGAAGGAAAACAGGTGTTTACTCTTCATAAATATGTAATATTATTGCTGGGTTTTTCTAACTCTGACCTGCAGATGGTGTCGGCTCCAGCAAGCTTAGTAACCACCTTATCTATTTATCCTTTTTATATTTTACCAGCAGTGGCTTAACACCCAAAAGCAACTCTGGCTGCAGTACTCTCCACATCTTTGGCGGTCATCCCTTATTTAATGACAAAGCCTTATCTGGGATACAAAACTTGCTCGGACAATAGATTGTATACAAATATGGGAACTTAACTGATTAGCTACATTGTAGTCCTGACTAGGGGTAGTGTCTGCAAAAGCGATAACCTTCCCTGTAGCAGTCCTCCTTGGCACATATACACCTATTATATGCTTGCATGCTGCTTGTCAGACAGAAATCTGTGTCCACAGGGGAAGAGACATTTATAAAAAATACATGGATGCAACAGAGGCTTGGAGGCGCATGTATCATGGAGGCACTAAAGTGCGTGCTGGTGACACTGGCACGGAGAGGGTCACTGTTTTCTGGGGCCGCTGATGAGGTTGAGATTGCTGGAATGCACAGGGGTCACCTGAAGGCACAGGAGTATTGAGGGGGGCACCACAGGAGTGCTGGAAGCACAGGGTTCAGTGATTGGAATCGGGGGAACACAGGAGGCACAGGCGTAGGGGGCTCGGGTTTGTTAGAACTTTGAGTTGCATGGACACCAAGCAGCTTGTTGCCCTATTTCCTTTTTAAGGCCGCATCGGCAGTCTGATTGGCCTTGGTGCTCTGAGTGAGACCGGTAAAAGCCAACGAGCACACACTGGAGGGTAAGGCACTGAATCCCAAGAATGGAGAACATGACAATTCTCTCAAATTGTCAGTCTTGGCAAGTTCTGTGCAGCACAGAAACTGACAGTAAACAGTAGAATGGACAGCATCAGAAAGTAATATCTGTTTATTTATTTTTTTATGGGGGGGTAGTGTGAGTCTGACTGTCTCTTGTTTTACAGGGAAATTCTAGTGGAAGAGAGCAATGTTCAGAGGGTGGACTCCCCCGTCACGGTAAGAAATGTTCTCTATCAGTGCTTCCCAACTGTGGGGTGTGTTTTTATTTTATTTATTTTTTAATGTGACGGAAATTTTTAGTGTCTCTTGAAGAACTTTTCACCTCCAGAATAAAGTGCAAGAAGGTCAAGTTTACCTTTTTTGTCATCGGTGTTGTGTTTTTTTTTTTTTTTTTTTTTTTTTTTTTTTAACTTCTGGTGTTTTCTGTAGTCTCTAAACACCCCTCCCGTTTGGCTCGTTTTCCTCCAAATCCAATCTGTCCATTTTACCAGTACTTGTTCTGAGTCTAGGGCTGCAATGAAAAAGTATTTGAAGATTTGTTGGCTGGGTATTGTTTCGACTAAACGATCAGATATAAAAACCTAAAAATTTGGTGTATGGTTACTATGTAAAGTTTAAAAAAAAATTCAGTTTATTGAATATCTATTGGCAGTAGTAAATATAGATAACCAGCTATATGGTTGGGGAGCATTAGGGGTTAATAACTCTGATCAGCAGCTTGTAATCCACTGATCAGAGTTATAGAACTGTTCAGAGTCTGCTGAACGATTCTGATATAAGCTTGTGGTCATTGAAGGGACCATAAGCTTATAAGAGGGAGAAAAGAGGTCCGTATGCCTTAATGACCTGGCCACCTGTAGGCCCGTAAGGCGTAAGGACTTGGCAGTGAAAGGGTTAAAGAGACCTGATATCTTGTCGCTTATTTTACAAAGATACTCCATTGATGTCATGGTTTTTATTTCAATAATTGTATTGCTATTGTCAATATTGCCATTAACTTGAGCTAATTATGACTGCCAAGGCAAAAGACCGAGTCAGCTGACTTTGTATAGGTTACTCCACTTCTAAAGGTTTTTATTTTGTTTTACTTCGTTAAAGTTTTTTGCAACTTTTTACATGTTTGTGCTGACATTAATTGGCCTTTCTTCTGTAACAGGTGTGTGGTGATATCCATGGACAGTTCTATGACCTGAAAGAGCTATTCAGGGTGAGTACTTAATGTGTAGAACAGCTTCCTCTCCTCCCCTCCGTGTTCACATGAAATATTTGGGCAGTTCACACTGTCGGCTCTCCAACTCTTCTCGCCGGCCCATTGCTAACCCATATCTGTGGGCTCAGGCTAGCATGGATAATTCTTGTCGGGATGCATAATTCCTGCTGGCCGAATGGTACTTTTTATATCACTATGTGAACTCCTGTATTTTCAGTACAAGATTAGAGGGGACAGACAGATGGTTTTAATGAAACCATTCAGTTTAGCAACACTGTTCCTATAAGGTTACATGTGCCTATAATTATGTATGCTAGCTACTTGTACACATCCACAAGCCCTGAGATTGCTGCTGGGTCCTGCCATCTTGGATGTTATGTGACCAGTCCTAGCAGACTCAGAAGTACAAGATGGTGTTTTTATATAAAATGCTTTCTTTTTTGCTTCCTACTCCTATAGTAGAGTGTGAAAGGTGGGTGGAAGAAGCTGAGTCAGCACAAACCTCTATACACTCCCGAGAGAGGGCTTTGATGTCCCAGGAGGGGGCTGCACAGAATTTTCTAGCAAGCTCAAAGGCACATCACCAGTGTATTAAAAAAAAAAAAAAAAAAAAAAAAAAAAAAATCACCCTGGGTTATAGGCTCTGAAGTTCAGGTGATTTGACACTGGGGGAAGCTTTGGAGGACACACCACCTGACTTTCCTGTAACCATACCGCAGTCTAAATCCTTTTAAAAAATTTTTTTTTTTTTTATTCTCCTGCTAGTGTCCTAAGGTGATGGACCTCTTCTCTCTAAAAACTAGTACCTTCTTCCTAATCAATATCTGGCTGTCACGTGATCCAGTTCTTTCCCATCCTGTCTGCAGGGAAACGTAAGCAGGAGGCACTTCTAGTCCTTTGCTGCTGGTCATGTTTGTGGTTGAAGCCTGGACATGCTAGAGTCCAGCTTTGTGCACCAGCAAGGTCATCCTTATCTGTTACTGTAGGGTGCATTTTTTTTATACATTAACCACTTGCCACCCGCCCTATTACCAAATCACGGCGGCAAAGTTGTTTGATATTCCTGACCGGACGTCATATGACGTGATCAGGAATATCGAGCTGCTGCGCGCCCCCGGGGGCGCGCATCGCGACGAACGTTGTTGCAGGGTCTCAGTCTGACACCCTGCAACACCGATCTAGGTTAAGAGTCTGACAGAGACTCTTTACCACATGATCAGCCGTGTCCAATCACGATCTAAATAGAGCCGATCGGCTGCTCTCCTGACAGGGGGGGGGTCTGTGCTGATTGTTTATCAGCACAGCCCCCCTCGGATCCTGCCCAGGACCACCAGGGAAGCCATCCACACTGGACCACCAGGTATGCCCCTAGACCCCCAGGCAGCTGCCAATCTGTGCCCAGGCAGCTGCCAATCTGTGCCCACTCCAATGCCTAACACTGCCAGTGCCACCAGGGATGCCCATCAGTGCCACGTATCAGTGCCCAGCAGTGCCACCCATAAGTGCCCATCAGTGCTGGACATCAGTGCCACCCATCAATGCCGCCTACCAGTGCCCATCGTCTGTGCCCGCTCATTGGTGCCACCTCATCGGTGCCGCCGTATCGGTGCCTGTCAGTGCCGCCTTATCAGTGCCCATCAGTAAAAGAGAACTTGCTTATTTACAATTTTTTTTTTTTTTAACAAACAAAAGCAAAACTTATTTTTTTTTCAAAATTTTCGGTCTTTTTTTATTTAGCAAAAAATAAAAACCGCAGAGGTGATCAAATACCACCAAAAAGCTCTATTTGTGGGAACAAAATGTTAAATTTAGTTTGGGTACAGTGTTGTATGACCGCGCAATTGTCATTCAAACTGCGACAGCGCTGAAAGCGGAAAATTTGGTCTGGGCAGGAAGGTGTCTAAGTGCCCTGTATTGAAGTGGTTAAAAAAATATTAAATTTTTTTTTTTGGTGTGTGGAAGATATTGATGCCTGAAAAATAACTAAAAATCATATGCAGAATATTAACCTGAGATTTCTGTATGTATAATTTTTTTTTTTTTGGGGGGGAAGATATTCACTTTTTATAGTGTAAACTTTTACAGATATATCACACTAAAATCAATCAGATCACCAGGTGTGATTTTACCACCACTTCTGCTTAGAGCCCCTATGAGGTACTCATGCACTTCCTCCCATCCTTTTGCCGTGGGTACTTTGCAACATTTGCTACGTAACTTCTTCTGGACACGCTTACCCTATATTCCAGACCCTACTTTGATTACCCCAAAAGAGAATACAAGAATACAACCCCCCCTCCTTAACCATAGCTATGGTGGTGACCAGTTGAAAGGGATCCATGCCAAAATCTCAGGTTAATATTTGCTCTGCTCTGGGGCTGCACAACACACCACCTCCCCAGAGTGACTGTGCTTTCCCTGCACAGGAACTGATATGAACACTGCTTTCTGCATCTGATTTTTAGTTCTATTTCAGGCATGCCACAAACGGACTACTTGTTGAAAGAGTCGGTGATTTATTCCTAGGACAACTGATCGTCCTAAAGCGGATCTTCACTGCATCTGAGCACCACAAAGCAAAAAACACTAATTAATTTTCAATGTGCAATACAAACTCCCCCATCCATGTCTCCATGCTTTATTCCATTGGGAAATCAGAGTGTGCTTAGCTGAGAAAACCCCCTCCTCCCCTCCTGAAGACTCCTGGCATGTATGACATCATTTACCTAGGCAAGAAACCAGGAAGTAACTGAAGAAATAAAGTATAAAACAAGTAAATGCGATATACTTTCCTGGTTACTAATGCTAGCAGTATGAGGATTTAAAAATGTTGATTGGGAGAGAGACGTTCCACTTTAATGCACCCATTTTAACACTGCACGTAAACATTAAAAATACTTTAAATATATTTACTTCTTTCAGGTTGGGGGAGATGTTCCAGAAACCAATTATCTGTTTATGGGAGACTTTGTGGACCGCGGCTTTTATAGCGTTGAAACATTCCTTCTCCTCCTAGCACTGAAGGTAAAAGGTCTAAAATACAGTTTTCTCCTTACTTTTGATGCTTGATAGCTGGGGGTGGTACTTAAACTGGGCAAGAATGGGTGTGTGTGTGTGTTTTTTTTTTTTTTTTTTTTTTTTTTTTTTCTTGCCAGTTACCCTTTCTGATGAGACTTTAATATCTTTGGGCATTCAAGACCTTCACATACTATTTTTCCATTTCTACCCAACAAAATATACCTTTCCCTGCGTGGAGCTTTCATTTATCATATACCTTTCTCTGGTGACATATTTGATAATAAAATATAATAAAAAAAAAAAATTTGAACAAGAAAAACATGTTACATAATTTTATACTACGAGTGCTTTCACACTGGGGTGGTGCGCTTGCAGGATGAGAAGTCCTGCAAGCAGCATCTTTGGTGTGGGAGCGGTGTATGTCACTCACAACGCCTGTCCATTGAAATCAAGCAGTGGTGCTTTTCAGGCGTTTTTAACGCCTTGTTAACCCCTTATTTGGGGTTAAAAGGGCTCTGCTCCCGAACTGCGCGGCGCTTTACCGTGAGCAAGGATTTGTCTTCAGTGTGAAAGTGGCATTAGGTATCAACTACTAGGCTCAGTGATACCACAACATCTCTACATGTTCTATGGTCATGCTCCAAACTTATTTTTATTGGCAATACACTCCCCACTAATAACTTTGGTCTGTTCTCTGCCTTGCCCCCCAATGTATATATTAGCTTTGTATATTAGTGCCATGTTACACACAGCAACTAATAAGACTCTTCTTTGCCAGAAAAGTAATTTTGTTCAAATGGAAGGACACCCTAAAGCTAACTTTTTTTTTTCACCAAGGTGAAACTGGCTCTGTGTAAGTTGTGTGTACCACATAGGAAATAGTAGCTGTCATTAACACCACCTGAAGCCCAGGGGTGTGTCCAAATACAGTCTTGGGGTCTTGTGGGAGACTAGCTCTCCAGACAGGAAGTGTGCCTAGTGCATTGTCCTTCAATGGAAAATCGGAGGTACACAGTGAGAAATTTACAAAGAAATTACGTTTTCCGCCAAACGCCAGTTGCAGATGGGACAAGCAAGTGAAGCTGGAGCCCTTTAAATATTTGAAGACTATATTGCTGAATGTATTATCCTTTGTAAAATTGCAGGTCCGCTACCCAGACAGGATCACACTGATTCGTGGCAACCACGAAAGTCGACAGATTACTCAAGTGTACGGCTTCTATGATGAATGTTTGCGCAAATATGGCTCAGTGACTGTATGGCGGTACTGCACAGAAATCTTCGACTATCTCAGCCTGTCTGCCATCATTGATGGAAAGGTGAGGAATAGAATTACAACTTTTCTGTCTTTCTTTGCTTTTTTTATAGATACTTGATGAATGGTAAACCAACAACATGATAATTATCTCATGCTTTAGTTACAAATGTACCCAATTACCCCCTTTCTACTCGTCAGTAGTGGCTTATTGGTTGTCTGTCCTCACTGGTTGCTCGTTTTCTCTTTTTGGCTTTTTTTTTATTTTATTTTTTCTCAAGTCTTTGATCTTTCTTCCCACAGATTTTCTGTGTGCACGGTGGATTGTCACCCTCTATACAGACTCTGGACCAGATCCGAACCATAGACCGCAAACAGGAAGTCCCCCATGACGGGCCCATGTGTGACCTTCTGTGGTCTGATCCAGAAGGTAAGTGTGCTGCAGCCTTATTTCAGTTTGCCCTTGGTTTGGAAAGTTATGTGCATTTATACTACTGTCATTCATAATTCTTAACTGCTTGATTTACTGTGACAGCTCAGTAGCAAAGCTGTTTGCTTTTTTATCAGTGGCTGGGTTTAATAATGCAGCCATATACTCAAAACCCAATAATGTACAGTACGTGGGAAAGGCTTTCTACAAGATTTTGGAGGGTGTCTGTGGGAGTATATTGGCCAGTGAGCCAAAAGATCATTTATCAGGGACTGATGTTGAATGTGAACACCTTGTTTGCAGTCCATGTTCTGTTTTATCCTAAAAGTATTCAGAAGAGTTGGGATCAGAGCTTTGTGCAGGACACAAGTTCCACCACACCAGTCAGGTCAAAACCATTTTTTGTGCACAGGGTCACAGTCATACTGGAACAGAAAATGACATTCCCCAAACTAATACCACAACATTGGAAGTGAACAATTTCCAAAAATGCCTTATGTATTGTCCTTCTTCTTTTTTTTTTTTTTTTTTTTTTTTTTTTTTTTTACGCAATCGTGGCAGATCGCGTCTCGTTTGGAGATAAATGCCATCCAAACTCGTGTTGCGCATTGTGCAGCAATCCCGGGCAGAAGTGTGAACGGAGCCTTATGGCCCATACACACGACACAAATAACGTACAGCCTTTTTCGCTTAATAGTCACAAGTATAAATTGAATAGGTAAAGTCACAAAAATTCTCGTACAACAGGAAAAAAAAAAAACGGAAGTGATGTCATGTCTTGTAATGTATTTGTATTGTTTTCGAACGACAACTATACTGACTAAACGAAAACTGGACGATCTGGAATCGTACAAGGACAATTTTTCGTGCAGGTCCGCTCGAATTATATCAGATTAACTGTCATGATCAGCTGTCGAAGGTAGTGTACACACGATCCGAAAATTGTACGATTCTTCCTCGGACGACAGTTTTGGTACAATATTCGGATCGCGTGTACGGGCTATTGGTATGCTTTAGTATGAATCGTACTCTTCACTGGAAACGCCTGAACTCGAAGGGGGGGTGTCCCTATATTTTTGGCTAGGTGTAGGTGTGATGGTCAGGGGTGCACAAACTTTTTGCCACATAGTAAATTTGTGAAATGGGCTCAGTGTATAATATGCTCTTCTACTTTCTAGACACCACTGGATGGGGCGTGAGCCCGCGAGGAGCTGGTTACCTATTCGGCAGTGACGTCGTAGCACAGTTCAATGCAGCCAACAACATAGACATGATCTGTCGGGCACATCAGCTGGTTATGGAAGGGTACAAGTGGCATTTCAATGAGACAGTCTTGACGGTGTGGTCAGCTCCAAACTACTGTTATAGGTGAGCCTCCTTCTCTTTTGAGGGTTATGGTGTGTTTGGTTGGTGGGTGTTTGGTTGGTGGTTTGTTTGGTTGGGTGAGTGGCTTGGTTTGCCCCTTCTGTCATGTGAGATTGTAGGTCTAACTCTGCCTCTCTCGTTCCTGCCTAGATGTGGAAATGTTGCTGCCATACTTGAACTGGACGAACACCTCCAGAAGGAGTTTATCATCTTTGAAGCTGCACCACAAGAGACCAGAGGGATTCCCTCAAAGAAGCCTGTTGCTGACTACTTCCTGTGACTTGTCCCCCCCTTCATCTCTGGGGGGCCTCTCCACTATTTCCTCCTGATGTCTATTTTGACCTCCCGGCACCTCTTGACCCTTTCTCTCTGGCCTCAGGACCAGCACGGAAGAACCTGTAAAGAGCATCTCTCTTGGTCCCTTTTTAGGTCTTACAAAGGATGTGATGCAGTGAGGGGGAGTAAAGGGGAAAGTGAACTCTTGTTATGACACTGGGGCAGTTACAACATTGTAGGGAGTAGAGGAGAAGTGTTCTGCGGGTTGTAAAATGGAGCAATGTACTGTGCGTCTCAGGAACTGGGTTTTCTTAAAGATGTGTAAGACTTTTTTTTGGGGGGTGGGGGAGGGTTCAGGGCAAAGGAGCATTGTGGGTGGGGGGGCGGGGGGGATGACATTGGGGAAGGGGGAGCGTTATGCAAGGAAACCAAAATCCTTTTAAACATTATTATTTTTTTTTAGGAGTTTCTTCCTCCAATTTTATAAATTCCTAGCACCCAAATCCAGTCATTCCTCTTCACGATCTCTGACTGGCCAGTTAAGGCTGGCACGGTCTGTTTTTCTGCTGGGACAATGCTAGTTTGGAGTGCCTTAGTGCAAGCAGACCCTGGGCTTATATTCCCAGCAGGGCTGAGAAAGATGTGTGCATTTCCCATAATATGTTGCCATAAATTTCGAGTTTCACCCCTTTCTCTTTATTTATACCTCCCCTCTCCGGACTTTGTGTTAGCAGCCATGCTAAATCCACCCCGCGTTTTGGCTACTTCTGGCAGACGAGATGCAGAATTAAACACAGTGCTGAAACGCAGAGCACTGCTGGGGGGGTTTTAGGTCATCACGCCAACAGCCTACCCTGGCTGGGAAAAATAAAAAATCAATGGCTTCATTTATCAACAATCCCCTGGATTAGTCCTCCTACTGGCCCTCTGCTCTTTCTCTCTGCCATCTTTTTATATCGTCACTCTTTGCATTACAAGAAAGAGAAATTTAAACTGTTTCCCAGTCTTTTTTTTTTTTTTTTTTTTTTTTTTCCCCCCCCCCAACATCCTGCACATTATATCAGTCAAAAGTTTTTTTTTTTATTTTACTTTTTTGGTAGATACAGCCACAGAAGTCTGCTAATAAAACATGAAAAAAGATTAAAAAAAAACTGGAAACATCAAACTGTGTCTTGGTTTGTTCAATTACTTAGCCCATGCTTAAAGCTGAACTTTTATTTAAATATAGGTTATTTATGTACAACATATAAATAATACACTACATTGTCAAAAGTATTGGGATGCCTGCCTTTACATGAACTTTAATGGCATCCCAGTCTTAGTCCGTGGGGTTCAATATTGAGTTGGCCCTCCCTTTGCAGCTATAACAGCTTCAACTCTTCTGGGAAGGCCGTCCACAAGGTTTAGGAGGAGTCTATGGAATTGAAGTTCCTCCACCACAAACTTGCTCATCCATGCCTTTTTATGGACCTTGCTTTGTGCACTGGTCCAAATCGTTTGGAGGGGGGATTATGGTGTGGGATTGTTTTTCAGGGGTTGGTCCTTGTTTGTTCCAGTGAAGGGAACTCTTCAGACGTCAGCATACAAAGACGTTTCGGACAATTTTTCATGCTCCCAACTTTATGGGAACAGTTTGGGGATGGTCCCCTTCCTGTTCCAACATGACTGCGCACCAGTGCACAAACCAAGGTCCATAAAGACATGGATGAGGGTGTTTGGGGTGGAGTAACTTGACTGCCCTTTACAGAGCCCTGACTTCAACCTAATAGAACACCTTGGGAATAAATTAAAGCAGAGACTGTGAGCCAGGCCTTCTCCTCCAGCATCAGTGCCTGACCTCACAAATGTGCTTTTGGAAGAATGGTCAAACATTCCCATAGACACACTCCTAAACCTTGTGGCCAGCCTTCCCAGAAGAGTTGAAGCGGTTTATAGCTGCAAAGGGTGGGCCAACTCAATATTGAACCCTATGGACTAAGACGCCATTTAAAGTTCATGTGTGTAAAGGCAGGCGTCCCAATACTTTTGACAATATAGGGTATGTATTCTTTCCCTTTAGTAATACGTTGGAATCAAACAAGAAAAAAAAAAACCTCCAAAGCAAGTCCAAAAGTGATTTAGTGAACCTGTGGATATAAATTAATCTTCACCGGCTCCAGTACTCCAACCACCATCACATAAATATACTTGCCAGAGCCTACGACCTCAGCACAAGAGATCTGAAAACTTACGATCCCTCTCAGGGGGATGGATTTTTTTCTCTTTGCAGAATATCGTTCACATTAACCACTTCAGCTCCTTCATGACCTGGCCATTTTTAGCGGTTCGGCACTGCCCTACTTTTGGCAATTGCACACTCATGCAACACTGTACCCAAATGGAATTTATATCAATATTTATCACATAAATTTTTTCTTTTGGTGGTATTTGGTCACCACTGGGTTTTTAACTTTTTGCAATATAAATGGAAAAAAAATACTTTGGAAAAAAAAGTTTTTGTTTTTAACTTTTTTGCGTTTAATCAGTTCCCGCCTGGCCTACAGCAGATTGGCGGCCGGGTGGTGGCTTTCCTATTCTGAGTCGATGTCATATGTCGTCCTTCAGAACGGCTGCTCGTGCGTGCACAGCATGGCAATCTGTTGGACGCACTGCTTCACCGATCACCATAAAAAGCCTATGGTGTAGGCTCTTTACCATGTGATCATGTTAATGGGAAGTGCCGATTATCGGCATTCCTCTTATGCTGACAGCGCGGGTGGAGAGCTGATAAGCCGCTTTCCTCAGTGGAAAGATGCAATGGTTATCAGTGCAACCCCCCTAGTGATGCCTGTCGGTGTTGCCTCAACAGTGAAGGAGAAAAATTACTTATTTACAAAATGTTATAACACTTTTTTTTAACTTTCTCTCCCCCCCCCAAATTTTTGGTCATTTAGCAAAAAAAAAACCCAGTTTAAATACCACCAAACAAAGCTTTACTGTATCAAAACAATGATGGACGTTTTGTTTGGGTACAGCCTTGCATGACTGCACAATTGTCATTCAAAATGTGACAACAATGAAATCTGAAAATTTGCCTGGGCAGGAAAGTGGTGAAAGGGCCAATATGTATTCTCATACATGCCTTTCTTTAAAAAAAAAAAAAAATCCCAAGTGTATATTGATTGGTTTGTGTAAAATTTTAGTGTGTATGTATATATATATATATATATATATATATATATATATATGTGTGTGTGTATATATATGTATGTATGTGTATATATATATGTATATATATGTATGTATGTATATATATATATATATGTATATGTATATATATATATATATATATATATATATATATATATATATATATATATATATATATATATATATATATATACATACACACACACACACACTTTTATACTCGTGACAGTGATCAGCGACTTATACTGGGACTGTGTGGCGGACAATCTGACACAAACTGATGCGGGGGGGGAACTGACCCCCACTGACATCACCAGTGAGCCTAATAGTGATTAGTGCTAATATACACTGGCTGGGAAGGGGTTAACATCTATGGCGATCAAGGGGTTAAATATGTGCCTAACAAGGCACACTATGTCAAGCGGTGACATCATTGCGCCGGCTCGGATGGGCACGGTTTCTCTGTCAATGCCTGGCTGTTCTTTTGCGTTTTTTTTTTTTTTGTTTTTTTTTTCAGTATATCTCTGGATTTGTAAATACATAATTGCTACACTGAGGTTCCCTCTTCATGTGTGATGCTGGACTTCAATATGAATGATATCCTGCACTGAGAGCCATCCATTACTATGAGGCAGTTCAAAAGCCTTTGCCGATCACTTGTGTTGTAATGTCTTGGGCTCTAGTAAGTATATTTATGTGGTGGTGGTTGGAGCACTGGAGCTGGTGAAGGAGATTCATTTTATAGCCACAGGTTCACAAGTGGGTGCGCACGAGTTATTTTTCATGTTAGAAATTACTGTATTACTAAAGGGATATAATGCAGTGCAACACATACACTATATTGTCAAAAGTATTGTGACGCCTGCCTTTACACGCACATGAACTTTAATGGCATCCCAGTCTTAGTCTGTAGGCTTCAATCCTTCTGGGAAGGCCGTCCACAAGGTTTAGGAGTGTGTCTATGGGAATGTTTGACCATTCTTCCAGAAGCACATTTGTGAGGTCAGGCACTGATGTTGGGACGAGAAGGCCTGGCTTAGTCTCTGTACTAATTCATCCCAAAGGTGTTCTAGTATTAGGATGCCTGCCTTTACATGAACTTTAATGGCATCCCAGTCTTGGTCCGTAGGGTTCAATATTGAGTAGACCCACCCTTTGCAGCTATAACAGCTTCCACTCTTCTGTGAAGGCCGTCCACAAGGTTTAGGAGTGTGTCTATGGGGTTGAGGTTGGGGCTCTGTTCAGCCAAGTCAAGTTCCTCCACCCTAAACTTGCTCATCCGTGTCTTTTATGGACCTTGATTTGTGCACTATAGCGTTCATATTTCATGTCTGTCTGAGGTTTACAACCACTTTAAGCTGGAGTTCCCAGAGAACTGAAAATTATTTCAAGGGTTCCTCTGGAGTTAAACAGATGAGGCTGCTGTATATATTCAATGTGTTTCTTAAACAGGTGTTGGTTGGAAATTTTATGTGCATATAGTAATTCTCCCCCCCCCCCCCCCCTGTTTGTTGTAGATACATAAGGGAGGACCCCACCTTTCCAACATCCAAGTAATAGAAAAAAAAAAGGATTGAGAGAGTAACGCATCTCTTTTAAAAAAAAAAAAAGCGGACTTTGTGGGCACAACACAAAGCCCGATACTTATCTACACATTGTTGGACATTCCACTAGTCTATATGAAAGGATCCATACCTCCATGTCTGTAATTGGGTATCTGTCGACCACCTCTCTAGTAGAGGGTGTTTCTGTGATTTTATTGTGTGGTTTTAAACAATTTTGTAATAAAAGATGTATTTTTTTTTTTTTTTCATACATACTGCCTCGTGTTGTGCCCACAAAGTCCGCCTTTTTATTGAGCGAGATTAGTGTTGCACTCAATCCTTTTTTTTCTTTTTTTTTTTTTTTTTTTTTTGTGTTTTGTGGATACCCATCGCTCTCCTGAGGAAGTAAACCTGTTCATGGAGCTGAATGTGTACAGCTTCCCAATAATACATTTAAATTCATGATTATGTATTATTGTACTTGTCTTTCTATATATTTAAAACATATGGTTGGGTGGCAGGCAGAGGTGTGGATTACTGTACAAATGTTAAAGTGTTATGCTTGGTCATTCTAAAGCATTTTTTTTTAACCTAAAATAAAAAAGCTTTATACTTACAGTTGTGCTCATAAGTTTACATATCCTGGCAGAATGTATGATTTCTCAAGTCGTCTTCTAGGGCGGCACCCTGAGAGATGACTGGTCCCACCTGACAGGAAACTCAATCAGCAAAGAGGTTAAAACCCCCCCTGCCCCTCCCTGTGCTCCTCAGCTCTTGTGTTTCCCCCACAGCGAACCCCCCCCCCCCCCCCCCCAAAAAGACCTGGGTCTGGTGGTCTCCCCCTGGGAGCTGGACCAGCTTGTGAAGCTTTTTGGGTCTGGTAGGATTTCTTGGAAGAGCCTCACTGAGTTCTGAAGGACCCTGGGTACAGTTGGGTACCCAGAACGTCAGGGACCACTTTCCTGCTCCCTTACTTGACTTCCATTCAACAGGGAAGCTGGCAGTCAGTTTTCCCCCATGTGAAAAGTTGGAAACTACAATGGTGGCTCTCATGGCGTTCCCCCACTCCTGGAGGCTCCTGCTGGGTCGCGTGGGGGGCTGGCAGTGAGGAGATGGCGCCGGTCGGCAGGTCTCCTACAAGGAGCGGGAGCCTGGTGCTATCCATCTGGCGTTTGGAAGAGGAATGACGTGGCTTCTCCAGCGCCGGAAATGATGTTGCCGTGTCACTTTCAGGCCTCAAGAAAATGGGGGCAGCGTTTTTCGACCAGGAGTGGATGTTTGACTGGTGGAGGAATTGGCGTCCACATCCTGCTCTCGCCAGTCTGGTCAGTACCTGCCCACTTGGAGGACGTGGGCAGTGACAGATGGAGCGAGAGAAGAGGCCCGCAGCTGCTACAACTATGGAGGAGGCCACAGGGGGTGAGTCGGCCTTGCTGACAGGGGTTATGATGGGGAGGGGACCCTGACTTACCACTGCAGGACACAGCTCTGCGTTTATTGTAAACTAGCTTGCGTGTCTTTTCACAGGAGAGGACGTCGCTGCCCAGGGTGTTGCCAGCCGTCCTATGAAGGCTCCTTCCCACTCTAAAAGATGCGGGTATTGTGATGATAAGTTACCCCAGGACCATTCTAAACCCTTTTGCTACAAATGTATTCACAAGTTAGCGGGGAAAGAAACATCTCGGGTCATGAGGGACTTTCCGTACAGATGGAAACTGTCAACCAGGGCAGAGCGCAGAACCCCCTGAGCTTTCTCCCGTCTCAGGATTCAGAGGAGGAGGAAGAAGAGGCTGAGGCTCCTGATCAGTCTTTCTGATGAGGGCTTAGACAGACAGGATGACTCAAGACCTGGCACACATCTTTTCGTCCCATGACATATACTACCCTACTCCTTAGGGTAGTATATGTGTCAGAGGAAATTCAGGAACCCGCAGCACAAGTGTCTGCCCAGGACAGAATGTATAGAGGCTTGGTTAAGCCCCAGTCCAAAGTTCTTCTAGTTCCCCAGGCCCTCAAAGATATCCTGAGGGAGTGTGGAAGGAGCCTGAAAGAAAACTTTTGAAGTTTAAAACTTGGGAATTGGGTGTCCCTTTTTAAGGAGGAAGAGAGGTTCTTTAAAACACCTAGATTAGATACTTCCCTGGCGCAGGTGTCCAAGCAGTCTGACCTCTCTTTTGAGGATGCAGGCAACATCAGAGACCAGATGGACCGACGAGCCGAGACCCTCTTGCGCAGGGCCTGGGAAGCCAATGCAGCGGCTACGAGTCCTGCTTCGGCTGTGGCTTGTGTGATGAGGAACGCAGACATGTGGGTCGCCAGACTAATGGATCATGTGTCACGAACCTCCAAGTCCAAACAGGTCTTGGACTCTTTAGAGGTGATAGGGCAGTAGTGGCAGTCTGGTGCCCTGTTAAATTCCGCAAGGAGAGCCTTGTGGGTCAAGACCTGGGATGGGGACAACTCTTCTAAGACTCGGTTGTGTGGTCTTCCATTTGGGGGTTCCCTGCTTTTTGGCACAGAGTTGGATCAGGCCCTTTCTAGGTCTACAGATAAGGGAAAGAAGTTTCCCAATAAACCTAAGAAGGATGGGATGGGAAGGATTATGTTTTTTATGTTTTTGAGGCCCCCAGGCTAAAAAACGATTTGGTGATAAAAAGGGTATCAGACTTGGGGGGGGGGGGGGAGAGATGTGTAGGCAAACAGAAGGGAGGTTTCCTCCTCCCCCAGCCAGAAGTCCACCGACAAGAATACCAAGTGATGTAAGGGTAGGGGGAGGACTACTCGGAGTGCCCACATCCTCCAGATGGTAAGAGAAGGCTACAGACTGGAGTTTTTCTACTCCCCCAAGTTTCCTTTTAACCCACTTGCCCAAGGACCCTCTCAAGACAGTGGATGCTCCTTACATTGGTGATCAGTGGGAAGAAGGACCCTGTACATTGGTGATCAGTAGGTAGAATGCTCCTTACATTGGTGGTCAGTGGGAAGAATGCTCTTTACATTGGTGGTCAGTGGGAAGAATATCCCTTACATTGGTGATCAGTGGGAAGAATGCCCCTTACATTGGTAAACAGTGGGAAGAATGTCGTCCTGTCATTGGTGATCAGTGGGAAGAATGTCCTCCCGTCAGTGGTGATCAGTGGGAAGAATGTCCTCCCGTCATTGGTGATCAGTGGGAAGAATGTCCTCCCGTCAGTGGTGATCAGTGGGAAGAATGTCCTCCCGTCATTGGTGATCAGTGGGAAGAATGTCCTCCCGTCAGTGGTGATCAGTGGGAAGAATGTCCTCCCGTCATTGGTGATCAGTGGGAAGAATGTCCTCCCGTCATTGGTGATCAGTGGGAAGAATGTCCTCCCGTCATTGGTGATCAGTGGGAAGAATGTCCTCCCGTCATTGGTGATCAGTGGGAAGAATGTCCTCCCGTCATTGGTGATCAGTGGGAAGAATGTCCTCCCGTCATTGGTGATCAGTGGGAAGAATGTCCTCCCGTCATTGGTGATCAGTGGGAGGAATGTCCTCCCGTCATTGGTGATCAGTGGGAGGAATGTCCTCCCGTCATTGGTGATCAGTGGGAGGAATGTCCCCATTTCATTGGTGGTCAGTGGGAGGAATGTCCTCCTTTCATTGGTGGTCAGTGGGAGGAATGTCCTCCTTTCATTGGTGGTCAGTGGGAGGAATGTCCTCCTTTCATTGGTGGTCAGTGGGAGGAATGTCCTCCTTTCATTGGTGGTCAGTGGGAAGAATGTCCTCCTTTCATTGGTGGTCAGTGGGAGGAATGTCCTCCTTTCATTGGTGGTCAGTGGGAGGAATGCCCCTTACATTGGTGGTCAGTGGGAGGAATGTCCTCCTTACATTGGTGGTGATGGAGTGTCCTCAGTTCCCTACATATTTTCCTCATGACAGATTTCCTTGAAGCTACAGCAATGTGTACTTTTTGTCCTGTTGGAACACTTGTTTCTGCTTTGCGTCTGTATTTGTAACTACTTGCAATTGAAATGTGTTATTCTACCTGCAGGAAGGTGGATAAATGTTTGGCTGATGTTCAAGTTTGTGGGTTCAAAGCAATTTACGTATCCCTGAAGAGCTAATAGAAACATACGCGTACCTCAATCAAGACAAGACGCTTTGAAATTCCTACTTCTGTGCGTGCAGATCATGTATTTTCCGAGACTTTAACACTGGCTTTCTCCACCTATCTACCCTGGAGGAAGGCTTGAAATATTTTTTAGATCTCAGGGAAACCAGCTGAAAATGATATCTGCAGCTCAAGGTGCATTATGGTCAATAAGTTGCAGAAGTTTTAAAGAAAATAATTAAGAATGTGGCATATGTAGTATGTTTGACTCCCACGGCGCATTATTTTTAACACCCTCCTACTCTCTTAGACAAATACTAATAATTCAGAAGTGTAATAAATAGAAAAGAAGCACAGGTGTCAATAGAAAGATGCCCCGTTACATTGGTGGTCAATGAGAAGAATGCCCCTTTACATCCACATTCCATTGGTGGTCAGTTGATAAACACCCCCTTATATAGGTAGTAAGTAGAAGAAGAACCCTCTACATTGGTGGACAGTGGACGATTTTCACACCTTAATTGGGGATCAGTGGACCAGTAGACAAATAATAAACAAAAGAAGAACATATGTCAATAGCAAGATGCCCCTTACATTGGTGGTAAGTGGAGAAATGCCGCCTTTCTTTGGTAGTCAGTGGAGAAATTACCCTTACATTGATGGTCAGTAGAAGAGAGCCCCTCATGTTGGACTGGGGGTGGTTTTCACCCTGGGGATCAGTGGAAAAGTGGACAAATAGTAAACAGAAATGGTCACAGATATCAATAGAAAGATGCCCCTTACATTGGTGGTCAGTGAAGAAATGCCCCCTTACAGTGGTGGTCAGTAGGGTAATGCCCCCTTACTTTGGTAGTCAGTGAAAAAATTACCTTTACACTGGTGGTCAGTAGAAAAAAGAGCCCCTTACATTATTGGACAGTGGAAACTTTTCACCCTAAAATTGGGGGTCATTGTAGAAGTAAATCCTTACATTGGATGGCAAGTGTAGGTGGGACAATAATCTGCTTTTGCTCAAGGAAGCCCTAGCAATCTCTAGAGCAGTGGTCTTTAATCTGTGGCCTTTTTCTTGCCTTTATCAGACCTTTGGGGCTCTCTTCCTCCCACTGATACCAACAATGGGGCATTATATCTACCACTGATAGGAATGTTGTGGCAATATTTCTCCCACTGACACCAATGATGGGGCACCATTCCTCCCACTGACACCAATGATGGGGCACCATTCCTCCCACTGACACCAATGATGGGGCACCATTCCTCCCACTGACACCAATGATGGGGCACCATTCCTCCCACTGATCCCAATGATGGGGCACCATTCCTCCCACTGATCCCAATGATGGGGCACCATTCCTCCCACTGATCCCAATGATGGGGCACTATTCCTCCCACTGATCCCAATGATGGGACACTATTCCTCCCACTGATCCCAATGATGGGACACTATTCCGCCCATTGATACCAACAACGGGGCACTTTTTCCTCCCACTGATACCAAAGGGGGGCACTATTCCTCTCACTGATACCAACGATGTGGCACTATTTCTCCCACTAATGCCAGTGATGGGGTACTATTCCTCCTACTTATACCAATGGTGGGGCACCATTCCTCTCACTGATACCATTGATGGGACACTATTCCTCTCACTGATCCCAATGATGGGACACTATTCCTCTCACTGATCCCAATGATGGGACACTATTCCTCTCACTGATCCCAATGATGGGGCACTATTCCTCTCACTGATCCCAATGATGGGGCACTATTCCTCCCACTGATCCCAATGATGGGGCACTATTCCTCCCACTGATCCCAATGATGGGGCACTATTCCTCCCACTGATCCCAATGATGGGGCACTATTCCTCCCACTGATCCCAATGATGGGGCACTATTCCTCCCACTGATCTCAATGATGGACCACTATTCCTCCCACTGATACCAATGCTGGGGCACTATTCCTCTCACTGATACCAATGCTGGGGCACTATTCCTCTCATGAATACCAATGATGGGACACTATTCCTCCCACTGATCCCAATGATGGGCCACTATTCCTCCCACTGATCCCAATGATGGGACACTATTCTTCTCACTGATACCAATGCTGGGGCACTATTCCTCTCACAAATACCAATGATGGGACACAATTCCTCCCACTGATCCCAATGATGGGCCACTATTCCTCCCACTGATCCCAATGATGGGCCACTATTCCTCCTACTGATTCCAATGATGGGGCACCATTCCTCCCACTGATACCAATGATGGGGCACCATTTCTTCCACTGACACCAATGATGGGGCCCTATTCCTCCCACTGACACCAATGATGGAGCACTATTTCTTCCACTGACACCAATGATGGGGCACTATTTCTTCCACTGACACCAATGACGGGGCACTATTCCTCCCACTGATCCCAATGATGGGCACGATTCCTCCCACTGATCCCAATGATGGGGCAGTATTCCTCCCACTGATCCCAATGATGGGGCACTATTCCTCCCACCAATATCAATGATGGGGTACTATTCCTCTCGCTGATCCCAATTATGGGGCACTTTTCCCCCCACTGATACCATTGATGGAGCACTATTCCTCCCACCGATCCCAATGATGGGGCACTATTCCTCCCACTGATCCCAATGATGGGGCACTATTCCTCCCACTGACACCAATGATGGGGCACTATTCCTCTCACTGATACCAATGATGCAGCACTATTTCTCCCACTAATACCGATGATGGGGCACTATTCCTTCTACTGATCCCATTGATGGGCCACTATTCCTCCCACTGATCCCAATGATGGGACACTATTCCTCCCACTGATCCCAATTATGGGGTACTATTCCTCCCACTGATCCCAATGATGGGGCACTATTCCTCTCACTGATACCAATGCTGGGGCACTATTCCTCTCACTGATACCAATGCTGGGGCACTATTCCTCCCACTGATCCCAATGATGGGCCACTATTCTTCCCACTGATCCCAATGATGGGCCACTATTCCTCCTGATTCCAATGATGGGGCACCATTCCTCCCACTGATACCAATGATGGGGCACCATTTCTTCCACTGACACCAATGATGGGGCCCTATTCCTCCCACTGACACCAATGATGGGGCACTATTTCTTCCACTGACACCAATGATGGGGCACTATTCCTCCCACTGATCCCAATGATGGGACACGATTCCTCCCACTGATCCCAATTATGGGGCAGTATTCCTCCCACTGATCCCAATGATGGGGCACTATTCCTCCCACCAATATCAATGATAGGGTACTATTCCTCTCGCTGATCCCAATTATGGGGCACTATTCCCCCCACTGATAACATTGATGGAGCACTGTTCCTCCCACTGATCCCAATGATGGGGCACTATTCCTCCCACTGATCCCAATGACGGGGCACTATTCCTCCCACTGACACCAATGATGGGGCACTATTCCTCTCACTGATACCAATGATGGGGCACTATTTCTCCCACTAATACCAATGATGGGGCACTATTCCTTCTACAGATCCCAATGATGGGCCACTATTCCTCCCACTGTTCCCAATGATGGGCCACTATTCCTCCCACTGATCCCAATGATGGGACACTATTCCTCCCACTGATCCCAATTATGGGGCACTATTCCTCCCACTGATCCCAATGATGGGACACTATTCCTCCCACTAATATCGATGATGGGGTACTATGCCTCTCGCTGATCCCAATTATGGAGCACTATTCCCCCCACTGATCCCAATGATGGGGCACTATTCCTCCCACTGATCCCAATGATGGGACATGATTCCTCTCACTGATCCCAATGATGGGACACTATTCCTGCCACTGATACCAATGATGGGGCATTACTCCACCTACTTACCACCATCCCCGAGGCAATGTTTCTTCTCATGGATGCTGGGCCTGGGCCATTTTCTTCCCCCTCTGGCCAAAATCTACCAGAAGTGCATTTGTGAGGTCAGTCACTGATGTGGACGAGAAGGCCTGACTTGTAGTCTGCACTCTAATTCATCCCAAAGGTGTTCTGTTGGGTTGAGGTCAGGACTCTGTGCAGGCCAGTCAAGTTCCTCCACCCCAAACTTGCTCATCCATGTCTTTATGGACCTTGTTTTGTGCACTGGTGTGCAGTCATGTTGGAACAGGAAGGAGCCATCCCCAAACTGTTCCCTCAAAGTTGGGATCATGAAATTGTCCAAAATGACTTGGTATGCCTTAAGAGTTCCCTTCACTGGAAGTAAGGGGCCAAGCACAACCCGTGAAAAACAACCCCCCACATCATAATCCCCCCTCCACCAAATGGTTTGGACCAGTGCACAAAACAAGGTCCATAAAGACATGGATGAGCAAGTTTGGGGTGGAGGAACGTGACTGGCCTGCACAGAGTCCTGACCTCAACCTGATAGAACACCTTTGGAATTAGGAAAGACAGTAATTTCTATCGCTAAAGGGTTCTCTAAAGTGAAGGGCAACAGGGACATCAGTATCTCAGGACTGGGTGGATGCTGCCTTCCTCAGATGGGGTCTGCCTGGGGTGATCTGATAGATACTACAAAAAAGACACCTAGTGCATTACCAATGACATTTACTGAATAATAAAGTTCATAAAAGGTGGAGCCATAAAAAGAGTATGGAACCATGTGTCATATACCATCACAAGGTATAAGATAACGTGTTTCGGGGGCGCACCCCCTTCCTTTGGAATTAGAATGAATTAGAGAGGAGACTGCGAGCTAGGCCTTCTCATCCAACATCAGTGCCGGACCTCACAAATGCGCTTCTGGAAGAATGGTCAAACATTCCCATAGACACACTCCTAAACCTTATGGACAGCCTTCCCAGAAGAGTTGAAGCTGTTATAGCTGCAAAGGGTGGGCCAACTCAATACTGAACCCTACGGACTAAGACTGGGATCCCATTAAAGTTAATGTGCGTGTAAAGGCAGGCGTCCCAATACTTTTGACAATATAGTGTATCAGTATAAAAACCCAGTAACCGTTATAGCTTGCATTCTCTTTGGTGACCACTGGGTGGCAGTATCTGAGCACACAACTAGCAATTGGTGGCATGCCCACCAAGCTGAGTCGCCGTATCAGCGCAGAGATGCTTCCCAAGTAGCATCATACCTAAAAAAAAAAAAAAACACACAAAGGCTTTGTTCTAAAATGTTTCTGAAATAAAAACTATTGAGGTTACCTTTTGGTATTCAGACAAAGTCAAACTTTTATTGTAGTAGTGTAAGGTATGTTATCTTGCCAGGCTTTTGTTGCCGCCTGTGACCCCTGCCTGGGAAATTTACCTTCACGTTTTATCTTCGTGACACCAGGAATCTGTATTCTGTGAATCAGGTCAGGCTGCCTGTGATGTAACATCAAGCTCTGTGCAAGGTTTTGTTTGGAGAAGGCAGTGAGCCCCCTAAAGGCCACCTAAAGTATATACATAATAGTCACAGAGCTTAGTCATAGTAGGTGAGGTCGAAAAAAGACACAAGTCCAACTTATGTGTGATTATGTGTCAGTATTACATTATATATCCCTGTATGTTGTCGTCATTCAGATGCTTATGTAATAGTTTCTTGAAACTATCGATGCTCCCAGCTGAGACCACCGACTGTGGAAGGGAATTCCACATCCTTGCCACTCTTACAGTAAAGAACCCTCTATGTAGTTTAAGGTTAAACCTCTTTTTTCTTGTAATTTTATTGAGTGGCCACGAGTCTTGTTAAACTCCCTTCCGCAGAAAAGTTTTCTCCCTATTGTGGGGTCACCAGTATGGTATTTGTAAATTGAAATCATATCCCCTCTCAAGCGTCTCTTCTCCAGAGAGAATAAGTTCAGTGCTTGCAACCTTTCCTCATAACTAATATCCTCCAGACCCTTTATTAGCTTTGTTGCCCTTCTTTGTACTCGCTCCATTTCCAGTACATCCTTCCTGAGGACTGGTGCCCAGAACTGGACAGCATACTCCAGGTGCGGCCGGACCAGAGTCTTGTAGTGCGGGAGAATTATCGTTTTAAGGAATTGGTCCTTTTATTAAATGAGTCTCTTATGCCTTCTACACACGGTCAGACTTTTCAGCTACAAAAGTCTGACAAACTTTCGACGGACTTTTGGCGGACTTTCTAATGACTGGATTTGCCTACACACAATCATACCAAAGTCCGACGGATTCGTACGTGATGACGTACACCGGACTAAAATAAGGAAGTTGATAGCCAGTAGCCAATAGCTGCCCTAGCGTCGGTTTTTGTCTGTCGGACTAGCATACAGACGAGCGGATTTCTGGGTCCGGCGGAGTTGCAACGTAAAGATTTGAAGCATGTTCCAAATCTAAGGTCCGTCAGATTTGCGACTGGAAAGGTCCGCTGAAGGTCCGGTGAAGCCCACATACGATCGGATTGTTCGCCGGATTTGGTCCGTCAGCGTCAGTCAGACCGGTCCGGTCGAAAAGTCTGACCGTGTGTACGCCCCATTAAAGCGGCGCTAGTAAACTGCAGTTGCTGAAAAAAAAAAAAAAACTTCCTGCAAGGCAATGTCATAATGTGCTAGTATGCATTGCCTTGCATACTAGCACATTATGAGAGACTTACCTTAGAATGAAACACACAACCCCCCCCCCAGCGCCGCGCTGTCACCGCTGAGAGGGCTGACATCTTCCCCCCGGTCTTCCTTCCAGGTTCACGTCCTCCAGGCTACATGGGGAAAATTTGGGTGGCCTCTAAAAACAATGTCAGAGGGTATATGATTTGGAACAGCGGTTGTACCATCATCCAAAACTTAATGAAATAGAGGTTTGGGAGCCTGGTCCCCAGCCGAGGCTTACCGAGGACAAGAATGGAAGCAAGTGGACAATGCAAGAGGGATACAATGGAATATGTAGACAGTCATAAAAATGTAAGAAAAATGTATTAATAGTACATGACAGTAAAATTAAAACAAAGGTGACTTGGTCATAAAACAGTGTTTCGACTAGTTTTTGCGGGATAAGCCGCTTCATCAGGGAATACATCTGTAATTTAATAGACACAGGGTCAATGGCAATGTAGTCAAAACATATATGGAAACATTTGTACAAAATATATTTTTCCATATTTGTTTTACTACATTGTCATTGATCCTGTGTCTATTAAATTACAGATGTATTCCCTGATGAAGCGCTTTATCCCGCAAAACTAGTCGAAACACTGTTTATGACCAAGTCACCTTTGTTTTAATTTTACTGTCATGTACTATTAATAATTTTTTCTTACAATGGAATATGTAGACAGTCATAAAAATGTAAGAAAAATTTATTAATAGTACATGACAGTAAAATTAAAACAAAGGTGACTTGGTCATAAACAGAGTTTCGACTAGTTTTGCGGGATAAACCGCTTCATCAGGGAATACATCTGTAATTTAATAGACACAGGATCAATGACAATGTAGTAAAACAAATATGGAAAAATATATATATATATTGTACAAATGTTTCCATATATGTTTTGACTACATTGTCATTGATCCTGTGTCTATTAAATTACAGATGTATTTCCTGATGAAGCGGCTTATCCCGCAAAAACTAGTCGAAACACTGTTTATGACCAAGTCACCTTTGTTTTAATTTTACTGTCATGTACTATTAATACATTTTTCTTACAATGGAATATGTAGACAGTCATAAAAATGTAAGAAAAATGTATTAATAGTACATGACAGTAAAATTAAAACAAAGGTGACTTGGTCATAAACAGTGTTTCGACTAGTTTTTGCGGGATAAGCCGCTTCATCAGGAAATACATCTGTAATTTAATAGACACAGGATCAATGACAATGTAGTCAAAACATATATGGAAACATTTGTACAATATATATATATATTTTTCCATATTTGTTTTACTACATTGTCATTGATCCTGTGTCTATTAAATTACAGATGTATTCCCTGATGAAGCGGTTTATCCCGCAAAACTAGTCGAAACTCTGTTTATGACCAAGTCACCTTTGTTTTAATTTTACTGTCATGTACTATTAATAAATTTTTCTTACATTTTTATGACTGTCTACATATTCCATTGTATCCCTCTTGTATTGTACCGAGATATTCCACTTGCTTCCTTCCTTGTCCTTGGTGAGCCTTAGCTGTGGACCAGGCTCCCAAACCTCTATTTCTCCATGCTCCATGAGTAGCTGGGGGCGCAATGACGTCACTGCCACGTAGGCTCGCGGGAGCCGCCGTTTACGGCACTGTATGCCAGACCTTCAGAGCGCATGCACCGGTAACCCCACTGGCTGCGTGCATTCTGAATGTCTCCTAAACGGCGGAAGTTTAGGAGATAGTCACAGTACCTACAGGTAAGCCTTACTATAGGATTGCCTGGAGGTCCAAGTGGTAGAACTGAGTTTACTATCACTTTAAATTAGCTGTCTGCAGATCATTATAGGAAAGGTAACCTTTAAAGATGATCTCCAGATATGGCAATTTTTACGGTTCTCCTGTGTTTAGTATGCAGCAGGACAGGCACTCAGCACAGGGCCCCGGAAGAAGGCGGCGATTGCTGTACTAGCAGTGCCTACTACGTTGATCAGTAGCGGCCCGTTCATTAGGGGTGCCGGAGCGCCACCCCCTCTATCCACGGCCGCTATTTTGACAGGACACCGCCACCCCCTAATCATGCATTCTGCGCCTTTCAGGGCGCCTGAATTACAGCAGTAGGGGCGTTTTCTTTGAAGCACCTGATTAGAGCCAGAGGCTCTAATTGGCTTCAAAATAGGGTGGGCTCTTGGCACAGAGTCCACCCAGGTGTTACAACAGCGAATGAATATTCGCTATTGAAACACTGATCATCAATCCGGCCAATCAGAAGCATTTCTGAGACCAATTTTCCGTTTGGCCTGAAAAGAGAAGAGTACCAATTGGCTGCCAAGGAGGAGAGAGGAAACGGAAGCCGCCGCAATGCCCGTGGAGAGCAGGGGAAGGGAAAGCCGTCGCCGCCACCGAGCAAGGGAAGCCGCCGGTGAAGCCCAGGAGAAGCGCTGCCCATCGTAAATAGGGTAAGTACACCAGACCCGACCCGGCCGCCACTGACGGTGATCTCCAGCTTACGCAGGTATCCCAGTCCACCAGACCCGACCGGCTGCCATTGACGGTGATCTCCAGCTTACGCAGGTATCCCAGTCCACCAGACCCGACCCGGCCGCCATTGACGGTGATCTCCAGCTTATGCAGGTATCCCAGTCCACCAGACCCGACCGGCTGCCATTGAGGGTGATCTCCAGCTTACGCAGGTATCCCAGTCCACCAGACCCGACCCGGCCGCCATTGACGGTGATCTCCAGCTTACGCAGGTATCCCAGTCCACCAGACCCGACCGGCTGCCATTGACGGTGATCTCCAGCTTACGCAGGTATCCCAGTCCACCAGACCCGACCGGCTGCCATTGAGGGTGATCTCCAGCTTACGCAGGTATCCCAGTCCACCAGACCCGACCGGCTGCCATTGACGGTGATCTCCAGCTTACGCAGGTATCCCAGTCCACCAGACCCGACCGGCTGCCATTGACGGTGATCTCCAGCTTACGCAGGTATCCCAGTACACCGGACCCTACCGGCCGCCACTGACGGTGATCTCCAGCTTACGCAGGTATCCCAGTCCACCAGACCCGACCCGGCCGCCATTGACGGTGATCTCCAGCTTACGCAGGTATCCCAGTCCACCAGACCCGACCCGGCCGCCATTGACGGTGATCTCCAGCTTACGCAGGTATCCCAGTCCACCAGACCCGACCCGGCCGCCATTGACGGTGATCTCCAGCTTACGCAGGTATCCCAGTCCACCAGACCCGACCGGCTGCCATTGACGGTGATCTCCAGCTTACGCAGGTATCCCAGTCCACCAGACCCGACCCGGCCGCCATTGACGGTGATCTCCAGCTTACGCAGGTATCCCAGTCCACCAGACCCGACCGGCTGCCATTGAGGGTGATCTCCAGCTTACGCAGGTATCCCAGTCCACCAGACCCGACCCGGCCGCCATTGACGGTGATCTCCAGCTTACGCAGGTATCCCAGTCCACCAGACCCGACCGGCTGCCATTGACGGTGATCTCCAGCTTACGCAGGTATCCCAGTCCACCAGACCCGACCGGCTGCCATTGAGGGTGATCTCCAGCTTACGCAGGTATCCCAGTCCACCAGACCCGACCGGCTGCCATTGACGGTGATCTCCAGCTTACGCAGGTATCCCAGTCCACCAGACCCGACCGGCTGCCATTGACGGTGATCTCCAGCTTACGCAGGTATCCCAGTACACCGGACCCTACCGGCCGCCACTGACGGTGATCTCCAGCTTACGCAGGTATCCCAGTCCACCAGACCCGACCGGCCGCCATTGACGGTGATCTCCAGCTTACGCAGGTATCCCAGTCCACCAGACCCGACCCGGCCGCCATTGACGGTGATCTCCAGCTTATGCAGGTATCCCAGTCCACCAGACCCGACCGGCCGCCATTGACGGTGATCTCCAGCTTATGCAGGTATCCCACAGGTACGGCGCATATTTACATTGGTCCAAGCCAGAAGAATGCAACTATGTAAGAACTGGCATACCCAGAATTCAGCTTCAACAATGCCAGATAATACAATGACCCAATGCAGCAACTGTTTGTGAATTTCATACCCTGCAGTCCTCCTTTTAAAAGTTTTAAACTTTTTGAAAGCTGAAACTTTGATCCAGGATCCTCCTTTTAACTGGCCAGCAAAGCCCGGGATGAGGAGAGAGCAGTATGGACATTTGCATCTTCCTGTCTGGCCGGGGCAGATGTTTGGCTACTGTGAAGGGGGTGGGGAGGTGTGAAAACAGGCAATCTGATGCAAGATGGGGCAGACAAATGGTGTCTGAGATGTGGAAAGGGGGTGCAGGTGCAAACAGGAAGATCTTTTTATCTTTTATTCATCTGGAGGGTGGGGTGCAGCTACACTATATTATCAAAAGTATTGGGACGCCTGCCTTTACACGCACATGAACTTTAATGGCATCCCAGTCTTAGTCCGTAGGGTTCAATATTGAATTGGCCCACCTTTTGCAGCTATAACAGCTTCAACTCTTCTGGGAAGGCCGTCCACAAGGTTTAGGAGTGTGTCTATGGGAATGTTTGGCCATTCTTCCAGAAGTGCATTTGTGAGGACAGGCACCGATGTTGGACACAATAGCTACCTCCAAAAAGCTTGCAGCACAGGGCGTGGTGGGGGCCTATTAGTTATCCATCGCAGCTGGAGCTATCTCTACAACCATTACCCGAATTGTCTTCATTTGAATGCCTTGCATTTAAATGCAAGTCCCCTTCCCCTGTGTTGTTCCTCCTTATTTATCGACCTCCAAAACCAAACCCATTATTTATCACTGAGATGTCAAATCTTCTCACAACTTTCTGCACATTCTCTGCTGATGTTATAATCTTGGGTGATACGAACATCCACGGTCACACTCCCTCTTGCCGTTTTGCAGCTGAATTTCTTCAACTATTGGATTGCTTTCATTTAAAACAATTTGTTGATGTGCCTACACATACCAGGGAGCATACCTTGGATCTGGTCATTACAAATTCTGCTCCTCTTACCAACGTGCAGGTGTATGACCTAGGTGTGTCTGATCACAAGGCCATCTCCATGGATTTGCCATCCCCATCTAGCCTCTACAAGCGTTAGCGGAATATTTGTTTCAGAAACCTAAAAAACATAAACCCAGAACTTTTGGCAGCAGATTTTCATCATCTTTCCACACATTTTTCATCAGCCGACGAAGCAGTGGATTATTACAACAGTCAACTTAGCAGCCTTTTGGACCTCCATGCCCCTGTTAAAACAAGAACATTCACTTTCACCCGCTCAGCTTCCTGGTTCACAGATCAGATGAGCTTCGTAAAATGAAGGCAGCAGGGCGGGTCCTTGAGTGGCGTTTCAAAGCATCTGGCCTTACTGTCCATAAACAAATTTATCGGGAGCAACGACAAAAATATGCACAGTCCCTCAAAGAGGCAAGATCACAGTTTTATTCCAATGTCATCAGAAACAGTCCAGGAAATTCTCACCTTCTCAAACAAAAATCCCCTCCACTTACTGCAATTACAGAAGAGCAGTGCAATAAATTTATGGATTTTTTCACACCAAAAATCGCACATATTTGTTCTGCCCTTTCTGGTCCTCCCACCCAAATTGTTCCCCCATCATATACCGGCTCCCAACTCCTAAACTGCTTTCCTGAGGTGTCATCAGAAGAGGTGCAGAATATTGTTAGGAAGATAAAACCCTCCACCTGTCCCCTGGACCCTTTCCCAACCTCTCTGGTAAAAACTAATATCACTGTCCTGAGTCCTCTGATTACTGCTGTTAAAATCATTCCCTCCAAACTGGTCACGTTCCCCCTGTTTTAAAAAAAAATGCCATTATTAGACCATTGCTTAAAAAGCCCACTCTTGATCCAGAAGTCCTATCTAATTATAGGCCTATCTCCAATCTCCCTTTCATATCAAAAGTATTTGAGAAAGCCGTTGCTACTTACCTTCAGGGCCATCTTAAACATAATAACCTTTTTTGAAAAATTTCAGTCAGGTTTCCGCTTTGCTCACAGTACAGAGACTGCCCTGGTCAGAGTTACAAATGACCTCCTTATATCATCTGATGCTGGCTCTCCCTCCCTCCTCATCCTCCTGGACCTTTCTGCTGCATTCGATACTGTTGACCATGCTATTCTTTTAAACCGGCTCCATCTTACCACTGGATTAAATGATACAGCTCTCAGTTGGTTCAAATCATACCTCACTAACCAGACAGAATACATTTCTCTGGGTCATTTCAAATCAAATCCACATACAGTTACTTGCGGTGCCCCCCAGGGGTCAGTTCTTGGCCCCATCCTTTTTTAACCTCTATCTTGTCCCCCTTGGCCAAATTATCAGCCGCCACAAAATTTCGTCCCACTGCTATGCTGATGACACACAGCTATATGTAAATGCAACAGCTGAAACTCCATCTTCACAGTCATCCCTATCAGTACTCACAACCTGTCTGGAGGAGATAAAGGTATGGATGGAGCACAACTTTCTTCAACTAAACCGTTCTAAAACTGAAGTTATCCTGATTGGCGCCCCTCACAAGACCAAATCATCATCCATTACCAGCAACACCTTTTCTGGTTCTAACATTCCTTTTTCATCAATAGTCACAAATCTTGGTGTAAAAATGGACTCCAAACTCACTTTTGAGGCCCATATAAATCACCTATGCAAGACTTCTTTCTATCACCTCCATAATATCTCTACACTCTGTTTCATTCTCTCCTTCTCAGATGCCGAAAAGTTGGTTCATGCTTTTTGTCTCCTCCAGACTGGACTACTGTAACGCACTTCTCATTGGGATTCCTAGAAAGAGTCTGCAGAGGCTTCAGTACATCCAAAACTCTGCATCAAGGATCCTGATGAGAGTGCGGAAACATGAGCACATTACCCCCATTCTCCACTCACTCCATTGGCTTCCTGTCTCCGCCAGGATTGAGTACAAAGTTTCTCTCCTCACACACCAATATATCCATGGACATGCCCCTCCCTATCTTAAAGAACTTCTCAAACCATTAAACTCAACACGTCCCCTCCGATCCACTCACTCAAACCTTCTTCATATACTGAGAACTCGACTCAGGACAATGGGAGACGGCCTTTTGTGCAGCTGCCCCGCGCCTGTGGAATGCACTACCTGACACCTTGAAGATAGGACACCTCAAAGGTGTTCTATCTGGTTGAGGTTAGGAATCTCAATAATGTAATTAATAATCCCTCTCTTCATGCCAGGGTACTAGGTATAATCCTAGACTCTGATCTCTCCTTTCAGCCCCAAATCCAATCATTGTCAAAAGCTTGTAGACTTCACCTCCATAACATCTCTAAAATTTGCCCCCTTTAACTAATGAAACCACCAAGCTCCTCATTCACTCCTTTATCTCTCACCTTGACTATGGCAACGCCCTTCTCATAGGCCTGCCTCTCCTCTTCAGTCTGTCATGAATGCTGCTGCCAGACTCATCCACCTTACCAACTGTTCGGTGTCTTCCAACCCTCTCCACCAATCCCTACACTGGCTCCCAATCACCCAGCGAATTAAATTCAAAATACCAGCAACATGCAAAGCCATTCACAACTCTGCCCCGAGCTACATCACCAATCTTGCCTCTAAGTATCACCCAAACTGTCCTCTCTGCTCCTCCCAAGATCTTCTGCTCTCTAGCTCCCTTGTCTCCTCCTCCCATGCCCTTCTCCAGAGCCTCTCCCATCCTCTGGAGCTCTCTACCTCAATCTCTCCGGCTATTCCCTACTCTGGCTGCCTTTAGGCGATCCCTGAAAACTCATCTCTTCAGGGAAGCCTATCACGCCTACAACTAACTGAACTTTTATCACTTCCATCAGCTCATCCCCACAGGTATAACCTTTTGTACCACTTGCCCCACCCTATTAGACTGTAAGCTCTTATGAGCAGGGCCCTTTTAAAGTGGTAGTAAACTCATTTTTTGATCTTGTACCTACAGGTAAGCCTATAATAAGGCTTACCCGTAGGTAGAGTGAATATCTCCTAAACTTGCAGTGTTTAGAACATATTCACCTTGGATGCAGCTGGTGAGGTCACTGGGCACATTGGCTCTGAGGGTCCGGCACACATTGCTTGATCTTCAGAGCTCTGTGCCGGAGCCAAGGGCGATCAAGTGACGTTATCACAGTCCCAGGCCACTCACAGCTGGAGCCCACAAACCTGGAAGGAAGTCCGGGGGAAGGATGGAAGCGCTGTCAGAAATACCGTGCACCGCTGGAGGGCTTCATTCTAAGGTAAATATTTCATAATGTGCTTGTATGCAATGCTTATGCAATTATGCATATATTTTTTTGAAAGCCGTTGTTTACTACCATTTTAATTGTCTTGCATTTTTTGTATTGTAACTGTACTGTCTCCCTTTATTTTGTAAAGCGCTGCACAAACTGTTATATGAATCCTGTATAATAATATTTGATGGCTAGTGGGAGGAATGCCCTTTACATTGGTAGTCAGTGGTAAGAATACCCCTTACATTGGTGGTTTGTGGGAAGAATGCTTCTTAGATTGGTGATCAGTGAGAAGAATGCCCCTTACATTGGTGATCAGTGTGAAGAATGTCCCTTACATTGGTGATCAGTGGGAAAAATGCTCCTTACATTGGTGATCAGTGGGAAGAATGCCCTTTACATTGGTGATCAGTGGGAAGAATGCTCCTTACATTGGTGATCAGTGGGAAGAATGCTCCTTACATTGGTGATCAGTGGGAAGAATGCTCCTTACATTGGTGATCAGTGGGAAGAATGCCCTTTACATTGGTGATCAGTGGGAAGAATGCTCCTTACATTGGTGATCAGTGGGAAGAATGCTCCTTACATTGGTGATCAGTGGGAAGAATGCTCCTTACATTGGTGATCAGTGGGAAGAATGCTCCTTACATTGGTGATCAGTGGGAAGAATGCTCCTTACATTGGTGGTTTGTGGGAAGAATGCCCTTTACATTGGTGATCAGTGGGAAGAATGCTCCTTACATTGGTGATCAGTGGGAAGAATGCTCCTTACATTGGTGATCAGTGGGAAGAATGCCCTTTACATTGGTGATCAGTGGGAAGAATGCTCCTTACATTGGTGATCAGTGGGAAGAATGCTCCTTACATTGGTGATCAGTGGGAAGAATGCTCCTTACATTGGTGATCAGTGGGAAGAATGCTCCTTACATTGGTGGTTTGTGGGAAGAATGCTTCTTAGATTGGTGATCAGTGGGAGGAATGCCCTTTACATTGGTAGTCAGTGGTAAGAATACCCCTTACATTGGTGGTTTGTGGGAAGAATGCTTCTTAGATTGGTGATCAGTGAGAAGAATGCCCCTTACATTGGTGATCAGTGGGAAGAATGCCCTTTACATTGGTGATCAGTGGGAAGAATGTTCCTTACATTGGTGATCAGTGGGAAGAATGCCCCTTACATTGGTGATCAGTGTGAAGAATGTCCCTTACATTGGTGATCAGTGGGAAAAATGCTCCTTACATTGGTGATCAGTGGGAAGAATGCCCTTTACATTGGTGATCAGTGGGAAGAATGCTCCTTACATTGGTGATCAGTGGGAAGAATGCTCCTTACATTGGTGATCAGTGGGAAGAATGCCCCTTACATTGGTGGTCAGTGGGAAGAATGCTTCTTAGATTGGTGATCAGTGGGAAGAATGCCCTTTACATTGGTGATCAGTGGGAAGAATGCTCCTTACATTGGTGATCAGTGGGAAGAATGCTCCTTACATTGGTGATCAGTGGGAAGAATGCCCTTTACATTGGTGATCAGTGGGAAGAATGCTCCTTACATTGGTGATCAGTGGGAAGAATGCTCCTTACATTGGTGATCAGTGGGAAGAATGCTCCTTACATTGGTGGTTTGTGGGAAGAATGCTTCTTAGATTGGTGATCAGTGGGAAGAATGCCCTTTACATTGGTGATCAGTGGGAAGAATGCTCCTTACATTGGTGATCAGTGGGAAGAATGCCCTTTACATTGGTGATCAGTGGGAAGAATGCCCCTTACATTGGTGATCAGTGGGAAGAATGCCCCTTACATTGGTGATCAGTGGGAAGAATGCTCCTTACATTGGTGGTCAGTGGGAAGAATGCCCTTTACATTGGTGATCAGTGGGAAGAATGCTCCTTACATTGGTGATCAGTGGGAAGAATGCCCCTTACATTGGTGGTCAGTGAGGCGAATGCTCCTTACATTGGTGATCAGTGGGAAGAATGCCCTTTACATTGGTGATCAGTGGGAAGAATGCTCCTTACATTGGTGGTCAGTGGGAAGAATGCCCCTTACATTGGTGATCAGTGGGAAGAATGCTCCTTACATTGGTGATCAGTGGGAAGAATGCCCTTTACATTGGTGATCAGTGGGAAGAATGCTCCTTACATTGGTGATCAGTGGGAAGAATGCTCCTTACATTGGTGATCAGTGGGAAGAATGCCCCTTACATTGGTGATCAGTGGGAAGAATGCTCCTTACATTGGTGGTCAGTGGGAAGAATGCCCTTTACATTGGTGATCAGTGGGAAGAATGCTCCTTACATTGGTGATCAGTGGGAAGAATGCCCCTTACATTGGTGGTCAGTGAGGCGAATGCTCCTTACATTGGTGATCAGTGGGAAGAATGCCCTTTACATTGGTGATCAGTGGGAAGAATGCTCCTTACATTGGTGGTCAGTGGGAAGAATGCCCCTTACATTGGTGATCAGTGGGAAGAATGCTCCTTACATTGGTGGTCAGTGGGAAGAATGCTCCTTACATTGGTGGTCAGTGGGAAGAATGCTCCTTACATTGGTGGTTAGTGGGAAGAATGCTCCTTACATTGGTGATTAGAGGGCAGAATGCTGCCCCCCCCCCAAAAGAAGAAGATAAAATACGTTTTTGACTTTTTCCCATTATATTCATAACTTGAAGTTACTTAATATACAGCACATTATGGGGTTGATTTACAATATCAGTAGGGTTGATGTCAGGGCTCTGTGCAGGCTGCTCAAGGTCCTCCACACCAAACTCATCAAACCATGTCCCTATCGTCTTTGTACACAGGGGCACTGTCCTGCTGGAACAGAAAAGAGTCTTCATCCAACTGTTACCACAAGGTTGGAAGAGCAAAGTTGTCTTCAATGTATGCTGTGGTAATAACCATGCCCTTTATTGGAAACTTCTGAACTCAATCATTTGGTGGGGATTCCACATCATTTTGGTTTAATGGTCAGGTTTCCACAAACGTTTAGCCATATACTGTCGGGTATCACTTTTTCAGTGTCTGCATTGGAATACCTTAACTTTTGCTATCAATCCCCCTCAGTTGTACTTAACAGAGCATCCGTTTTTCCTTTTGTACCTCAAAAATGTTGAACTTTTATTGCAACATATAAAAAAATGTACATCAAAGGAAGCTAGTCGGTACACAAAGGCTGATAAATAATTGTTCAAGGCACTAACAGTAGAGAGTAAGAATAGCACATAGTACAGAATAGCTGTGAAATAGTTGGGGACAGGGTGACAAAAACCATACACTCAAATCAATTACTACAAAAAAATGTGTCAACTTTAAAAACACAAACCGTAGAATCAGGAAAAGCTTGAAATAGTCTTTTTTCTCTTTAATTTAAAAGTGTTTCCACCTACCAATCACTTTTATAATCTCCTCCTTCTCCCTGGACAACTTCATGAGAAAACAGGTTTTCTATATTATCAGGCAGAGAAGAGAATGTATGGATCTTTAGAATGCTTTGTAGTTGGTCACTTGATTTGTAGAGGTAGACATGGCACCTAACTTGGTGGCATAGTTCCTCGTGTCATGTATGAACTTCTACTTGGAGCTATTCTGCCATTCTAGTAAGTAGACTCTGTTTACCACTGTGTTACCTTCCAGGACAGCACATGAGACAGGCTTCTCCCACCAGGAACAGGAAACATATCTCAAAAGTCCTTCTGCAGAACTTGTCATACGCCTGGGGTCACCATATCTGTAATGTTCATGGTCAGGGGCATTGCTAGGTCTACAAAAGATCTGGGGCTAGAGCCCATAGCAGCGTAGTAAAGTCATACACTTGGGCTGGCATACACATGTATATACGGTAATATATGTGTGTCTTTGCATATCCCCAGAGAGCCCCCCCCCTTACATTAGGGTCCCCAGAGAGCCCCCCTTACATTAGGGTCCCCAGAGAGCCCCGCCTTACATTAGGGTCCCCAGAGAGCCCCCCCTTGCATTAGGGTCCCCAGAGAGCCCCCCCTTGCATTAGGGTCCCCAGAGAGCCCCCCCTTGCATTAGGGTCCCCAGAGAGCCCCCCCTTGCATTAGGGTCCCCAGAGAGCCCCCCCTTGCATTAGGGTCCCCAGAGAGCCCCCCCTTGCATTAGGGTCCCCAGAGAGCCCCCCCTTACATTAGGGTCCCCAGAGAGCCTGCCCCTTAAAATCAGGGTCCCCAGAGAGCCTCCCCCTTGCATCAGGGTTTCCAGAGAGCCCCCCACCACTTACATCAGGGTCCCCATAGAGCCTCCCTCCCCCTTGGGGATCCCTGCAGAGACTCGGGGCTATAGCCCCAAAAGCCACCCCTAGCGACGCCACTGCTCATGGTCATCCCTCTGAGAGGAGTCACTAGTGCTTTCCCAGAAGAGGACTTGGTAACCTGGAATTAGACTTCCCAACAATGCGGTTTTCAGGACAGAAAGCTTTCTGCCTTTAGGTTAAGTTTGTTTTATTGTATATATATCTCTTTAATTAACTCCCTTTGGTTCTTGTTTACTGCTGACCAGTTCTGCAGTAGTTTTCTTTACAGAGTTTTTGTTCACTTGTTTTCTGTTCCTCGTGCTCCTCTCTTGTGTGGTTCTGGAAACAGTTACCGAAAAATCGAACTCTGGTTTTTAGTACAACTTCCCTCTAAGCAATTTTGCATTGATGTTGTGTCCCAACTTGTGCAAGTTAGTACCTTTTTACTTGTCAAATATATGAACTTCAAGATGTTGCACCTACTTCCACATCTCAGGTGAATGTCTTATTAGTGTTCATTAATTAAAGCAAAAAATGGATTTTAAAGGTGCCACCCTTAACCCCAAAGAAGTGAATATTCGGTTAGTATAAAATTGAAGTAATTTTATTCATTACAAAAATTCCTTAAAAATACCTATATCCATAAAAACATTTCAATACAGTTATATATTGCATATTAAAGGCGCTCATTCTTCTAATCCATAGCCCATAGGTATACAATTATAAAGTGATATTCAATATACATTTGATACAACAACTGTATTAGGCAGAAGGCAATCAGTCGCTGGTCTCTACACGTTTCACCATGTTTTGGCTTCCTCAGAAGACCATACATATAGCCAAGATCTTGTGTCACTATATTCAGATGGGAAAGATGACCCAGGTCGCCTCAAAGTATGGAAGCGGCACATTGCAATTAGATGGCTAACCCCAAGAGAGCAGTGCATAACACTGTTTCAATAGATGGAGATTGTACAAATGAGTGACCGGGTCGTGGAGACATGCTGTTGGACCGGCTAACAAATCTTTGAACATTTTAAGCATATCCTAAACTGCTTGGCTTTTTGCCTTTTTGGGAGAAGGGCTTACCACTCTTGTACAATATCCATCTATTAGAAGTGTTATACACTGCTGTCTTGGGGTTCCTGTTAGCCGCTTAATTGCAACATGCCCCCTCCATGCTTTGAGGTGACCTGGGTCATCTTTCCCATCTGGATATAGTATCACAAGATCTTAGTTATATGTATGGTCTCCTGAGGAAGCCAATAAACAGCAAAACCTGTAGAGACCAGCACATAATTGTCTTCTGCAGTCTGGCCTAAAACAGTTGTTGTATCGAAATGTATATTGAATATCCCTTTCTAATTGTATACCCATGGGATATGGCTTAGTAGAATGAGTATCTGTTTTAGGGAGCCTCTTATACGTAGTTGCAATAAAATGTTTTTATGGATATAGGTATTTTGAATTGTTTTTGTAACAAATACAATTATTATTTTTTTGTAGTAACCGAGTTCTTCTTTGGGGTCAAGAGTGGCACCTTTAAAATCCATTTTTCTTCATTTTTGCTTTCTCACATGCTCATGGATGTGGTGTCACATCAGTGAATTGTGCTCCATCCTCTTCTAATGTTAATTATTAATAAGCCATCCTGACATCTTGAAGTACTTATAATAGAAAAGGAAAAAGTGAACCTTCTCTTAGAGGTCCTTACAGCTCTTGAATTCATTTACGTCTGTCTTAAATGGAGACAAACAATAAGAGGTGGTCTTAATAATGGCAGCTTCTTTCAGTGAATGTAGGCATAAAGGGAGCAAGTGACCACAATAGGATCATGGGAAATATGGTGTATGTCCAGGGCTGGTCCATAGGCACAGGCCTAGAGTTTCAAGACTTCATACCCTTTTGTACCTGACAAATGAAACACCAAATTGTCTCTTCTGTAGTTGCGTTCCAGTTTTGGCCTTAAAAGTCCATCTGACAATGCTGGTAGCTCAGGCGCTCTTGAAGGGCATCTTACATCCAGCCTCCCCCCGTGTAGAGGCGTTGAAGCTGAGCTCCTGAGAACTGCAGTCCTGGCTTGGACCCAGAATTTGGTAAGAAGTGTTGAAAGCGCACATCAGAGTTTTTGGAGTAACCTCTGCTAGACTCTTCATCTGCTCCAGGAGGAGTCCCAGAGCAGGTTGGGGAGCCGTAATTTCCTGTGCAGCTCATTTCCTGCCCATACAGCCTAAAATCTACTTGTCCATCATAGAGCGGAGCGGTGTCCTGAGAGGACTGAAACGACGGGGTGAACCTCTGCAAGGAAGGAGGACGAGGGACCACTTGACCCTGAGAGACAGCAGGTTCTGGTTGGCTGGTGGGAGAATAAATGATGTGGTTAGAGTCTAGTGTTAATGTCTAATGCTATACAATGGCTACAATGCAAAGGGCATGGGCAGCTGTGGGATCTTCAGTTGGTGATTGTGTGGAGTCATGCAAACTATTCTACAATCATTACAGCTATTTTATAGCACAGATAAAGCCTAGATCTCATCAGCGCAAGATGCAGATACGAGTTCTGAAGAGTTGGGTCATATTCATTGGATTTTACCGGAAGTCTTTTTATTTTGACAATCTGGTGGGTTATACTACCATGTTGTTTCAGTTCTACTCTGAAAAATTCACAATTTCTAAATCTTGTACTGATGAGGTTCAACAAGAACAAGCCCAACAAAGCTTTATATAGTATTGCAAAAATCACTGAGTACCTGAGAATCACAGTGTGTGTGTCACCTTTAAAATCCCATTCTTTCTTTGGTATTTGCATAATTTCTGAAAGCTTTATATAGCCTGAATAATGGCTCCCTAATTTAGGCTTCCTTAATGCCAATGGCCATTACCCACCTCCTACAAGCTACCCACTGGGACATGTCCCCTTCCTGAAATGTGGTAGATCCTTTTTGGGCATTTATGATATGTTAGCACTTAAGAACACCTAGATACAAGTATGTAATAAATCCAATAACCAAAAATTGTGGCACTGCACCTTTAAATTCAGATCATATACTACTATATATGTATATGAACCCAATAGTGGAAAAAAAAAATCAAAGTACATAAATCCACCAAAAATTAAATATAATCAGGTGACACTTGAAATCTTCCAACCACTTTGTGATTTCCACCACCACTTCAAAAATTAGCCTCTTACCAAAAAGAAAGGGGCCAAAAATTGAGAGGTCAGATAGCACTTTTTAG
This sequence comes from Lithobates septentrionalis, assembly GCA_037952835.1. Taxonomy (NCBI): domain Eukaryota; kingdom Metazoa; phylum Chordata; class Amphibia; order Anura; family Ranidae; genus Lithobates; species Lithobates septentrionalis. Next base: position 429,608 of record JBBDGP010003315.1, on the reverse strand, counting down.
ATGTCTGAGGACCTTCACCACACTCCTCCACGGAGATCAGAAACCACATGGCACACCAGCAGGGATCAATAGGAATTTAGCTATAACCAGCACCCTTCGCTCAGCAAGCATCAGGTTTGCAGTAAGAAACAAGTGACAAAGGCTTTAAAGTGTAAAACTGGTCCCTTGAGAACGTCTCCTATGACGAAACCCCCTGGGGTGGAACTTGTGCTGACGTCATCCCGCCCCCAGATTGAGCGCCGTCTAGTTTTTTTGCTGTTTTTTGTAAATGTTTCTAAATGTGAGTATCTTTCTCTCATGTCAATAAAGAACATAGTGGTTTTACACTATGAAGCCTTGAAGATCGAAATTTTAACCCGCTGTTTTTTTATGTCTTTAAAATGTGATAATCTCCAGTGGACTTTTCAAGGTCTGTGCATCTGCTGCCTCTATTATGAGGGACTTACATCATGAAGCATAGCATACTACATGAAAAGTGGAGAAGAGCAGAGCTGGGCCCCAAAGATTAAACATAGTTAGACTTTTTTTTCGGCACTTTAGAGGTAAAATACTACTTACCATGTGTACATGTTGCCAACTCCCGCTGATGGCATCTTTGGGTAGGCCTGTCTTTCTGGAGGCAGATAGGTCTCTGTAGTTTGGGAGTTCATGTCCAGGCTGGCTCCTTGATCCTGATTGGCTGTCATGGGTAGCGTTGAGGGCTCAGTGGCTTCGGTAGAGGGCGGTGTTGGGTTGGGGGGTGTGATGGGGTGGAAGGAGCAGTCAGGACTGGGGAGCGGGAGAGCCAGGCCACTACTGATGTCCAGGGTGGAGTCGCAGGGTCCTGAGTAAAGGGGTCTCTTACATTCAGCTAGAGCGCAGAGTTGGAGTAAAGAAAGCAACAGAGAAGACGAGACATACAGTCAGTAAACAAATAGACCATACAGTACAGCGTTGAGATTTTCTACTAAAAGAAGAACATCTACTTGACGTTTAGGAATCTCTTTTTGGGTAAACTGGGCCATATATGTCCAATCAAGTCTTCCTGTCCAATAGTTTCTTCTCTGATGATCTGCTGAGTATGACTATGCTATCCATTTCACATGGTGCTTTATTTGGAGATCCACTGGCAGAGAAGTGAATTAGTAAAAGCGCATGTGTCAAACACAAGGCCCACAAGCTGACTTCGGCCCACCAGGCCTTTTCATGTGGCCCCCTGCACCTTTCCTACAGCTGTGGCACCCCCTTTGTCTCCAACCTACCTTGTCTCAGCAGTCAGCAGCAGAAAGGAGGACAAAACTCCTCCACCAGATCCTCCGGTTCTCCGTGCAGCCGCAGCACCCTCTCATCTCCACCGCCCTTGGTTTTAGCATTGATTAAACTCCGGCAGCTGATTATAGTCCTCCTCCAGACCCTGCCCTTTCTGCTTTCCAGTTCTGCCCCCAGCTTCTTCCCAGAAGCAGCTCAAGGTAAGGGGGGGTGCACTGTGATTTAAGGGTTGGTGGGGGGCTCTTAACTTCTGATGGTGGGGGGAGTCTTGACATCTGATGTAAGGGGGGAGTGTTCACCCGGCCCTTTGAAGGCAACCGTAATGCTGATGTGGCCCACAATGAAATTGAGTTTGACACCCCTATAAAGGGATCTTTGGACCCCTTTATCAGTTCCCTTCCACATCCATACCTGGGAATGAAGTGCAGTATATGAAATGCCTACCTGGCTGGAAGGACTCCTGGTCTTGTTCTGTGTTCGCTGGTTTCCTCTTGGCTCTGTTTGAGCGATCTCTGTAATGAAACAATGAGTTTTATTACTTTTGTATCAACGTGCAGTAAAAAATGGATAATCTCTTCTACATTTGGGTTAAAACATCAAAAAAAGCTCCACCGGAAAATATACCATTAGTGTTTAGATTGCAGTGGCATGCTGAACCTACTCTAGAAACGCCAACAGTGTTTTCTGTGTATCTCTTCCACCTTTTGCAATGCAACCACACAACACAGAAGGGAGGGTGAAGCACAAATGCATGCATGTTGCTTTGCCAAACCTTCAGAAGGTTAAACAGTTCTTAAATATGTTTTTACACCATGCAGCTAGGTGTTTGCCTAGAGTTCTCCTTTACTTGCAATAGTACTCTTTGGCATCTGGTGCATGATTGACTTTGCACATTGCTGCTGGAAAAAGCTATGAGAAACTTGACGTGTACTTCGTCCCTACCTCTTATTCTTCAGTCCCTCTTCCCGAAACCCTTTTGCAAAGGGGTTGGTCTGGATTTTCAGCTGTGTGATCTGCAAGCAAGAAAGTAGACAATTGATTTTAAAATTGCTGATAGAATGTCACCAAAAAGAAGGTGTCCACTCGATGACCCAGAGGAGGTACCCACCCGCCTCCTTTTCACCACACCAATACCAACATCTAGAGTGCTGACTTACCATCAGGTCCTATTAGTTCTACTGTGACCCACCTGAGATAACCCCATCAACCTTTTCATAGTGGGACTAAAGCCAGACACCAAAAAAAACTTTATCTTCAGTTTTAAATAAAGTAGGGAATGGTTAACACTCCTGTTGGAATTTAAATACTATCTCTGTCCCTATTGAGGACATTTTTCTGTCTGGCTGTAAAGTCTGCTTTTGTTCCTGTTGACGATTTTTCATATCACTTCCTATTTTATCTGACATGCACTACCTGGGCAAGAAATGTGGGGAAGTCTCCCTGATGGGGACACAGGATGAGTGTAGACCAGCGGTCTCCAAACTGTGGCCCTTTGCTTGCTTTTATTTGGGCATTGGGGCACTATTCCTCCCACTGACACCAATGATGGGGCACTATTCCTCCCACTGACACCAATGATGGGGCACTATTCCTCCCACTGACACCAATGATGGGGCAGTATTCCTCCCACTGACACCAATGATGGGGCACTATTCCTCCCACTGACACCAATGCTGGGGCAATATTCCTTCCACTGACACCAATGATGGGGCAATATTCCTTCCACTGACACCAATGATGGGGCACTATTCCTCCCACTGACACCAATGATGGGGCACTATTTCTTGTCCTGACACCAATGATGGGGCACTATTCCTTGCCATGATACCAACAATGGGACACTATTCCTTCCACTGACACCAATGATGGGGCACTTTTCCTTCCACTGACACCAATGATGGGGCACTATTCCTTCCACTGACACCTATGATGGGACACTATTTTTCCCACTGACACCAATGATGGGACACTATTCCTTCCCCTAATACCAACAATGGGGCACTATTCCTCCCACTGAGACCAACATTGGGGCATTATTTTTCCCACTAATGCCAACAATGGGGCATTGTTTACTCCCCATGACGCCAAGGCATTTTTTACTTATACTGGCCACAGTCTGACCCCCTCAAGTCAAACAGACAGTAAACTGGCCCTTAGTTTAGAAAGTTTGGAGACCCCTGGTGTAGATGAGGCACACTTGATATAGACGATCATCACACTTGAGGTTAATATTAAACAGTTTATTGAAATTGACAGTTCACAGGTGATGTTGAGAGCCAACGCATTTTGGGCCCTTTCCCTTTGTTGGGACTGTGATGGTGGTTGTGGTCATGACTGACCTAGAGTCAAAGGTCAATTATGATAGAGCCCTTTAAGTGCTGTCAGATGGCCACCCACCATAACAGCCGTGACACTTCCTCCTGAAATGCATTGGCTCTTCACATCAACTGTGAACTGTCAATTTCAATAAACAATTTAATGTTAGCCTCGAATGTGACGATCTTCTATACCCAGCACCTCCTCTACACCTATCCAGGGCTATCTTACAGAGCACCTTTCTGTCGCTACCCTGTTTCCCCGAAAATAATAGCTAGCGTGATTGTCAGTGATGGCTGCAATATAAGCCCTGCCCCGCAAATAAGCCCTAGTTAAAGTCCTTGTAGGTCTTCTTTTCACGGTAGGGCTTATTTTTAGGGAAACAGGGTAGGGCTTATTGGGGGGGGGGGGGGTAGGGCTTATATTGCAGCCATCACTGACAATCACGCTAGGTCTTATTTTCGGGGAAACAGGGTACCAGAGAGGCAGCATTGAAGACCCCAGCAAGGCTCACCTACATTAGACCTTCACTGGCTTCATAACCCCTTGAAGGACAACCTAATCCCAGATCACCTCCAGTGATGCCGGACCACATACTGGTCAAACCCTGTCACACACACATTTGATGGGGACACAGACATTCATGAGTATGAAAAGGGGCAAGTGTCAAAAGCAGAACATATAAAGTCCAGTTATCATTTTTTTCAGACCCTTATATCATAAAAAACAGCATGTTTCTGGGGTTCAAAGATCTTCCCAGTTATTAGAACATGGTGCTGTTGAACAAAGCATCTACTGGACTGATAAAGGGGACCTGGCTTAACTGGCACCTCTGGGCATCACCGCTCAGGATCCCTTGGGTTTATCAGTCCAGTGCACACTTTGTTCAACAGTACCAATCCCTGATCAAGGAGTAGCCTTTTAACCACCAAAATGCATTGGATTTTTTAATTATAAAAGAGTCTGAATAGAGTTAAATCTGGACTTTTTACATTCTGCTTTTTGCATTTACCTCCATGAACACCCAGTCCCCACTCAAGTAAAGGGATGACCTTTGACCACCACTTCCTGGTTCTTCTGACATCCAGCAAGTAGACAGGAAGTGAGGATAAAATTTCCCCAAGTGGACACAGATAACATTAAGTTCACAGAGGTTATAATATAACATCTGCTGTAAAGAATAATTGGGTTTGGGCTTTAAAACATTCCCTTACACACCTACAAATGTGTTTTCTTTCAATCTAAATTGTCTCATGAGGACGATATCCAACCAGCAGAAGTACCGTATATACTCGAGTATAAGTCGTTCCTAGTATAAGTCGAGGCCCTAATTTACCACAAAAAAATGGGAAAAACTTATTGACCCGAGTATAAGACGAGGGTGAGAAATGCACAGCTACTGTAAGTGGAAAAGAGGGTCAACAATGCCCATTTGCATGCCTCACTGTGCCCATTTGCATGCCTCACTGTGCCCATAGGTCCCCCGAACTTCAAACTCGGCAGTTAAGGGTTCCTAGATGCCCCCTAGCTGCAGCCAAAATCTGGGGTCTCTGAACCCAAAGGGTCTCAAAATGACATTGCTGCAGATGGACACAGTTGACCGAATTTGGGGCCCCATATCTTGGGGCCACTTAGTGCTAAGAACCCCAAATTTGGTGTGCAAACCCAGTGGAACTAGCACCATAAAATATCCAAAGCTGGGGTTTCTAGCACCAAGTGGCCCCGAGATACAGGGCCCCAAAAATCGGTTCAGAAAATGTCAAGCACTTTTCTGTAGCAAGGAATGACATTTTCCGAACCGGCTTTGGGGCCCTGAGATACGGGGCCCCAAAGTCAGTTCAGAACATGAAATTTTTTGCTGCAGAAAAGTGCTTGACTCGAGTATAAGTCGAGGGGGGCACTTTCAGCACAAAAAAATGTGCTGAAAAACTCGACTTATACTCGAGTATATACGGGTAATATCTAGAATTACTTTAAAGTTCCGCATTGCAGTTATGCATGAAATCCATTCATTTTGAATGGCACCCCAATGCACTTGCATTAGAAAAAAGGATCATGTGCAATTTTAGACACGTTTGAGGGCGTTGGCGGCCTATTCATTTTAAATAGGCTCGCTCAACAAGAAAAGACAGCCAAACACGCCCAGCGCTCAGTGGTCCTCATCAGAGGGGTGGCCAAACCAGTGACACATCACATACACGGTCCAATGCCCGGTGGATGCAGCCCTCCCCTGATAGGGGTATCCAATGTGGAACTACAAAAACAAAAAAAAGGGAAGGCGCAAGCCGCTGGTGCATTACCCAAGTAAAAAAGTATTTATTAAAATAAAAGGAAACCAATAGAATGCATACTCACAAAAGTACAGAGGTGCACAGCATATAAATGGAAGGACACCATGAAGTAGAAAGTGCAAGTGCTTCTACAACCTCACATTAAGCACGCTGACGCATTTGGGGTGGCAGGCACAGGAGTCAGTAGTTACATTTTATGCAGAAACTACAATGCTCTGCTAGTAATCTGCCTGCTATAAGCTATCCAAAACTGAAATATGAGTTTTTGGGGGTGCTCACCCTTTAACACCACCCTTGATCTCACCTTTTCGTTCTGGTAGGCGGTGACGGTCAGGAAGAGGGTCTCTGGGAAGGTGAAAGATGAACACCCTCCCCATCGGCGGCTGTAGACATCCTGAGCTCGGACGATATGAAAACGGGGCTGGTAGCGGTGCATGGAGTGCAGGATGATCTAGACGAGAGACAAAGTCACAGGACCCAATGTGTATAATGCTTTCAACTTACAAATACCACTGTACTTTATACCCATCCATGCTGATGAATTTCTTATATATTTATAGTGTATCTAGAGCCAAAACATTTTGTAGATCTTTAGTGGGTAATCCATACAGGTGGAAAAATATTTGCAATGTTCATATGCAGTTTTATCTACATCCCTCCAAACCACCCTCTGTGCTGGTGCCCTCCCATGCGTGCCTTACATGTCCCATCTGGTCCAGGGTATTGTTGGTAAGTTTGATCTTGTGGAAGGAGATTGGCTGCTTCATCCAGTGTGACCCAGGGGCCGGCGAATCCGGGTGGATGTACACTCGCTCCGGCAGCCGCGGTTCCGCTCGTCCGCTGGGCTCCCAGTGGTCTTCTTGCCATTTGTAGCGACTGTTGTCCACTGGGACGATGTCGGCCAGAAGGACATACTTACCATCTGGCTCCAGACCACTGATGCTGACCTTACACTGAGGGAACATCCGTCTGCAAGAGAGAGAATGATAAAGGGGAGGAATTAAACATTTTAAAAGGATTTTCCAGCTTCACTTTACTTAATATGTTATAACCCTGGTATAAATCACATCTCTGTTTTGTGTTACATTTCTGGGAACCGCACTGTAAGAAGGACATGGGAATTGGAGAGTTTAAAAGTGGGCAACTGCATTTATCAAAGGGATGAAAGGTCTTTCAAGAAAAGTTTGTAAATGTATAGAACAGGCTTTCTCAACCTTTTAACCCTATAGGAACACCGAAAATAATTTTCAGGTCTCGAGGAACCCTTATGCCGCGTACACACGGTCGGACTTTTCGTCTACAAAAGTCAGACAGCCTGTCCGACAGACTTCCGGCAGACTTTCGGCGGACTTTCGACGGACTTGCGGCGGACTTTCTAACGAACAGACTTGCCTACACACGATCACACAAAAGTCCGTCGAATTCTTACGTGATGACGTACACCGGACTAAAATAAGGAAGTTCATAGCCAGTAGCCAATAGGTGCCCTAGCGTGGCTTTTTGTCCGTCGGACTAGCACACAGACGAGCGGATTTCGGGGTCCGTCGTAGTTACGAAGTAAAGATTTGAAGCATGTTTCAAATCTAAAGTACGTCGGATTTGAGGCTAAAAAAGTATGTTGAAAGTCCGGAGAAGCCCACACACGATCGGATTACCAGCCAGCTTTAGTCCGTCAGCGTCCGTTGGACTTTTGTAGACGAAAAGTCCGACCGTGTGTACGCGGCATTACAATTCATCAGGGGTCAATAGAACAATGCCCCTTATATTGGTGGTCAATAGGAAGAATGTTCCCCTTAAAATGGTGCTCGGAATGCCACCATTAAACACAATTTATGTCATGCTGCCGGCTTTGCTAAGTGATGCTGAACCTTGAACTCTTTAGGCACCATCAAAAAGGTGGTTCATCAGCCACAGCTCAAGGAACCCCTAGCCGCCTCTGGAGGAACCCCAGGGCTCCACGGAACCCTGGTTGAAAATGGCTGGTATAGAATTTAACTAAATATGGATTAAACCCAACTCCAGGCACATTGTATTTTAAAGAAAATAGTCCCCCAGCATAAAAAAAAAAAAGAAGCTGTCTTCTGAAGGTCATCTTCTCTGCCACAAGATGTCCTCAGTCTTATCAGTTGAATGACATCCATTGTCATTCGACCTGGAAGAGTGAGGACTTTTGTGTGAGTACAGGGTGTCATGGACCCGTCCCCTAAAGGGAAGTCACCATGGCTCCCTGCACCCATAGTGTAATGATGCAGAGATTGACGATATTGTCATCACGTCAGCATTGCTTTCTGCATCATTGAGGACCACCAACATGTCCGGCCTGAAGACTTCTGGAAAAGGTAGGTATATTAAAGAAATTAAAAACATAAGATACTGCTAGAGGGACCTCCAGGGCCAGAGGGGGAGTCTAAATTGGGCTTTAAAGTGCATCTATAGCAAAATCTTTTATTGGATGGAGTATGGAAGGGTTTTATTATAACTGTATGGGTCTCCACTTGGGGGATGCACCCTCTCGATTTATCCTGTTGTCAACAGAAAGTTATGGGAAATTCCAAATATTACAGTTTTCATAACAATACAAGGTAAAGGGACATCTTCCAACAGGGACACCTCTTTCAGCAATGGCCAATAGAAGATTTGTATCTACAGTAAAACCTTGAATTGCGAGCATAATTAGTTCCAGAAACATGCTTGTAATCCAAAGCACTTGTATATCAAAGCAAATTTCCCCATAAGAAATGATGGAAACTTAAATGATTCGTTCCACAACCATTTATTCATAAGTCTTTCAGTTTATAGTCCATATAAAAAGATTATAGCAATGTGACCTGGTTGTGTAACCATAAAATATCCATCCACAAATGGAAGCCTCCACAAGGGGATTAGAAGCAAAATCCATCAGGAGCTCCAGAGTATAAAAGAGAAGAGAGGCGCCTCTAAGTGTAGCAGTATGTTGCTAAATGTTGTACCTTCATTAAATGTAACCATATTGCTACAAGAGACGCCTCTCTTCTCCTTTATACTCAGTTGTGACATGACACTACTTGTATATTAAGTAAAAATTATTAAAAAAATGTTAATTGACTTGCAAAACGCTCTCAAACCAAGGTTTTACTGTATAACCTTTCTATTTGTAACAGGGGCGGACTGACCATTCGGGCACTCGGGCACTGGCCGAGGGCCCCATGCCACTAAGGGGGCCATCAGGGTTGCCAGCCTTAATAAAGCCAGGGACAGTATGTAAAAATCTGTGTTTTTTTTAAACTCCCAAGATTATAGCTGCCCCGCCTCTCCAGTACCTTTTCAGTGTGTGTATGTGTATACTGTGTGTGTATACTGTATGTGTACATTGTGTGTCTGTGTGTGTATACTGTATGTGTGTATGTGTGTATACTGTGTGGCCCCATAATCTATTGCCTGGGGGGCCCCATAATCTCCTATTGCCTGGGGGCCCCATAATCTCCTATTGCCCGGGGACCCCATAATCTTCTCTTATTGCCGGGGGGCCCCATGAGTTGTCAGTCCACCCCTGATTTGTAATATGTGTCCCATCGGAGAGATTTATTCTTGTCTCCAAGGCACAACAGGAAATGAGAGGAAAATCTCTCCACAGAGAGGTAAATCCCCTCCTAGACTATGGTTACCAGGACAAATTGAGAAGGTAAATCTCCCCAACAAGCACATAGACAGCAATAAAAACTTGTCAGAGGACCTAACCTTTCTCTATACTATCCAAAACTAAAATAACTATTAAGGAGTTAGGTACTTGAGGCTGGGTTCAGGCTACTGCGAATTGGATGAGGGTTTCCCCGCATCCAATTTGCATAGCAGGAGATTGTGACCGGCTCTCTATGGAGCCGGTTCACATATCTCCGCAGCAGCTCCGGTGCGAATTGCACAGGAGCCTGGTGCGTCTTTTGGTCCGTTTCAGGTCCGAATTCAGCCCAAAATTCGGGTTGAAATCGGACCTGAAACGCTGAATGGAGACGCTCCGGACTCCTGCTGTGATCTCCAGTGTGAACCCAGCCCTAAACTATGAATAACAGGAGGTAGAAGTGACTTGGTATTCACAATAATCATTATCGGAGGTCCTGGAAACCATTAGAGGTTTGCAGCTCTTGCAGGGTAGGACTTTTGTATTCAATTGTGCAAAACAGGCGCAAAAAATATTGATTCTCCTCCCCCAATTTTTCTCACCTGCCAGATTTAGTGATAATCATTTCCGTTCCAATGGCGTGGAATTGTTTCCAGAGCTCTCTGTTCTCCAGTATCATCTTGACGTTTCCAGGCAGACGAGGTGCATCACATGGGGGCTGCGGCTGCCCAAACCCCAGGGCAGGACCAGGGGGCAATGAGAGAGGTGTGAGCGGGGCGGCTCCCAGAATCCTCTGGGAAGGGTCCAGCGTTGGGAATAGGCCATCATACCTCTGACTAGCGGGGACCTCAAATTCTGCAAAAAAAAAAAAAGGCACATTTCATTTCTTAGCATTCTAAAACCAGTGCCAGGACAAGGTAATCTAGAGCCCAGGGTGAACATTCACAACCCCCCCCCCCCCCCCTCAAGATGTATGAGCATTATGTGTCAGCAAAAATCCCCCCCAAAAAATTGAGCACCAAGCATAAATCCCCAGAGTAAAAATATGCCCCCCTGCTGAAATCCCTATTCCCAGCATAAATCTTTGCCCCCCCATCCCCCAAATCCCCGAACACAAATGCCCTCCCCCCAAAAAAGGTCACCCCCTCTTAGCACAAATCCTCTACCCCTCAAAATTCAGAAATTCTAAAAAAGGAAGATAAGAAAGAAAATACGAAAATTTGAAATAATAACTAACTATTAAATTTGCTTTCAAATTTGGCTTTTAGTCAACGTAACAAATTTATCCAAAGTTACGAATTATCCAAAATAACGAATGCTGCATCTAAACAGATGGAACGGAATGAATTCATAATTAAAATAATAATAAAAAGTTTTCATTATTGTTAGTTATTATTATTAATTAGTTACGTTCTATTCGTTTAGATACGGCATTTGTTATTTCTGATAAATTCGTATTCGTTATGTTCTCTAACAGCCAAATTGGAAAGGAACTTCCAATACCTATATTTTAATAGTTAGTAATAGTTAAGTTATTTTCTCGAATTTCTGAAATTTCGGATTTTGAATATTCGAATATTCTAATTTATGAATTTTATTATTATTATTTATTATATTATAATTAAATTATTATATATATATACGAATATTTGGAAAAATGTGTTAAACCGGTTTTCGTTAATTTGGATAATTTATCGAAATTCGTTATGAAAACGAATTTTGAACGAAACGAATTGCACATGTCTACCTCCTAGCACAAATCCCCCCCCAAATAAAAGTTTCCCCTCCTAGCGCAATTCTCCCCCCCCCCCTTCTCCATATCACCCCTTTTAGCACAAATCCCCCCCAATTCACCACTCCTAGCAATTTTTACCCCCTGCGGCCCCCCAAATTGCCCCTCCCAACACAAATCCCCTCCCCCTCATCTCCTCGCAGCGCCCTCCACCTCACATGAAACCACAGTGCCCAGGGGAACCACCCCCTCCTGCCCACCTCTTATCCTGGCCCTGTCTGTAATTGTTATGGTTGGACAGCCCATGGCATATCAAACGGGAGTAACTAGTGTCCTGTAGTTGGGTATTCTAGGGCTTATACTGTTTCAAATTGTTTGGCTATATCAATTTCTTTCAACGACCCCTGAATTACATACTTTATCAATACAACCAAAATCAACAGTACCGATCACTTCCTTAGTTTGACTTGGGTCATCACGTGTGATGGCTGGTTGAATTTGGCACAAAATGACCTAGTGCATGCCCAGCATAGACTTTAGGATAAGAGTTAAGGTTAGGTAAAGGAATAGGGTTGTGTTAGAATGAGATTTAATGATAAGTAAATGCATCATAGGGTCCCTATATTAAAGAAAAACTGTTGCCTTGCCTAATTTGAGCAAAGTATAGATTCACTTTAAGGGGTATAATTATAAAAAAAAAAGTTGGAAGAATATCACAGATATTTGCCCAGCCATCATGAATTCTGTCTGTATGTTACTTAATACATTGATTTCCTAAGATCATCAGTGACATCTAGTGGCCATAATGTGCTTCTTTCCCTGAAATATCTCAATCAGGAAAATTCCACATTATGGCCACTAGATGGAGCTGATGATCATGGGAAATGAACATTATAAGCAAAATATGGTCAGAATTCTTGATGGCTGGGTGCATACTTGTGGCAATCATCCACTGATTTTTTTTAAAATAAAAAAAACCTGTAAGACTAATTTTAAGAGTTAAGTGTTTCGATGTGTATAAGGTTTACATCTATATGTTAAGTACGTGGTTAAGATTTAGTATTAATACTATTTTAGGAGCCGTTGTAATGAGTGTTAAGGGTTCAGGCAGGGTTTAAATTTGGGATACTTTGGTAAGGACACTTGGTGGAGCTTCAGGATAGACTGTACCATCATCTACCATGGTGCTGTACAAAATAACAAAGAGTAACAAACGAAAAGATGAACCCATGTTGGTGTTTTTAAGAGCCACTTTTGCTCCACAGATTTCTCCTCTGGTTTTTTAATCAATTCCTGGAAGGAAGGAATAGACACTAGGCATTTTCCATGGGCATAACAAACATTAAGGCTAGCTTTATTCAAAGTCTACAAGACTTATTATGAAAGGTTCCCATCGTCCTTATCATAAGTTATGATAAAAGGGTTGGCCGGTGTTTCATCCGGCAAAGTCCAGTTCTTCTCACAAGCCTCAAGTCAGTCACAAGCTGCTCTGTTTGACAGCTAGGTGCTAAATAGCCCTCATGTCCTGCTAATTGGAACCCTGCAGAGGAGCTATGTTAACGAGATGGGTGGATTCCCTCCTGTTCCCTAATAAATTTAACACAGACCAGATACACACAACATCCTAAATATAAAAGAACCTCAACAAATATATGAGAACCTCAATAGAGCACCATAAGACGAACGTCAATAGAACGTCAATAGAACTTAACTAATATTCAAGGACATAGATAGTATTTAAGAGCTCTACAGAAAGCCACCAAAACCTCAATCATTTATCAGAATCTCCCTAGAAGCCTTCTATAGTCCCCACAACCTCTAAAATGCTCCAGAACCTTCTGTGGTACAGGCCTACTCCTCCTAAAACCTATAAGTACACCAGAACCACACAACTGTATCCCCTGACCTTGATAGACTCTCTGGTTGTACAATAGAACTAAAATAACCAAACTAGAAATAAGACTGAATTCTTGAGAAACCTTCAGCGGAACATGAGGTCTATCAAGTCTAAACAGTAGAATAAGAACTTGAACTTATCCCTCTTCACAGGATATCAGGGGTCTACAAAAAGCCATCAGAACCTCATTAATTCATAGTAAGCTCCCTAGAAGCTTTCTATAGTCTCTACAACCTCTAAAATGTTTCAGAAGAATCGTGTGCAATATGGCCCAACTCCTCCCAAAACCCATAAGCATACCAGAACCAAATCACTGCATCCCATGACCTTGATAGAGTCTCTGATTGTACAATAGAACTTCAGAAAGAAAACAGAATTCTTGAGAAACCTTCTGCAGAACATAAGGCGTATCTAATCCAAACAGGAGAATAAGAACCTAAACATAAAATATCACTCTTCATAGAATCTCTATAATCTCTCTAATATTCAAGGGCATGGTCTACAGAAAGCTACAGAAAGGTCACCAGAACCTCATTCATTTATCAGAATCTCCCTAGAAGCCTTTTATAGTCTCCTCAACCTCTAATATGCTCCAGAACCTTCTGCAGAATACCCCAACTCCTTCCAAGGCCCATACGCACATCAGAACCACACAACTGCATCCCATGACCTTGATAGACTTTCTGGTTGTACAATATAACTTCACAAATAAAACTGAATTCTTGAGGAACTACATCAGAACATGAGGTCTATTGGATCCATACTGGAGAATAAGAACCTAAACATAAAATATCCCTCTTCATAGGATCTCAGGGGTCTACAGAAAGCCAATAGAACCTCATTAATTTATAGTAATCTCCCTAGAAGCCTTTTATAGTCTTCACAATTTCTAAAATGCTCCAGAACCATCTGCAATATAGCCCAACTCCTCCCAAAACCAATAAGCACACCAGAACCACACAACTGCATCCTATAGCCTTGATAGATTCTCCAGCTGTACCAAAAGAACTTCACAAATAAAACTGAATTCTTGAGAAACCTTCAGCAGAACATCAGGTCTATTGGATCCAAACAGGAGAATAAGAAGCTAAACAAAAAATATCCCTCTTCATAGGATCTCAGAGGTCTACAGAAAGCCACCAGAACCTCATTCAATTATCATAATCTCCCTAGAAGCCTTCCATAATCTCCACAGCTTTTAAAATGTTCCAGAACCCAACTCCTCCCAAAACACATAAGCACACTAGAACCACACAACTGCATCATATGACCTTGCTAGACTCTGTTGTACAAAAGAACTTCAGCAGTACATGAAGTCTATCCGATCCAAACAGGAAAATTAACAACCAGAACCTCATTAATTTATCAGAATCTCCCTAGAAGAAATCCATCATCTCCACAACTGCATCTAATGACCTTGCTAAACTCTCTAGTTGTACAAAAGAATGTCTCAAATAAAACAGAATTCTTGAAAAACATTCAGCAGAACATGAGGTCTATATGATCCAAACTGAAAAATAAGAACTTAAAGTTAAAATAAAATACCACTCTTCGTAGGATCCCTCTCCCTATGGAACGCCAGCTCTTGTCATCCTCAATAGACAAAGTGTGACCAACGTTTTGCCTATGTTTGAAGCGCGTTGTAATTTGCCCTTGTCTACATGATCTAAACCTCATCAGTAATTACTTACCTCTAGTTATCTGTATATGGGCACAACATTGTTTTTTTTTTTGCTCCAGTTTTCATATTTTGAGCTCTATGAATTGAATCCCTGTGCTGAGTTCCTGGGCCTCTACACCTGCTGTGCCCATTATGAGGGGTTCCCACCATCCCTGTGCTGAGTTCCCAGTTCTGCACACCTGCTGTGCCCATTATGAGGGGTTCCCACCATCCCTGTGCTGAGTTCCCAGTTCTGCACACCTGCTGTGCCCATTATGAGGGGTTCCCACCATCCCTGTGCTGAGTTCCCAGTTCTGCACACCTGCTGTGCCCATTATGAGGGGTTCCCACCATCCCTGTGTTGAGTTCCCAGTTCTGCACACCTGCTGTGCCCATTATGAGGGGTTCCCACCATCCCTGTGTTGAGTTCCCAGTTCCGCACACCTGCTGTGCCCATTATGAGGGGTTCCCATCATCCCTGTGCTGAGTTCCCTGGTCTGTACACCTGTTGTGTCCATTATGAGGGGTTCCCACCATCCCTGTGCTGATTTCCTAGTTCTGGGCACCTGCTGTGTCCATTATGAGTGGTGTCCACCATCCCTGTGCTGAATTCCCTTGTCTGTACACCTGCTATACTCATTATGAAGGGTTCCCACCATCCCTGTGCTAAGTTCCCAGTTCTGCGCACCTGCTGTGTCCATTATGAGGGGTGTCCACCATCCCTGTGCTGGGTTCCTGGGTCTGTACACCCGCTGTGTTCATTATGAGGGGTTCCCACCATCCTTGTGCTGAGTTCCCAGGTCTGTACACCTGCTGTGTCATTATGAGGGGTTCCCACCATCCCTGTGCTAAGTTCCCAGGTCTGTACACCTGCTGTGCCCATTATGAGGGGTTCCCACCATCCCTGTGCTAAGTTCCCAGGTCTGTACACCTGCTGTGCCCATTATGAGAGGTTCCCACCATCCCTGTGCTGAGTTCCCGGGTCTGTACACCCGCTCATCCCATTGTGAAGGGTTCCCACCATCCCTGCTCCTGAGTTCCCAGGTCTGCACACATGTTGTGCTCACTATAGGGGGGGGGGGGGTGCCCTCCATCCCTGCTCAATTTTATAATAATTATTATGAGAATGTAAGGTGTAGGAACGTTAAGGGGTGAGCGAGAACACAACTTGAAGGTAGATAGAAATAGGAACAGAAACACCACTGGGGCCCGTAAGAGATATAATAATTCAGTTTCATTAAATATCAGCTGTGGGTGGATCCGGCCTTTAATTGCAATACTTTCATCTTAAAGTGTAACTATCATCTTCTGTGTTGAAAAGTAGTCTCAGAATGGTCCTTAAATAGTCACATGACTTACAGTGCAGGGTCCCCAAGGCAGATAATAAGCAACGCCTTTGGGGGGACTTACCCTTAAAAATTAATTCTGACTTTTATAAAAACAATTCTAATTATCTTTAGAGTTACTTAAAGTATTACTAAAAGCAAAACTTTTTTTTTTTCAGTTTTGGATGGAGTGGAGATGGATTAGAACACCTGTCAGATTTTATTGCCGTCTGTGCCCCCCGTTAAGGAGATTCATCCTCTCTATTTGTTCTGTTTACCATTATCGCTAAAAGTGAAAGTATAAGAAAACCCCAAATTTTTGGGTTGTCCCCAGAAAAGTAACAGAGGGGAAATCTTCCAATGGGGACGCTAGTTCTGATGACCTGGGGGGTCCCTAAGGAATTCCCCTAATTTGCAGGGATTTCCTCTCACTTCCTGTTTTGGCTATGGGACAGGAAGTGAAGGGAAATCTCCGCAGTGGGACACAGGTGGTGAAAAATAAAATCTGACAGAGGTTATAACTCTCCTATACGCTATCCAAAATAGAATAAAAAAAGTTTTGCCTATAGTTCTACTTTAGATATCAAAAGGTAGAAGAGGAGACTGAGAGGAAGAATAAAACAATAGCAAAGTTTAACTTTTCCACTTATAAAAGAGGGTAACATAAACATCCATCCAATCCATAGTACATCAACAGGACCGTGTAAGGAGAGTCCTAACCCACAGCAATTAGCTGC
Source organism: Lithobates septentrionalis (assembly GCA_037952835.1). Lineage (NCBI taxonomy): Eukaryota > Metazoa > Chordata > Amphibia > Anura > Ranidae > Lithobates > Lithobates septentrionalis. The sequence goes on along the minus strand of JBBDGP010003315.1, from coordinate 412,807 downwards.
TACAACAGCCAATAAGGATAAATGCCAATAGAATGATGAAAAAAAAAAACAATACAACTCTCAGAATCTCAGACAGTTCAACCCATGCCCAAGCCAATTATTCATACAGATTTTCAAATGAACGTTTGTATAAAAAATTCTCATCAGTGCAAACGATATTGCCAACAGAGACTTGAATTTCATTCAAAAATATTTCAAAGTTTAGTTCAGTTTTAAATTTCGATTTTGGAATGAATGGAGTCTCTCAAACAAAAAGCTCATACGCTATTAGAAATTGTCCATCCTACTCCTTCAAATTTTTTTGGTCACTACAGTTGAAAACGATCACCATCATTTGACCTCATTAACTATTAAAAAAATCAAACAAATGTTTCTAAATTGAAAGTTTTCAAAGGAAATTCTACTGGTGTATGGCCAACTGTATCTGTCCCACATTGTAGATCTAAACATTACGATCTGATTGTATGTACAATCTTCTGTAGATCTACCACCAACTACAAGAGACTTCTTGAATGGGTACATGTTGGATTGTTTGGGTGGGCTCTAATTTTGCACAATTTTGGTAAATCTAAAGGAGAGTGTACAGAAGTGGTAATACATATGGCCAGCTTGTTCGGTTCCATCTTTAACACAGTACAACGCATTGATTCGGCTGGAGGGCTTTTGGATGCCTTTAGTCCCGTCTCACCATAACCTGTATGGTTCTACAATCTTTGACAACACATATAAACCATGAACCGCTCTTAAGCAATCCACTTTGATTGGTCCTAAATTGTCACGGTTGTGTTCAAAACTGGTAAGAAGGACCAAACGAAATCATTCAACATATGGCCAGAATAACGAGATCAGTCAACATTATTAAAAGGCAAGTTTCCCAGGGACCGGTCCTCCTCGTCAGGGCAGTAATACGTCTTTCTGAACAGCGAGGATTTGAGACCTCACCCCAAGAACCATAAATACTGCAGCACTCAACTTCTTGTTTGAGATGTAGGGAAGAGATAGAAGAAGCTAGAGCCCAACGTCTAAATAGACCCCAACATGCTCTCTTACCTGGGTACCTGTAGGCATCATGATGGGCGCTGGTGGTGGGGTAGGTGGGCGGCAGGGAGTGCGGCGGTCTAACGGCATACGTCGGTCCGTATTGCTGGAATAAATCGGAGTGGTACATGGTCTTCAGAGACCAGTTATCAGAACATGAGACCTTTCAGGGTTCCCGGTAAGACCAGAGACGTGCCAACTAAGATCCTTCCCAACTGGTGTGAGGACAACACATTGACTGATCCTTGAAGGCCCAGCCTACATCTTTTGATGTGGGACCCTCCTGCTAGGTGAGAGGGAATGCTGGGGGGAGGTCCCTTCACACATTAGGACTGAATTAAACTTTATTAAGGACCGTTTATGGCTGCCAAGGGGCCTCAGTTTGTCCAGTTGTCAGGAAATGCAGAAATCAGGGACGGAGATAGAGAGACAGGAGGGGGGCCGGGAACCCACCACCAGCCAAGTGCTGTCCGAGTTGGATGACGAGTGCGTTATTCATGAAGAGGGTTTGTTACTTTTTAGCATTTAAAAAGATATCTGGTAATTTCAAAGAAAAAAAAATGGAAAAAAAAAACCCTCCAAATTTTATCATTTTCTAACAGGTCACTTCTTTATTTTCTTCTTTTTAGAGTTAGGGCCCCTTTGCATTTTGACGTACTAAAACAAGTGTGTCCAGGTTCCCCATAATAAAAATAGTTCCTGTTCCCGTCTTTGTTGTGCAATGCATTTTGAAAAATACATAATTTCCTTCTCTTTTCTGCATTTTAGAGCATTGGGAGGCCCATATATGCCAATGGCAACGCATCAAAATGCGTATAACATGGTATAACAAGTATTAACCCGGCTTGGTCAATGGTGGTATGTACATGTAAAAAAAAAACATAATTTTTTTTTCTAGAAGACGACTTAGAATCCCCAAACATTATGTATTTTTTTTTCAGTAAAGGCCCTACAGAATAAAATGGTGGGCATTGCATATTTTTATGTCACACGATATTTGCGCAACTGTTTTTCAAACGCAAATTTTTAGGACAAAATATACTATAGTGGATTGTAATGCACAAAAACACAATATAATACCCAATTGTTTGCTAGAATATAAAAGATGATGTTATGCTGAGTAAATAGCTACCAAACATGTCATGCTTTAAAATTGCGTACGCCCGTAGAATGGTGCTCTGACATTCGCGGTAATACCTCACATATGTAGTGCGATCAATTCATCAATTCAGTATCACGATACCAGTTGATATTGTCCAATCAGCTCATGCCATTTCTCTTGGTGGATTGGACTAGCTTCCGAAAATATTGTATCCTTCTGATTTGAATCCGTACAATTCAATAATATACAGTATATAGGAAATATAACAATCTTCTGGAAAAACTGCAACATTTTTCGAATCTACCTGGACCAACAATGCCAAAAATGAATCTGTTAAACATAACAAATATGACAAAAGGAACGAATCCAAAACTAAACGCAGTTTCCAGCGTGCACACGTCTAGTCTAGACATTTGCAGAATGGAAAAAAAAATTGGTTTCATTTCAATTCATTAACTAACTTATTTTGTTTAGATACATTTGTTTTCTGAAATTGTTTTGTTTATTCGTTTTCTAATTCGATTTGAATTTTTCTGAATTCTACCGAATTTAATTCAATTAGGCCGAAACGTGGAGAAGCACTGTGACCCACTGAGACGCCACCTTTCTCAAGGGGTTTTCATTGTTGCTTCAAGTCCCAGCCTGAGTCGCAGATTTTTCCAAGATGCTGATATAAGTCTGGACACTACACTTGGTTCTGTTTCGGCCCGTGTTGGTGTTTTGAATGTTCCCACTCAATGTTTCTTGTTACAGCTCCTACAGTTCTCTATTATATAAAATAAATATGGAATCCAACAAGGATGGTGGAAACCCCTCATAATGGGCATTGTAGGTGTACAGACCTGGGAACTCAGTACAGGGATGGTGGGAACCCCTCATAATGGGCACAGCAGGTGTACAAAGCCAGGAACTCAACACAGGGATGGTGAGAACCCCTTCATAATGGGCACAGCAGGTGTACAGACCTGGGAACTTAGCACAGGGATGGTGGGAACCTCACATAATGGGTACAGCAGGTGTACAGACCTGGGAACTCATCACAGGGATGGTGGGAACCCCTCATAGTGAGCACAAGAGGTGTACAGACCCGGGAACTCAGCACATGGATGGTGTGAACCCCTCATAATGGGCACAACAGGTGTACAGACCTGGGAACTCAGAACAGGGATGGTGGGAACCCCTCATAATGGGCAAAGCAGATGTACAGACCCAGGAACTCAGAACAGGGATGGTGGGAACCCCTCATAATGGGCACAACAGGTGTACAGACCTGGGAACTCAGAACAGGGATGGTGGGAGCCCCTCATAATGGGCACAACAGGTGTACAGACCTGGGAACTCAGAACAGGGATGGTGGGAGCCCCTCATAATGGGCAAGGCAGGTGTACAGACCTGGGAACTCAGCACAGGGATGGGGGTAACCCCTCATAATGGGAACCTCAGGTGTGCAGACCCGGGAACTCAGCACAGGGATGGTGGGAACCCCTCACATGGGCCCACTGGGTCCCCCTTAGAACTTAGTGCAGAGATCTCACCAATAGCCCCTGAGAGCCAATCTACCAAAAACTGAATAGATTGGATGAACTGATCTTTGAGTCTTGCCCAGGGAGCTTACAATCTAAGTCCGACCAGCAATATCAGTCATTGGTGGGTATGAGGAGTTTGTTGTCCTTATGAACCCCATCCCTGCCAAATAAAGGCAGGTCCTCACAGATGGCGTGGATAACGAGGTGACATGAGGGTGCAGACACCAAACTCCTCTTTGTACTCAAAGTAGCAGGGAGGTGCGAAGATTGTCCTGGCCCCGGTTAACCCCTCGCAGCCCGCATTCCCACACACAGGCACTTGCACCCTGCGCAATGACGGCCAAAATTAGGAGGAATTTAGGAGGGTGACACACAGCCACCTGCCCCTCGCTGCCAGGAACACATTGCTCTTTTAAACAATTTGTCGGAAGAAGCCATTTCCCCTATAAACGCCTCCACGAAAAAAAACAAAAACAAAACAGTGTTGTGATCGATGCGTTCCGTTTTTCAGTGGTAAAATATTTTTTAAAAAATGTAATGTTTTCCCTTTAGGACCCGTTTACAATAACGTGACGTGGTAACGCGCGAGTTACCGCAACACATATAACATTGGTTGCTGTATTGCTGTGACATTCATTTTGGATGTCAACCCAACATGCTAAGGCAACACACTTGTGCTGTAGACATGATCCCCCAAAAAAATGTAAAAAATTAGTCTCAAATGGGTGTCCCCATTAGATGATTATCTTCACTTCCTATTCTGGTGACAACTCTTAACATTTTGGATTTCCCATCACTGTACCGGTGACAACAGTACAGTGGAGGGTGAATCTCCATAGGCAGCAAAGAAAACCTAACAAGGGGGCCAATCATTGTTGACGCCATCCAGAACTAAAATGAACTGGCGATGCATACCATTTGGGGAATATTTATATAACAGTTAACTTGACATTTACTGAACATTCACTGCAGATGAATCTTCCTGGTACCCATATTTGCCGCCCCCTCTGTATCATTTCCCCTATCTCCCGATGAACGTGAAACTGGTCCTGCCGTGGCATGGGGTGCCCCATAATTCTCTGCATTGCATGCTGGGAGTAAGTACCCCGTGGTATTCTCAGGAAAGCAGTGCAATGCAATTACACAGGGAGACAATTCCAAAGAGCGTCAGCAGGGGGCGCAGCCCTGGGGCCGTGAGCACACGCCAGGACCCTATCGCACACCAGGTGGAGCTATTTGCAGTAATTAGCGCGTCATTGCCGCTTTGTTCACACTTTCTCCTTTTTCTCAGTGCTGTGTGTCATGTGACCAATAAAAGACCCCCGTCTCGCCATATTCCCACCTGCAGCACAATGGCCCCAATGATGGCAGCGGACACAGGAAAAAATAATTAAGAGGCAGAGGAATATTATAATTAAAGAGCAGCTCCACTCAAAACTGATCTATAAATGTGTCGTTGATGGAAAGTTGTGTCACATGCTGGCCGTAGTGTAGAGACGTGTCCACCAGAACTTCCAGCGTCTCCGACAAATGGCATCAGGCAAATGATGGTGTCACCCCTCCCCCCCACCCATAGGATACTTTATAATGTAGAGTAGATGGACAATCCGGCTGCAAAACCTTTAACCACTTGCCTACCGGGCACTTTTACCCCCTTCCTGCCCATGCCAATTTTCAATTTTCAGCTTCCCGTGCTGTCACTCTTAAAATGAGAATTGCGCGGTCATACAACACTGTACCCATATGAAATTTTTATCATTTTTTTTCACACAAATAGAGTTTTTTTATGGTGGTATTTAATCACTAGTAGGTTTTTTATTCTATGCTAAATAAACAAATAAAGACCGAGAAGTTTGAAAAAAACAAATTTTTTTTCATAGTTTGTTATAAAATTTTGCAAACAGGTAATTTTTCTCCTTCGCTGGTGGGCACTGATAGGCTGCACTGATGGGCACTGATGAGGCGGCACTGGTGGGCACTGATGAGGAGGCACTGATAGGTGGCACTGCTGAGCACTGATAGGTGGCATCGATGGCCACTGATAGGTAGCACTGATGGGCACTGAGGAGGCAGCCCTGGTGGGCACTGATGAGGCTGCACTGATAGGTAGCACTGGAGGGCACTGATAAGGCTGCACTGATAGGCGGCACTGGTGGACACTGATGAGGCGGCACTGATGAGGCTGCACTGATAGGTGGCACTGATGAGGCTACACTGATGGGCACTGATGAGGCGGCACTGGTGGGCACTGATGAGGAGGCACTGATAGGTGGCACTGATGAGCACTGATAGGTGGCATCAATGGCTACTGAGAGGTGGCATGGATGGCCACTGATAGGCAGGGCCGGACTGGCTTACCGGGATACCGGGAAATTTCCCGGTAGGCCAGATGCCCCGGGGCTGCTTTGAGCGGCTGCAGTGCTCCCCTCCCTTCCTCTGTCCTCCGGCTCCTCCTCTTGTATAGCACGGAGCTGGGTCTGTGTGTGTAAGGCGGCACTGTAACAAGGTCCCACCCCCCTAGACCATCTTATGTAATAGTCTTCTAGATGGAAAACTGATTGAATCAGTGTTCCGCCTATCACACAAGCTGGTCTAGGGGGGCGGGACCTTGTTACAGCGCCGCCTTACACACACAGACCCAGCTCCGTCCGTGCCATACATCAGCCACTGTGTGTGATCCAGGAAATGGTGAAGCTGCAATTGTTAGGCACAGAGGCAGCAATGGCTGGCACACAGAGGCTACAATGTTTGGCACACAGGGGCTGCAATGGTGGGCACACAGAGGCTGTAATGGCGGGCACACAGAGGCTGCAATGGTGGGCACACAGAGGCTGCAATGGTGGGCACACAGAGGCTGTAATAGCGGGCACACAGAGGCTGCAATGGTGGGCACACAGAGGCTGCAATGGCTGGCACACAGAGGCTGCAATGGCGGGCACACAGAGGCTGCAATGGCGGGCACACAGAGGCTTCAATGGCTGGCACACAGAGGCTGCAATGGCTGGCACGCAGAGGCTGCAATGGTGGGCACACAGAGGCTGCAATGGTGGGCACACAGAGGCTGCAATTGCTAGCACACAGAGGCTGCAATGGTGGGCACACAGAGGCTGCAATGGTGGGCACACAGAGGCTGCAATGGCTGGCACACAGAGGCTGCAATGGTGGGCACACAGAGACTGCAATTGTGGGCACACAGAGGCTGCAATGGCTGGTACACAGAGGCTGCAATGGTGGGCACAGCAAGGCTGCATTGATGGGCACAGCAAGGCTGCATTGATGGGCACAGCGAGGCTGCAATTATGGGCACAGTGAGGCTGCAATAATGAGCACAGTGAGGCTGCATTCATGAACACCACAAAGCTGCATTTGATGGGCACCATAAAGCTGCATTTGATGGGCAAAGTGAGGCTGAAATGATGGGCACAGTGAGGCTGCATTGATGGGCACAGTGAGGCTGCATTTGATGGGCACTGATGAGGCTGCATTGATCTCTTGTACCATGTCTGCAGTCTCTGACCATCTTTAGTATGATGTGCTCAGTCACTAACCATCTCCTGTACCATGCCCGCAGCCTCTGACACCTACTGTATCCTGCTTGCAGCCTCTGACCATCTCTTGTATAATGTCCTCAGTCTCTAGCCATCTCTTGTGTCATGTCCTCAGTCTCTAGCCTTCTCTTGTGTCATGTCCTCAGTCTCTAACCATCTCTTGTACCATGTTCGCAACCTCTGACCATCTCTTGTCTTATATCTTGTCTGCAGTCTCTGAGGGGGAGTCTGGAGAAAAGTCAAGAGTGGGAGTGCCGCCAGGATGGGGGTCATGGGAGAAGTAAAACGTGTGGGCTGTGGAGAGAAGAATATAGGATAAAACCAGAGTCACCAACCTGGAGCCGTCCCTGCACAGTGCACCTGACAGGAGGTCAGTGACAGTGCCGCCAGGCAAGTCTGAGGGGGGGGGGGGTGAATACAATAATATAAGGGGGTTCTAATATAAAGGTTTCCCCCTCATATCAGTAACCCCCCCATTCTTTCTGTGGAAGGTGGTCTCTGGAAACCAGAGTCCTCTCCACGTTCCTGGGGTGCCAATGGACCAATTTTACCACATTTAACTGGAATTTGCGCTTTATATATATTTATATATACAGTGGCTTGCAAAAGTATTCGGCCCCCTTGAACTTTTCAACCTTTTGCCACATTTCAGGCTTCAAACATAAAGATATAAAATTTTAATTTTTTGTGAAGAATCACCAACAAGTGGGACACAATTGTGAAGTGGAACGAAATCTATTGGATATTTTAAACTTTTTTAGCAATTAAAAAACTGAAAAGTGGTGCGTGCAAAATTATTCGGCCCCTTTACTTTCAGTGCCTCAAACTCACTCCAGAAGTTCAGCGAGGATCTCTGAATGATCCAATGTTGTCCTAAATGACTGATGGTGATAAATAGAATCCACCTGTGTGTAATCAAGTCTCTGTATAAATGCACCTGCTCTGTGATAGTCTCAGGGTTCTGTTGAAAGCGCAGAGAGCATCATGAAGACCAAGGAACACACCAGGCAGGCCCGTAATACTGTTGTAGAGAATTTTAAAGCCGGATTTGGATACAAAAAGATTTCCCAAGCTTTAAACATCCCAAGGAGCACTGTGCAAGCGATCATTTTGAAATGGAAGGAGTATCAGACCACTGCAAATCTACCAAGACCTGGCTGTCCCTCTAAACTTTCAGCTCAGACAAGGAGAAGACTGATCAGAGATGCAGCCAAGAGTCCCATGATCACTCTGGATGAACTGCAGAGAACTACAGCTGAGGTGGGAGAGTCTGTCCATAGGACAACAATCAGTCGTACACTGCACAAATCTGCCCTTTATGGAAGAGTGGCAAGAAGAAAGCCATTTCTCAAAGATATCCATAAAAAGTCTCGTCTAAAGTTTGCCACAAGCCACCTGGGAGACACACCAAACATGTGGAAGAAGGTGCTCTGGTCCGATGAAACCAAAATCAAACTTTTTGGCCACAATGCAAAACGATATGTTTGGCGTAAAAGCAACACAGCTCATCACACTCAACACACCATCCCCACCGTGAAACATGGTGGTGGCAGCATCATGGTTTGGGCCTGCTTTTCTTCAGCAGGGACAGGGAAGATGGATAAAATTGAGGGGAAGATGGATGCAGCCAAATACAGGACCATTCTGGATGAAAACCTGTTGGAGTCTGCAAAAGACCTGAAACTGGGACGGAGATTTATCTTCAAACAAGACAATGATCCCAAACATACAGCAAAATCTACAAAGGAATGGTTCACAAATAAACGTATCCAGGTGTTAGAATGGCCAAGTCAAAGTCCAGACCTGAATCCAATCGAGAATCTGTGGAAAGAGCTGAAAACTGCTGTTCACAAACGCTCTCCATCCAACCTCACTGAGCTCGAGCTGTTTTGCAAGGAAGAATGGGCAAGAATTTCAGTCTCTCAATGTGCAAAACTGATAGAGACATACCCCAAGCGACTTGCAGCTGTAATCGCAGCAAAAGGTGGCTCTACAAAGTATTAACGCAAGGGGGCCGAATAATTTTGCACGCCCCACTTTTCATTTTTTTATTAGTTAAAAAAGTTTCAAAAATCCAAAAAAATTCGTTCCACTTCACAATTGTGTCCCACTTGTTGGTGATTCTTCACAAAAAATTCAAATTTTATATCTTTATGTTTGAAGCCTGAAATGTGGCAAAAGGTTGAAAAGTTCAAGGGGGCCGAATACTTTCGCAAGCCACTGTATATATATATATATATATATATATATATATATATATATATATATATATATATATATATATATATATATATATATATATATATATACTTAAAGTGGTTGTAAACCTCAGACGTGAAATATGAACAAGGCATACCCCTCTATAGTGTGTACTTGTCTCTTTCCAGAGCACTAAGTGTAATTTCTGTCTGCCGCTTCCCTCCTCTGCTATCAGCATGAATCACTTCTGACAAGTTTTCCTGACACCAATAGAAAAATGGTGACAGGGGAGGGACCTCCAGCTGATTGACAGCTTCACCTATGTTCCTGTGTGCTGTGTGAAGAGGGCGTGCCCCTTCCCTCCAATCAACTGTCAGAGATCTCCCCACTGAGCTCTGCAGTGTGTAACCTCAGTTCTCTGTCCCTTTTTTTCTAAACCATCAGACAAGCAACACTTTACGGATGTAGAGAAAAGAAGACTACAGATAAATAGGTACAACTTATGTAAGAGGATTTGTTTCATCTCCGTGTATCACCTGAGGTCAGTCACTTCACTGGGTATATGGAAGGGTTTACAGCCTCTTTAAAGCTGAACTTCAATCAAAATTAAGTGTTGAGATGCGTTCTTGGAGAACAACCTACCTGCTTTGTGTTATAGTGAATTGGGCCAACCCAGCGCCTTTCGTTGCTGTCTGGAGATCTGGGAACCTGTGCTTGTGGTGTAAGACCAACATTCCTGGCCACGCCCACAGCAGACTCCTCCCCTATCTCTCACATCCAGAAATTCCAATTTTTTTTTTTAATACAACCTAAGCAGATTCAGGTGTGCCTTGGAAGTAAGAATGTGATTGGATACAAGAAGAGGAAGTGACAGCTCAGAGTTGCAGGAAGTACATACCCAGTGACCCTGTGGGGTGCTCTCTGAATTCTGTTTGCAGTGGGTTACACACAGTTTGCTCTGTGTTTACAGTATTTGCTTATAGAACGCTGGCAACTCAGTGATTGGCTGCCTAGAACTGCGCTTAAACTTTAGCTATATCTAAATCTATGTTGTTAAAGCTCACCTGTTATCTGGTAGAACAGGCTTCCATTACTCACCCCCTTCTGAAAAAAAAAACAATCCTGTTTCATGATGTACAAATGACCACCAGAGGGAGCCCAACCTAAATGTAAAAAAATAAAAATGTTAAAATGACATAAAACATTACTTTCAAACAAATGTTACAATATAACCCATATACTGACAACTACTACTACTACTAATAATTAAAAAAATTACTACTAATAATAATGACTTTCTGACAAATGTTACAATATAACTTGTTCACTGGCAAATAATAATAGTAATATTATTAACTAATAAAATAATGACTATTTGTAATAAGTACTTCTACTAATAATAATGCTTTTCGGGAAAAATGGTACAATATAGAGTGCATCCGGAAAGTATTCACTTTTTCCACATTTTGTTATGTTACAGCCTTTTTCTAAAATGGATTAAATTCATTATTTTCCTCAAAATTCTACAAACAATAACCGATAATGACAACGTGAAAAGAGTTTGTTTGAAATCTTTGCAAATGTATAAAAAATGTAAAAAAACGAAAAAAAAAAATCCCATGTACAAGTATTCACAGCCTTTGCTCAATACTTTGGTGAAGCACCTTTGGCACCAATTACAGCCTCAAGTCTTTTTGAGTATGATGCTACAAGCTTGGCACTCCTATTTTTGGGCAGTTTCTCCCATTCTTCTTTGCAGGACCTCTCAAGCTCCATCAGGTTGGATGGGGAGCATTGGTGCAAAGCCATTTTCAGATCTCTCCAGAGATGTTCAATTGGGTTCCGGTCTGGGCTCTGGCTGGGCCAATCAAGGACATTCACAGAGTTGTCCCGTAGCCACTCCTTTGTTATCTTGGCTGTGTGCTGAGGGTCGTTGTCCTGTTGGAAGATGAACCTTTGCCCCAGTCTGAGGTCCAGAGTGCTCTGGAGCAGGTTTTCATTAAGGATGTCTCTGTACATTGCTGCATTCATCTTTCCCTCGATCCTGACTAGTCTCCCAGTTCCTGCCGCTTAAAAAAACATCCCCACAGCATGATGCTGCCACCACCATGCTTCACTGTAGGGATGGTATTGGCCAGGTGATGAGCGGTCCCTGGCTTCCTCCAGATATGACGCTTGCCATTCAGGACAAAGAGTTCAATCTTCGTTTCATCCTCTATGGGGAGGAAGGGCCGTATAAACACTGTTTTTCACCAATCAAGGAAATCTGCCAACATCTCGAAATGACTTGTAGAGACAACAATGATACCCCAAATGGGACCTTAGAGGCAGACAAACGAGGCGATAAGACAGTATAGCAAGAGTACAATCATAAAGGATAAGCATTTAAGCAATTAGATAGTCAGTGGATAATCATGTTAATAAAAACAGATCATATAGGAACATGCTGATTAAAAACAAATAGCAAATAGCACCCACTAACTCAAAAATATTGGAGCACCAGGCTGGCAATATGAAGTATGAGGCCAGATCCTACATGGTGTTCACAGAACAATCCAACACATTTCCAAGCAATGTTTTTTCCTTCTTCAGGGAAAGAGAAGAGGGTGCAGGACAATCTAGAATGTGATGGCATAAAGGTAAGATAAATAATGATTGAAATCATTTTCTACATATCGGATCATTGGACCGATGCTGCATGCAATGATTGTGCATACCACCAGTATGTATATATATATATATATATATATATATATATATATATATATATATATATATATATATATATATATATATTTTTTTTTTTTTTTTTTATTATTAACTCAATGGGCATGTGTTTTTTTTCATCCTGAATAATTATGGATGAAGGATTATATATGGTATATATGGTATATATATATATATATATATATATATATATACACACCCGGCACATTTTTGTAAATATTTTATTATGTCTTGACAACACTTATATGTGACAACACTGAAGAAAAAGTAAATATATATATATATATATATATATATATATATATATATATATATATATATATATATATATATATATATATATATATATATATATATATATATATATTTATATATCATTTATTTTTAATTTTTATTTATTAATTAATTTTTTTAACTCAATGGTCTTTTTTCATCCATTATGGATGAGAGATTATATACACTATATATTTATTTTATAATATATATATATATATATATTTTTTTTATTAAGTCAATGAACATGTGTTTTTTTCATCCTGAATAATTATGGATGAAGGATTTTATACAGTATATATATATATCTGTATATACACCCAATATTTTTTAATATCTTTTCATGTGACAACACTGAAGAAAAAATAAACAAATAAATAAATATATGTATAACTCAATGGGCATGTGTTTTTTTTCATCCTGAATAATTATGGATGAAGTATTATATATGGTATATAATTGTTTTATATATATATATATACACCCCTCACATTTTTGTTTATTTTATCTTTTCATGTGACAACACTGAAGCAAAAAAAAAAAAAATATATATATATATTTATATCTATATCTATATATATAGATATAGATATAGATATATATATATATATATATATATCATTTCTTTTTTATATTTATTAATTTATTTTTTAACTCAATGGTCTTTTTTCATCCATTATGGATGGAAGATTATATACAGTATATATATATATATATATATATATGTGTGTATATATATTTATATATCATTTATTTTTATTTTTTCCACAGTTAATATCAGTCCATAGATATGATTGCTCTAATAGGTCAGTATGGCCGGGGTGTGGTGTGTCCAGGTCACCAGTGCAGCACCGGCTAGGTGGCACATGGCTGGGCCCTGAGTGTGTGTGGGCAGATGACACCCCGGTGACACCCCCCCATCTGACAGATGGACCCTGTGCACTGTATTAGTGCCTTCACACACACATAATGAGTGCCGTTATGGTGCCCTGGTGCTAATTGGTGCACGTTATCACGTGTGAACTCACCCTGATGGAATGGGTGGCGTGGGCCCAGAGTACCGGGGTCATGGCGGGTCTATTCTGGACCCAACGGAGGGATGATATCTAATCACATGACTGGGGTGTAATGCCAAACATTAGTCAAATTTGAAAACTGCACGTGGGGCCAGTGACAACCGATCAGGAGTCTGAAGATAACAAAACTGTTCCTTTAAAAGCATTTTTTGTCTTATTTATGGGTCATCACCAGAATGATGTATTATTTTAAGTTCCTTGTAAAGTATGTAATGATATATTCATGTGCTGGCAGCCATATTTGCTCATTATATATGCAGCCTGTTGTGGCTGTGCTTTACCGTTCATCTTTCATATATACATAATGAATTGTGATTGATCGCAGTTGAATAATCATAGATATAAAGATCACTGGGCATCTCTAGGCAACTCACTAATCCTCGTTTCACACTATAACCCGCATGTGAATCGCACCACATTCCTGTGCAATTCAAATGCGATTCAGTGCTGTACAATTTGAGCCCATTCATTCTGAGCTTTTTTTTTGCAACCTCACTGCAACCTGAATCGCACGGTCACTTTGTACCATGCAATCCAGTGCAGGCAAACCGCACTGCGTTTGTGATCTGTTTTGGGGTGTCATTGACTTTGACACCCGCAGCGGATTGCAAGGGCAGCGAGATTGCAGAAATGTGCAGAGATCGCGGCGTTTCCTGCACCGCAAATGTGTGAACCTAGGCTAAACCTAAAAAATTTTTTGTGTTTTTTTTACAAATTTTAAACAATCAACATGTGTTTATACATAAATGTTACAATGTTATAAAAACAAACAAACAATATAAGCAAGATATCTTCAAAGTGAATCAATATTACAGCATGATGAGTGAGACCACCAAGCTTTGCGGTTGGCCACTTATGATTGGTGGTAGACATGCACACTGCCGAAAAATTCGTTCATTTTTGTTTCATTAGTGTTTTTGTTTTTTATTTTCGTTTTTCGGGTCATTCGTTATAATCGCCATTCGTAAATTCGAAAATTAGTAAATTCGTAAATTTGAAAATTCGAAAATCCAAAGATAAGAAAGAAAATTCGAAAGAATAGCTAACTAACTGACTAATAATAAGTAACTATTAAATCATAGGTAAGCTATAAGCTCTCTGACGCCATTTTGGACTCCTCCTCCAATGTATTTTCAGGGCTTCATTGCCCCAGAATTGCAACCCCCTATGGTCTTTATTATGGACATTTTTTTAAATGTAATGATAAATGACGTTTAATATTAGAAATGTGCACTGCAGAAAAATGTGTTAGTTTTCGTTTCATTCATTTTTGGTTTTTTTCGGAAATTCGAAAACTCTAAAAATTCCAAAAATTCGGAAATTCGAAAATCCGAAAATAAGAAAGTACGAAAATCCAAGAATTCGAAAGAATAACTAACTAACTGACTAATAATAACTAACTACTAAATTATAGGTATTGGAATTTCCTTTCAAAATTTGGCTTTTAGTGAACGTAACGAATACGTATTTATCCGAAGTTACGAGTTATCCGAAATAACGAGTGTCGCATCTAAACCAATGTAACGGAACTAATTAATAATAAATAATAATACATTTTTATTATTATTATCGTTATTAATTACTATTAATTCGTTACGTTCCATTCATTTAGATGCGGCATTCGTTACATCAGATAATTCATAACTTCGGATAAATTCGTATTCGTTACCTTCACTAACAGCCAAATTTGAAAGGAAATTCCAATACCTATAATTTAATAGTTAGTAAAAGTTAAGTTCTCATTTCAGATTTTCGAATTTTCGGGTTTTCAAATTTTAAAAATTTTGAATATTGGGAAAAATTTGTAAAACGGGTTTTTCGTTAATTCGGAAATATCCGAATTAACAAATTTGGCGAGTTTCGTTAAAAATATTTTTTTAGAACAAATAATGTGCACATGTCTAATTGGTGGTGTGCAGTGACACCTTCCTGGCTGGTTGGATATAAACATTGCTGTGCGGCGCTAGAAGGGAGACTCCCTAAACCAAAAATCTACATTTTTACAAATCTTACAAACCGCTTCCTGACCGCTCATGCAGATATACTGTGGCAGAAAGACATGTACAGGCAGATTAACGTACCTGTCCCTTTAAGAGGCGGCTTGCGAGCGCACGTGCGCCGCCGTGAGCTCCGTGACCGTGATGGCGAGTACCAAGGACTCGATGTCCGCGGGGATACCCGCGATCGTCTCACGGAGAGGAAGAACGGGGAGAGGCTAATGTAAACAAGCATTTTCCCGTTCTGCCTAGTGACACTGTCACAGCTCCCTGTCATCGGGAGCGGTGATCAGCGTCGTGTCACACATAGCCCCTCCCACCCACACACTTAGAATCACTCCCTAGGACACACTTAACCCCTACAGCGCCACCTAGTGGTTACCCCCTTCACTGCCAGCCACATTTACACAGTAATCAATGCATTTTGAATCACACTCGTTACTGTATAAATGTGAATGGTCCCAAAATCGCACCAAAATTGTCCGACGTGTCCGCTATAATGTCGCAGTCACAATAAAAAACGCTGATCGCCACCATCGCCGCCATTACTAGTAAAAAAAAAATTATCAATAAAAATGCCATAAAACTATCCCCTATTTTGTAGACGCTATAACTTTTGCCCAACACCAATCAATAAACGTAGAAAATATGTAGAAGAATATGTATCGGCCTAAACTGAGGAAAAAAAATGTTTTTTTATATTTTATTTGGGGGATATTTATTGTAGCAAAAAGTAAAAAATATTGCTTTTTTTTCAAAATTGTCGCTATTTTTTTTGTTAATAGCGCAAAAACTAAAAACCGCAGAGGTGATCAAATACCACCAAAAGGAATCTCTATTTGTGGGGAAAAAAGGACGTCAATTTTTGTTTGGGAGCCACGTCGCACGACCTCGCAATTGTCAGTTAAAGCGACGCAGTGCCGAATCGCAAAAAGTGCTCAGCCAAATGGCCCGTGGCTTAAGTGGTTAACATGTGTTTCAACACAAATATTCATGAATATTACAACGTTATAACATGTTTATTGTATAGATGTTTCTTTGATCAATCTACGTTATGATTGTTTCTCTGACACGCAGATATGCGTTCGATCGATCGGAAGTGATCAGCACAAATCTGCCATGGCTGACCGATCGTTTAATTGGGATCTGTGGTTTATTATTCTGATTTGATTTAATCATTTTATATTGAAGACAATGGGCTCCATTCAAAAGCGGTATCTTACCGTATACGATCATGCGGTAAGATACCGCTCATCTTTTTTTCAAAAAGTTTTTTGGCATTCACTAAAAAAAGCTACTAAAATATTGCACGAGTTATTTTATGAAGTCATGTGGTATTTTAATAGTGAAAACATGCGGCGATCTAAAGCCTGGTGGGTCCGCGTTAAGGAGTGGGCGGCTGCCAAGTCCTTGACAACCGATGAGTTATCAGCTGTCAGTGGGGTTTGCCAGCAATAAAAATTGAAAAAAAAAAAAGGTCTGCCCCCCCCCCCAATACATACCAGTAGGGCCAGGACAAGGGGTGGGCAGGAGGGGGCAGCTGCCCTGGGCACTGTGGTATTATGTGAGGTGGGAAGGTGCCACAAGGAGATGGGGGGATTTGTTTTGAGAGGGAGGAAATTTGGGATGCAGCAGGGGGTAGGAATTGTTCTAGGAGCGAAAATTTGGTGAGGGGGGGTGCCAGGAGTTGTGATTTTGGGGGATTTGTGTTGGATAGGGGGATGGGGGGAGAGGATGTGTGCTGGGAAGGGGGAATTGTGCTAGAAGAGGTTATATAGTAGAGGAGGGAGGGGATTTTTGCTTGGAGAGGAATTTATTTGGGGGTGGAGGGGTGTTTCAGCTAGTAGGAATGATTTGAGGGGGGGGGGATTTATGCTAGGTAGGGGGTTTAGCAGGGGGGGGGGGTGCAGGGAGGAGGGATTTGGAATGCGGGAAAGAGGATGTATAGTATAGTTTTTTTGGGGGGGGTTTGGAGGGGGGTTGTGCTGTGGGTATTTGAGGAGAGGATTGGAGCTGAAAGGGGGTATGGGGGGGGGGCAAAGATTTGTGCTGGGAGAGGGGATTTCAGCAGGGGGGGGGGACTTTTCCTAAGAGGAGGGGAAATTTATTCTTAGAGGGTAAACATGCGGGTTAGTGCTCACTTTTATTTTGGGGGGGGGTGGGGGATTTTTGTTGGCACATAATGCTCATACTTGGGGAGGGGGGACACACGGTTTGGTATGTTTGCCCTGGGCTTGTCCCAGCACTGCATACCAGACCTTTATCCAAGTATGCAGCCCGGCAAGTCAGGAAAGGGGGGGGACAAGCGAGTGCCCCCCCATCCTGAACCATACCAGGTCACATGCCCTCAACATGGCGGGTGCTTTGCGAGCGCCCCTCCCCAAAGTACCTTGTCCCCATGTTGATGGGGGCAAAAGCCTCTTCCCTACAACCCTGGCAGGTGGTTTTGGGGGTCTGTGGCCGGGGGGCTTATGGAATCTGGAAGCTCCCTTTAACCGCTTGCCGACCGGCTCATGCCGATATACGTCGGCAGAAGGGCAGATTAACGTACCTGTACGTTGCCCTTTAAAAAGCGGTTTGCAGGCACGCCACCGCAACCTCCGTGAGTGTGATCGCGGGTCCTGCGGACTCGATGTCCGTGGGGATACCCACGACTGTCTCATGAAGAGGAAGAACGGGGAAATGCTATTGTAAAGAAGTGTTCTAGTGACAGGACACTGATCACAGCTCCCTATAATCGGGAGCGGTGATCAGTGTCATGTCACACATAGCCCCTCCCCCCCACAGTTAGAATCACTCCCTAGGGCACACTTAACCCCTTCACTGCCGCCTAGTGGTTAACTCCTTCACTGCCAGTCACATTTACACAGTAATCAATGCATTTTTAATTGCACTGATCGCTGTATAAACGTGAATGGTCCCAAAATTGCGCCAAAAGTGTCCGATCTGTCCGTTATAATGTCGCAGTCACAATAAAAATAGCTGATTGCCGCCATTACTAGTAAAAAAATAAAATAAAAAAAAAATAAAAATACCATAAAACTATCCTCTATTTTGTAGACGCTATAACTTTTGTGCAAACCAATCAATAAAAGCTTAATGCAATTTTTTTACCAAAAATATGTAGAAGAATACGTATAAACCTAAACTGAGGAAAAAAAATGTTTGTTTTTTTTATATATTTTTTGGGGATATTTATTATAGCAAAAAGTAAAAAATAATGCGTTTTTTTTCAAAATTGTCGCTATTTTTTTGTTTATAGCGCAAAAAATAAAAACCGCAGAGATGATCAAATACCACAAAAAGAAAGCTCTATTTGTGGGGAAAAAAGGATGTTGATTTTGTTTGGGAGCCACGTCGCAGGACCGCGCAATTGTCAGTTAAAGCGACGCAGTGCAGAATCGCGAAAAAGTGCTCTGGTCTTTGGCCAGTCAAATGGTCTGGGGCTGAAGTGGTTAACAAGGGGGCCCCCAGGTCCCGCCACCCCATGTGAATGGGTAGGGGTACATAGTACCCCTATTCATTCACTAAAAAAAAAGTGATTTTTTATTTTTTTGCACTAACATACCCCGGTTTCCTCTTCTTCAGCGGGCGGTCCACTTTCAGGCAAAAGTGGTCTCTGCGGCGGATTTGCCGCAAGATCATTTTTATCAGTGGTGGGAGAGGGGCCCCCCCGCCTCCCGCCACGCTCCAATGTCCTCCGCCCATAGCTCTTAAAGGGACATTTTTTTTTTTTCCAAATGAAATTTGATTTTTTTTTTCTAAATTGCATTTTAGTGTAAATATGAGATCTGAGGTCTTTTTGACCCCAGCTCTCATATTTAAGAGGTCCTGTCATGCTTTTTTTTCTATTACAAGGGATGTGTACATTCCTTGTAATAGGAATAAAAGTGACACTTTTTTTTTTTTTTAAAGAACAATGTAAAAATAAAAAATAAAAGGTAAAATAAATAA
The DNA here is from genome assembly GCA_037952835.1 of Lithobates septentrionalis. Lineage (NCBI taxonomy): Eukaryota > Metazoa > Chordata > Amphibia > Anura > Ranidae > Lithobates > Lithobates septentrionalis. The sequence goes on along the minus strand of JBBDGP010003315.1, from coordinate 393,367 downwards.
AAAAAATAAAATAAAAACCGCGCCCCGTCCCACTGAGCTGGCATGCAGAAGAAAACGCATACGTGAGTGGCGCCCGCATATGGAAACAGTGTTCAAACCACACATGTGAGGTATCACCACGATCGGTAGAGCGAGAGCAATAATTCTAGCCCTAGACCTCCTCTGTAACGCAAAACATGCAACCTGTAGAATTTTTTAACATCACCTATGGAGATTTTTAAGGGTAAAAGTTTGTCGCCATTCCACGAGCGGGCGCAACTTTGAAGCGTGACATGTTGAGTATCAATTTATTCGGCGTAACATTATCTTTCACAAGATAAAAAAATTGGGCTAACGTTACTGTTGTCTTATTTTTTTTAATTCAAAAAATATATAATGTTTGGGGGTTCTAAGTAATTTTCTAGCAAAAAAAAAAAGATTTTAACTTGAAAACAACAAGTGTGAAAAATAGGCCCGGTCTTAAAGTGGTTAAGGTCCAGTGTACTGCTGGTACCTTGATGAATGGGTCATACCCCGAAAGCTTGTCCTGAAAAATTATATGTTAGTACAAATAAAAAAAGTATCACGGACAGTGGCGGTGCGTCCATTAAAGGCGCACGGGCGCTGCCCCTTCTCTCCAGCCACCCCCCTCTATGACTAATGGATAGATTCATGCATTGCATGAATCTATCCATGGCCACCACCGCCACCCCCTATTCAGGCGTCCGGCCCCTTTTCAGACCCCGGGCAACTAAATTCCAGCAGTGGGGGTGTATTTTTGAAGCACCTGATTAGAGCCATAGGCTCTAATAGGCTTCAAAAAAGGTGAACTTGGAGCGCAAAGCATTGCACTCAGAGTCCACCCAGTCCCAGGTGTGTTAGAAAAGCGAATGAATATTTGCTTTCCTTATGCCGCGTACACACGATCCGAACTTCGGCCAGCAAAAGACCGATGAGAGCGTTTGGTCGGAAAATGCGACCGTGTGTATGCTCCATCGGACTTTTGCTGGCCGAATTCCAACCAGCATAAGATTGAGAGCAGGTTCTCTATTTTTCGGTCGGAAAAAGTTCCTATCCGAAAATGCGTTCTTCTTTAGCAATTCCGACGCGCAAAATTCCTACGCATGCTCGGAAACAATTAGACGCATGCTCGGAAGCATTGAACTTCATTTTCTCGGCTCATTATAGTTTTGTACGTCACCGCGGTCTTGACGGTCGAAAGTTCAGCAAACTTTTGTGTGACCGTGTGTATGCAAGGCAAGCTTGAACGGAATTCCGTCGGAAAAGCCATCATACCTTTTTCCGACCAAAATCCCGATTGTGTGTACGCGGCATAACACTGAACCGCCTCTCCACCAACCAGGTAGCATGGGTCTGATACCCGTCACCTGATTGGCTAAAAGGACAGGTGCTTCAATTGGATGCCCTGTCAGGAGGAGGGGAGGAGACGCATAGAGGACACAGCTCGCCGCTGCAAGGTCCCACAGCTTGCCGCCGTCACCCGCTGCCTGACCCGCCACCGAGATATGATAAGTGCCGGGCAGACAGCGAGTGGGCGGGGGGGTGTCACAGTGGCTGTGTTTGATGGGCACAGTGGCTGTGTTTGATGGGCACAGTGGCTGCGTTTGATGGCACAGTGGCTGCGTTTGATGGGCACTGTGAGGCTGCAATTGATGGGTTTTTTTCATAATTTTTCAGCTTGTTTGCGCCCCCCCAAAAAGTTTGAGCACCAGCCGCCACTGATCACGGACTGTACTCAATTGTTTCTATTGCTTCCTTTGTGTGAAATCTCTGGTGTTCCTGCCAGTCCCTCTGCTTTCCTGCTTTCATAATTCTAGCAAGCAGAGACATCTGGGAAGGTTGGCATTGTCTTCTAATTAATGAAGTTCACGCTGGTTGCCCCAAAGGACTTTGGTAGATCCTACTAAGTTCTAGAGTGCAAAGTATTCTGGAAAGGTTGCAGTTGTCTTACAGTTAGTAGAGTATACAGTGGCTGTCCCTGAGGATCTTGGTAGATCCTACAAAATTCTAGTACACAGAGGATTCTGGGAAGGTCACCACTGTCTTCCAGTTAACAGAATCTGCAATGGGTGCCCCCAATGGATTCTGGTAGATGCTACGTAGTTCTAGAGCACAAAGGATTTTTGGAAGGTTGCCATTGTCCTCCAGTTGGTAAAGTTCACACTGATTGCCTCAGAGGATTCTGATAGATCCCACATAATTCTGGAGTGCAGAGGACTCTGGGAAGGTCACCATTGTCTTCCACTTAGTAGAGTTTGCACTGGCTGCCTTAAAAGATTCTGGAAGATCCTACATAAGCCAATAGTGTAGAGGATTCTCGGAACGTTGCCTCTATCCTCCAGTTAGTACAGTTCACACTGGTTGCCCCAAAGGATTATGGTGGGTCCTTCAAAATGAGTGTAGAGGATTCTGAGAAGGTCACTATTGTCTACCATTAGAGTTTGCACTGGTTGTCCCAAAGGAGTCTGGTAGATACCACATAATTCTAGAATGCAGATGATTCTAGGAAGGTTACCACTGTCTTTCAAATAGTAGAGTTCACACTGGTTGCCCCAAATGATACTGGTAGATCCTATATAATTCTAGAGCACAAAGGATTCTGGGAAGATCGCCATTGGTTTCCAGTTATTAGAGTCTGAAATAGCTGCCCCAAAGGACTCTGGTAGATGCTATGTAGTTCTAGAGCACAGAGGATTTTGGAAAGCTTGTCTTTGTCTTCCAGTTAGTAGAGTTCGCACTGATGGCCTCAAAGATTCTGATAGTACCTACATAATTTTAGTGCACGGTGGATTTTCGGGCAATGTCACCAGTATCTTCCAGTTAGTAAAGTCTGCAATGGCTGCCCTAAAATATTCTGGTAGATCCTACATAAGCCAATAGTGTACGGGATTCTCGGAACGTTGCCTCTATCCTCCAGTTAGTACAGTTCACACTGGTTGCCCCAAAGGATTATGGTGGGTCCTTCAAAATGAGTGTAGAGGATTCTGGGAAGGTCACCATTGTCTACCATTAGAGTTTGCACTGGTTGTCCCAAAGGAGTCTGGTAGATACCACATAATTCTAGAGTGCAGATGACTCTAGGAAGGTTACCACTGTCTTTCAAATAGTAGAGTTTACACTGGTTGCCCCAAATGAGACTGGTAGATCCTATATAATTCTAGAGCACAAAGGATTCTGGGAAGATCGCCATTGGTTTCCAGTTATTAGAGTCTGAAACAGCTGCCCCAAAGGACTCTGGTAGATGCTATGTAGTTCTAGAGCACAGAGGATTTTGGGAAGCTTGTCTTTGTCTTCTAGTTAGAGTTCGCACTGATGGCCTCAAAGGATTCTGGTAGTACCTATATCATTTTAGTGCACGGTGGATTCTCGGCAATCTCACCAGTATCTTCCAGTTAGTAGAGTTCGCACTGATGGCCTCCAAGGATTCTGGTAGTACCTACATAATTTTAGTGCACGGTGGATTCTCGGCAATCTCACCAGTATCTTCCAGTTAGTAGAGTCTGCAATGGCTACCTCAAAGGATTCTTTTAGATTCTACACATTTTAATGTACAAAGGATTCTGGTAGATCCTACATAATTTTAGTGTACAAAGGATCCTGGGAAGCTCACCAGTATATCCCACTTAGTAGAGTCTGCAATGGCTGCACCAAAGGACTCTGGGAGGTCTCTGGTATTTTGCATCCATCAGCTATGCACCATACAGCCAAGATCAGAGGCTTTCATCCCAGGCAGAAAGGGGGACCTGGTGTGATTCTGCTCCTGGGATTGGGGGGGGGGGGGGGGGGGCAGTGGACATTTGCACTGTCTTGCTGGGGCAGGTGCAGAAAGCGACACTTGGGGCGTCGGGCAGATTAAAGGGCCCTGCGCACCCAGCAACATCCCAGCAGAGAAGGACCTCTGATCACAGGCTGGGATAACACGACGGAGAGAGAAAGCAAAATACTAAGAGGAAGCCGGGGAGAGAGGACATGGAGAGAGGGGACAAATGGGAAACACTTTGTATTTACACAGGCTACGTGTCACACGGACAGCTATTTATTGTCATCGCTGGGTGTGAACCAAGAAGATGACATCTACATGTCAAATCATGTTCTATACATCTCTGGGATATTAATGCTCCAACTACTGTCTCTCCATACGCCTTTAATGGGACGGTAACCTGGCTTCTATGAATGGAGCTCTTGGGGCCCAGCGCTCCATTGCATTGCGTTAAGACAATGAATAGGCTGCCAACGTACCACGCCAAAAGAAAAAACACGCATTACTAATGTATTTTTTTAAACAATGCAGTGCACAACAACGCAGAGTATATCTGTTTTGGAGCCCTGTAGTGCATTGGGCTCTATTGTGCAATACTTTGGGGTGTCATTCACAATGAACTGCACTGCAACACGCCACACATACAGCAGGTGTATTGCCATGCGTTGCCATTTACTTCTTTGCGGTGTGTTACCTCACGTGCGTTAATGCCGATTGAGTCATGCATTAATGTGCCTTGGGTTAAGGCAGCCCATTGAAATACAACACAACACACTACCATGCATGGGGGGCAGGTGTGTTGGTGGTCCTTTCAAAATACATGGCACCACTATTCAGTAAGTCCGTATATGCATTACCATGCGTTGCGTCAAGCACGTTACTCTAGGGAAGTATAAATGGGCCCCAAAACTTCTGCCAATAGATGCCAGATTACCTTCTATTCCTTGGATCTGTTATAGGGCTGTGAGATGTATGGTTACAGCTCACAGCCCATATGGGGCTACGGACCTGTACACACGGTCGGATTTTTCCAACGGAAAATGTGTGATAGGACCTTGTTGTCGGAAATTCCGACCGTGTGTGGGCTCCATCACACATTTTCCATCGGAATTTCCGACACACAAAGTTTGAGAGCAGGATATAAAATTTTCCGACAACAAAATCCGTTGTCGGCAATTCCGATCGTGTGTACACAAATCCGACGCACAAAGTGCCACGCATGCTCAGAATAAATTAAGAGACGAAAGCTATTAGCTACTGACCCGCTTATAGTCCCGACGTACGTGTTTTACGTCACCGCATTCAGAATGATTGGATTTTCCGACAACTTTGTGTTTGAGCCAACATCCGTCGGAAAAAATCCTAGGATTTTGTTGTCGGAATGTCCAATCAATGTCCGACCGTGTGTACGGGGCATTGGAATAATTCATGTTACATCCCATTAATCCGATTGGTTGATATTTCAATCAATTCTAGAAAAAATATTGATCACTTTGCAGCTTTTTTTTTAATTATTATATTGCATTAAATTGTTATTTTCAACCTTTTTTGATTGCTACTTTACTATTAATTTTTTTTTTTAAATGAGATCAGATATTAAATAAACAATATACCTGACGTCATCCGGAATGACCAATCAAAATTTTAAAAAAATTCTAGAATTTTTTTCTAATTTCTAATTCTAAAAATAAAGAAAACAGCAGCTTAAAAGTGGATTTGGAAACAGGAAATCAATGTTTTTTGTTTGTTTGTTTTTTTTCGTTAGAGAAAGTCCCACATACAATCCGACCGTAATAAGTCCAATCTATGTCGGGTACAATGTATGGGGCAGAATCTCCCAGCAGATGTTGTGGGACAGCTGGGACATTATAGGGACTAAGAGACATTAGAGGAGGGGGGAGGGGGCAGGAAACAAGGTGATAATTGTGTAATGAAGGAGATTAAGTCTATATAAACAGAGAGGGACAGTGTGTACAGACACCCCCCCCCCCCCCCACCACCACCACACTATAATATATTCATTATATGTCATTATATACTGCTAATTCTACATCATCATATAGACAGTGTACAGATACTGCACCCCCCACTATATGTCATTATACACTGCTAATTCTACATCATTCTATGGACAGTGTATAGAAGACACTGCACCCAACCACCACTATAATATATTCATTATATGTCATTATATATCCCCCCCCCACTATAATATATTCATTATATATCTCCCCACTATAATATATTCATTATATGTCATTATATATCCCCCCACTATAATATATTCATTATATGTCATTATATACCCCCCACTATAATATATTGATTATATGTCATTATATACCCCCCCACAATAATATATTCATTATATATCCCCCCACTATAATATATTCATTATATGTCATTATATACCTCCCCCCTCCTCTATAATATATTCATTATATATCCCCCCACTATAATATATTCATTATATGTCATTACATACCCCCCCACTATAATATATTCATTATATGTCATTATATACCCCCCCCACTATAATATATTCATTATATGTCATTATATACCCCCCCACTATAATATATTAATTATATGTCATTATATACCCCCCCACTATAATATATTAATTATATGTCATTATATACCCCCCCACTATAATATATTCATTATATGTCATTATATATCCCCCCCCCCCCCACAATAATATATTCATTATATGTCATTATATACCCCCCACTATAATATATGCATTTTATATACCCCCCCCCCCCCGACTATAATATATTTATTATATATCATTATATGCTGCTAGTTCTACATCATCATATTACGAAGGTAGAAAGTCACAAGAGGTTCAGAGATGAGGAGAATAGATACTATAGATAGATATTCACATTGCAAATTATTAAGTCAAATAACTCAGTGAGATAAGTCATAATTGACTTTTTACTGGTCTACCCATGTAGAGTGAATATTGGTTGGGATGGGTTAGCATAGTCTTGCTAGGTGTGGAATGGTTTGGGTGATTCTCACACCATAATTTGTGGTATTTTGTTTTCTTTCCCTTAAAGTGATGAGTACACCCCTCCCAGCTGTATATTGTCACCCCACCCCCTGTATATAACATCCATCCTCTGCCCCCGGGGCTAGACCACACCATGCACAACACGCTGACACTAGGCTGCTGCCTGACCACACCTGCCCCGCTCAGCCGGGATATGGGTGAGTATCTATCTATCTATCTATCTATCTATCTATCTATCTATCTATCTATCTATCTATCTATCTATCTATCTATCTATCTATTCATCTAAAAAAGCTTTTCTAAACCTTTTTACCCCAGAGGAACATTTAAAATAACTTTCTGGTCTCAGGGAACCCCTGCTTAAATAAATTAATTGGGGATCATTAAGTAAACACCCCTTTCCATTTATGGCCAGTGGGAACTATGCAGGCACCATCAGATGGGAGGTCAATCAGCCACAGTTTAAGGAGCCCCTAGCAATCTCTGGAGGAACCCTAGGATTCCATGGAACCCTAAATAAGAATGTCTGATCTTCCTATCTTCTTTCCAGCCTTCCTTCACTTCCTTATTTCCTTCCTTCTCTATACTTATTCTGTCATTAGATCATCAATGAATAAATGCATGCTAATGTAAACCTGTAGTGCTCAACTGGAAAGGTGATTGATGAATTTCCTTACTCCAATTTCCATTATTTAGCGTCTTTTGTGAAACCAAAGCAGACCTGTTTCCCATAGCAATGTTCCAGCCTAATTTGGGAAGGTGATGACGGAATGCAATTGCAATGGGTAACAGTGATCCCTTTTGGGTTGCAGTAGGGGGGCAGACATTATCACTTTGTATATGAAGTATTTAGGATCCCAAGTCATAGAGATGGTGATGTAACTTTTTACATTTTTTACTATTCAGGTACAAACCTCCCCCCATCGTCCGGCTACTATTTGCCCCCTCAGTATTGCTCTTCTGCCTTGCCACCACCTACCTCTCCACAGATTAGCGCCCGGCTGGAGAACAAGGAACTGTGGGAAAAGTTCAACTCTGTGGGAACAGAAATGATACTCACCAAAAATGGCAGGTGAGCTACTACCATGGGAAGGAGGCAGGTCACCGCCGTGTGATGGGGGGGGCAGGCTACCTCTGAATGAGATGGGCAGACGCCCTCCAAGAAAGGGGCCAGGCTATCACCGAGAGAGGTGGATGGACTACCACCAAAAAAGGGGGACAGGCTACTGCCAAGGGAAGTGGACAGGCTACCACCAAGAGAGGGGAGAGGCTACCGATGAGAGCAGGGGACAGACTATCACTGACCACCAAGAGAGGAGAGTGGGCTACTGCCAAGGGAGGCCTACAGGCTACTGCTAAGGGAGGGGGGCGTACTACTACTCAGGGAGCGGGGGGGGGCTGCCACAAAGAGAAGGCGATGGACTACAACCAAGAAAGGGGAACAAGCTACTACCAAAAGAGGGGAACAGGCTACCACAGAGAGAAGGGGACAGGCTACCACCAAGAGAGGGAAGTGGACTTCTGCTAAGGGAGGCCTACAGGCTACTGCTAAGGGCGGGAGACATACTACTACTCAGGGAGGGGGGTAGGCTACCACTTAGAGAGGGAGATGGACTACATCCAAGAAAAGGGGATGAGCTACCACCAAGAGATGGGGACAGGCTGCCACTGAGAGAAGGAGATGGACTACAACCAAGAGAGGGGGACAGGCTACCACTGAGAGAGAGAGATGGTCTACAACCAAGAAAAGGGGACGAGCTACCACCAAGAGAGGGGGACAGGCTACCACTGAGAGAGAGAGATGGTCTACAACCAAGAAAAGGGGACGAGCTACCACCAAGAGAGGGGGACAGGCTACCACTGAGAGGGAGATGGACTACATCCAAGAAAAGGGGACGAGCTACCACCAAGAGAGGGGGACAGGCTACCACTGAGAGGGAGATGGACTACATCCAAGAAAAGGCGACAGGCTACCACCAAGAGAGGGGGACAGGCTACCACTGAGAGGGAGATGGACTACATCCAAGAAAAGGGGACGAGCTACCACCAAGAGAGGGGGACAGGCTACCACTGAGAGGGAGATGGACTACATCCAAGAAAAGGCGACAGGCTACCACCAAGAGAGGGGGACAGGCTACCACTGAGAGAGGGAGATGGACTACATCCAAGAAAAGGCGACAGGCTACCACCAAGAGAGGGGGACAGGCTACCACTGAGAGGGAGATGGACTACATCCAAGAAAAGGCGACAGGCTACCACCAAGAAAGGGGGACAGGCTACCACTAAGAGAGAGAGATGGACTACAACCATGAGACGGGGACGAGCTATCACCAAGAAAGGGGGACAGGCTACTACAGAGAGAGGGAGATGGACTGCATCCAAGAAAAGGGGACGAGCTACCACAGAGAGAGGGGGACTGGGCTAGAGGGGTATGAGCTACCATTAAGAAGAAGGGTGGGTGGTTGATAAAGTCATATAAAAAATGGAGAATGCACTCATTTAGTTACTTTTTATAGTCATTTTTGATGTGACTGTTATGTGCGCTCTGCACTATATTTCCATCACGGCATTATATATATATTTACAGATTGGTTACCAGAGGGAGAGAGGTATACCTCTGTAAACACTCCCTGATCAACAACTCCTGATATGTCAGCCAGGCGCAGAGATTACATTGTTTTCAGTGAGTCGGGTCTGCCCCTTACACTGAGACTGCAATGGGCAGCAATGCACAACCATTGTGCAGCACTACTAAGAAGGAAGCAGTGTCTGCATATATAATGAACAAACATACCAGACACATGTATATTTGCAGACCATATAGAGAAGGTTTTTGAAAACATTAGTAGACATTGATAAGAATAATATGTAATGTACAGTATATGTAAAAAAAGGACATAAAAACATTGTAGTGTATTTGGATCATGTTAGTGACATCGGATGAATCGATCTCACTCCTCTTTCCATCAGGCGCATGTTCCCAGAATTCTTGGTTTCCCTTTCCGGCTTGGATCCGCACCGTCTCTACTCCCTGTGTGTCCAGGCCGTGCCCGAGGGTGAGAATCGCTACAAGTGGAGGGATGGAGTATGGAGCAGAAGCGGCCGAGCAGAACCAGGACCGCCAACCCGCTTCTACCTTCACCCAGAATCTCCGGCTCCTGGCCACCGGTGGATGGAGAGACCCATCTGCTTCAACAAGATCCGACTGACCAACAACACCCTGAGTCAGGGGGGGCAGGTAAGAAGTAGGGATGAGCGGAGAAGTTTCAGTGAAATTTATTTTGCTGCAAAATTTTGCTGGAATTTTGGCAAAATTTTGCTGGAATTTTGGCAAAATTTTGCTGGAATTTTGGCAAAATTTGCCTCTAATTTCACCAGATTTTATGCTTAGGCGAAATTTGTTTGGAAAACAAATACACCTTAAAAATTATTTCTATGCCACTCTGTGAAGTGTTTTGTGTTTATTCCCCACTTTGAGTACTTTTTTTCTTCCCTCATTTTAAGTACTTTATTTTTTTTTTTCTGGTGTTTTCCCTCATTTTGAGTATTTTATCATTATATTTTTTTCTTATTTTGTTAGTGTATTTAAAAAAAAAATCTAATTTGTTTTCTTATTTTTGATTTTATGTTTTTTTTCCTCCATTTTATTTTGGTAATATATAGATTTTTCAGGGTTTTTTTTCCCAAATTTTTTTTAGTTTTTATATCTATGTTTTTTTCCTCATTTTATTTGAGCATTTTTTAAAGATTTTTACCTTCATTTTGTTTGACATTTTTATGGTGTTTTATATATTTCCTCCTTTTGTTTGAATATTTTATTGTGTTTTATATTTTCTTCATTTTCACTGAATATTTTATTTTTTCATGGTTTTTTTCTTCATTTTGTTTAAGTATTTTATTGCTCTTTTATGTTTATGTCCTCTTTTTGTTTGGGTATTTTATTGTTTTTTTTTCCCTCATTTTTCTTAAGTATTTTATTCTTTTTTTTTTTCCAATTTCGTTTATTTAATTTTTAAAGTTTTTTTTATTTGCATATATTATTTTTTCACTTTGTGTTAGTATTTTTTTTAAATTATTTTTTGTTAATTTTCTTAGAGTTTTTTTATGTTTTTTCCCTCGTTTTGTTTGTTTCACTGTTTAATTTAAATTTTTTTAGTTTGAATATGTTATTTTTTTCATGTTTTTTTTTTAAATGTTATAATTTTTTCTAAATGTTTTTTTTTTTACCTTATTTTACTTGAACATTTTATCTTCTTTATATTTTATTTCTTTATTTTGTTTGTTTCATCTTTTTAACGTTTTTTCCCTTATTTTGTTTGAATATTTTCTTTTTCTTTTCATGTTTTTCTTTCATTTTGTGTGGGTATTTTTTTTTCTCATCTTGTTTGAGTTTTTGTTTGAGTTTTTGAGTACCCCCCCCCCCCCATTTTGTTTATCGTTGATCCTTAGATTGACTTCTGTCTAGCAGGTATGGCCATAGATGGAATGAAATGTGGGCAGTCCCTGCTGATCCAACCAAATTTCGATCCATCTCTGGCCAGCGTTAGGCTTTATAATGGAGATGCGGTAGAGTGCTCAGCTCTCGTTTTGGGCTCATGTGATGTTTGTGTCTCCCCCAGATGGTTCTTCAGTCCATGCACCGCTACTCCTTGCGCCTCTACATCATCCCCACCTCCAACGGCGGATCACCACCCCGGCCGGCAACTTCCGTCAACTTCCCTGAGACGTCTTTCATTGCGGTGACCAGCTACCAGAACCCCAGGGTCAGAGAAGTCCCCACCACCCCTCCTTCTTACCACCAATCTGTACCAGGCCAACTCACCAAACCTATTTGGCCACACCCCTTACAATCTGATTGTACAATCTCCTCGAGACCTAACAAAAAATGATTTAGTCCAAGGGCACTGCCTGATTAGATAAGGATTGGAAACATGTTTTGACCACTTCTCATTGTTACATAGTTGTTGGTAAATTCTAAGATCTTTAATACTTAGAATTTCCCACGTGTTTACATTGGCTCCTCGCGCATTTCGTCACGTTAAATGAAGCGAAGCATGCGTGTACAGTGCAGCTCACAGAAAACTCAGGATAGGAATCTAAATATTGTTGATTATGGTTTTATCCACAGAATTAGGGCCATCTTTAACCGCTTCAGCCCCGGAAAATTTTACCCCCTTCCTGACCAGAGCACTTTTTGCGATGCGGCACTGCGTCGCTTTAACTGACAATTGAGTGGTGATGCAACGTTGCACCCAAACAAAATTGATGTCTTTTTTTTCCCACAAATAGAGCTTTCTTTTGGTGGTATTTGATCACCTCTGCGTTTTTTATTTTTTGCGCTATAAACAAAAAAAAGAGTGAAAATTTTGAAAAAAGCAATATTTTTTACTTTTTGCTCTAATAAATATCCCCCAAAAATATTTAAAAAATTTTTTTTTTCCTCAGTTTAGGCCGATATGTATTCTTATACATATTTTTGGTAAAAGAAAATCGCAATAAGCGTATATTGATTGTTTTTTTCCAAAAGTTTTAGCGTCTACAAAATAGGGGATATATTTTTGGCATTTTTATTATTATTTTTTTCTGATTAGTAATGGTGGCGATTTGCGATTTGTATCGTGACTGCGACATTATGGCGGACACATCGGACACTTTTGACAGTATTTTGGGACAATTTTAATGTATACAGCGATCAGTGCTATAAAAATGCACTGATTACTGTGTAAATGACACTGGTTGGGAAGGGGTTAACACTAGGGGGCGATCAAGGGGTTAAGTGTGTCCTAGGGAGTGATTCTAACTGTGGGGGGGATGGGCTACCACTGACATGACAGTGATCACTGCTCCTGATGACAGGGAACAGTAGATCTCTGCCATGTCACTAAGCAGAACGGGGAAATGCCTTGCTTACATAGGCATTTCCCCGTTCCTGGGTCCGGCGGGCATGGTTACGCAGTACACGGCGCGTGCGTGCCCGCTAGCTCCGCCAATTAAAGGGGATGTACAGGTAAGCTCATTTGCCCACCGATGCCATTGTGCCGACGTACATCGGCGTGCAGCGGTTGGCAAGTGGTTAGCACAGGGCAAAAGGGGCAGCTGCCCAGGGCCCAGTCGTTTTTGCGAGGCTAAAAGCAGCTGCCCCCATGAGCACGCACTGGCCGCAAATAGTTGATAAGTGGATTTGGCCCAAGAAAATGTTTGGCAAGGGTCCAATCAATATTAAAGGCGGCCCTACATAGCATGCTCCACCCACAAAGATAAAATAATCATAGGATATTATTTAGCGACCCCCAATTAATATAATAGATTAGTCCTTCCTTCTGTCGCAGACCCCTCCCACTTATATTCAGACCCCTTACCCTCCTCTCTCTCTCTGCTCTCTCCCCAACAGCTCTCCCTGCTGAAGATTGAGGAGAACCCATTCGCCAAAGGAATAAAATATTTCAAGAATCAACAAGAAAGGTAAACGGGTCTTCTATTGTTTTCTGTAATGTGTCTATAATAATAATCTAACTGCCAGATACCAGTGTGGGAATTCAAATTTTAGTTCCCCCCATGTGACCACCCCCCCCCCCCCCTTGGCTGACCTGCCCAGAAACAGGATACAAAAGCTCAGCTCCCGTAATGCAATGGGACCCTTCCTTGCTGTGGGGTCACTCAGCAGGCTGCAGTGGAAGAGTCAGCCAACAGACACACGGGGGGGGGGGGGGGGGTCTATGTATAAGAAGTTCACTGAACGAATGTGAGACACATCCACACAACTCTGACGAAACTCGTCCGTATTCCCGTATTCTGTGTTATATAATTATCTTGTATCATTGTATGCGCCATCTAGTGGACAATTTTATTTTTTTTGTTGATTGAGGTACAGTAAAACCTTGGTTTGAGAGCGCTTTGCAAGACAAGCTACATTTTTAAATACATTTTTACTTGATATACAAGCGATGTCTTGATATACAAGTAGCGTCATGTCACAACTGAGTATAAAAGAGAAGAGAGGCGCCTCTAAGTGTAGCAATATGGTTACATTTAATGAAGGTACAACATTTAGTAACATATTGCTACACTTAGAGGAGCCTCTCTTCTCTTTCATACTCTGGAGCTCCTGCTGGATTTTGCTTCTAATCCCCTTGTGGAGGCTTCCATTTGTGGATGGACATTTTATGGATACACAACCTGGTCACATTGCTATAATCTTTGTATATGGACTATAAACTGAAGGACCTTATGAATAAATGGTTGTGGAACGAATCATCTGAGTTTCCATTATTTCTTATGGGGACATTTTGGTTTGATATACAAGTGCTTTGGATTTACAAGCAGGTTTCTGGACCGAATTATGCTCGCAATCCAAGGTTTTACTGTATTTAAAAACAAATGGCGCTTTATGGCCACTGGATGGCGCTTATGATCATACTAGGTATTTATTCCCATAGACAGAATATGGCAGGTTTCTTTGGAGCTGTGCGGATGTGTGTCACATTCATTTAGCGAACCTCTTATACATAAACCCCACAGTGTGTGTGAAGGTGTCAGGCACTCAGTGTGCATATTGGCTGATCTTCCATTATAAGCATGGTTTTTTTTTGGGAAAGATATAGGGGTCATTCTTTATCTTTAAAGCTGCAGTTTATTCTGCATGTATTTTGCCTTCCCACTCATACATACTAATAAATGTAAAAAAAAAACACATATTTTTTTTTATCACAGTGATGTCATCACTGGGTCTCTGTGCTTCTCTGTGCAATGCAGGCAGATCATGGTTGGCTTCAAGCCAAAATGTGCATAAAAAAACCAAAACATTGAAATCCATGCGTCTGGCACCCTGCATGTAGATTAGGGGGCAGGACGCATGGATGGGGGGGGGGGGGGGCTGCACCCTGCATGTAGATTAGGGGGCTGGACGCATGGATAGGGGGGGCGCCCTGCATGAGCGGCTGCCATTGCTCACAAGAGCTCCCAGCACTGATACAAGCCGTGGGCCGGCTCTTGGGAGGAGCTATGCAAATATCAAAATGTGTTTATGGGTGGGTGTTCCTAGGCAGGGTACATCTGCATGCAGACCGCCCTTGTGTTATGCCCACATGTGACGCTGAGCCTCCATGATTAAAAGAACTGGAACCCAATGAATGAAAGGGGCGTGCCAGGGAGCAGTCAGGCTGGGAGGAAAGAATTAGATGACGTTGGACGTCCTCCAGCCAGAAAATAGGGCGGGGCTCTTATCTGTGTGCGGTGAAATCAGAGGAAGCCATTTCAGTCCAGGAGAGGAGCCGGTACAACTGTGCCAGACTGAAGGGAAGGCTGGAGGTCAGATAAAAAGTAGTTGTAAAAGCTGAAGGATTTCTATCTTCATACAGGGGTGGCCCGTCCATTACGGGTGCATGGGCGCCGCCCCCCCCCCCCCGGTCCATTGCCCCCCCCCATCCATGCGTCCAGCCCCTTTCAGGACACCAGAGCAGTTTTTTGAAGCACCGATTAGAGCCAGAGGTTCTAATAGGCTTCAATGTAGGGTGGGCTCGGGGCACAGAGAGTGTGCTCCGATCCCACCCAGGTGTGTTACAACAGCGAATCAATATTCGCTATTGTAACACTGATCCTCCTCCCAGCCAATCAGGAAGCGGGTTTTGACACCGGTCACACGAATTGGCTGAAAGGACAGACGATCCTATTGGAACGCCGAGGAGGGGGAGGAGCTGGAAGCCACCATGAAGAGGACACCGAGCCTCTGCATCACGCTGCCTGCCACCCGCCACCCGCTACGATGGGGTAAGTGCCGGACTGACCACCAAACAGCAGGGGGGGGGTGCTGCTCGGGGGAGGGGGTGGGTGGTTCCCCCCCCCCCCCCCCCAAAAAAAATACCAGTCGCCACTGCTATCATACTTAACAAAAACAACATTATTTCCAAATGGTACTCTAATAACACGCACAGTCTTTGATTTCCAGAAATATCTTTACAGTTCGAATTCGAATGGAGTTTGATGTAAAATTCGATTCGAATTTCATTTTGAAATTTCGGAAATTCGGATGAATTTTGTTTCGTTATTCAGAGCATCCGGTAAACTTCGTGTAATTCGGGTATTCAGATATATCCAAAACTCTGAATAACAAAAAATTTCAAAACGAAGCGCACATGTCCAACACTAACCCTCCCCCTGACGCTCGAGCACACCATACCCCCCACCCTGTTTGCCATACCCCCCACACCATACCCCCCACCCTCGCTTGCTCTCTGGCCCAACAGGCCCCCCGTCAGCCCTGCACTTACCCCATGCAGGTCACGGCGACTGCAGCTACCCCTCTACGTCTCCCCCCGTGTCCCGCCCGTCGCGTCTCCTCCCGGCCAATGGGTTCTCAGGATCCGCTTCCTGGTTGGTTGGGAGGAGAATCAGGAAGACATTAGTGAATATTAATTTGCTAATGACACACAACATTGTGGGCTGAGGGCGCAGTGCCCTGCGCCCCGAGCCCACCCTTTTTTAAAGCCAATTAGAGCCTCCGGCTCTAATCACGTGCTTCAAAAGAAAAAAAAAAACCCTATTGGAATCCATGCTTCCGGCGCCCTGCATCAAGATTAGGGGCCGGGCTCATGGATTGGTGGGGCGGCGCCCCTGCTCCCCTAATGATCCACTGCTTTGGAGTCACTCTGCACACGATCAGTTTGGTATTTTGTATTGCTAGAGAGTTTTTTTTTTTCTTGGGTGAGTCCATGTGATCAGCACAGGGCTAATCAGCACTGTCTACTCTAGACAGAGGGTCAGGGGTCCTACAGCCTCATAGGGAAATCAGAGGAGAATAAAAACTCCTCCTACAAGCTTTAACCAGACACTGATAGACAGTCACAAGACTGCTAATGAGAAAAAGGTATTTAGCAGTTTATAGTTACTAAAATAATATAATTTCCATGTTCTGTGTACTGTGTGGAGACCAGATATAGTGAATGCAGAGTCCAGGGTTTAGTAACACTTTAAGTATAGAAATTTTTGTAATAGCCACTAAGCAAAGTTCTCACTAGCTCAGTGCAATTACTGTGTCTCTTTTAATAACTGATACAATGGGAGGGTGTGCATTGTTTTTAGTGAGTTAGCTGACGTGTGAAGGAGCAGTAAAGCACAACCTTTATGTAGAGCTGCAAAGCAGGAGTATGTAGTGAGCAAATATGTCTTCCGCCACCTACATATATAAGAACAAATTGTACATAGGAATAACATTTTTTCAAATAATAATATGCATTGAGACTATCATTTATAATATGAATCTTTTTTAAATGTATATCTTGAAAGAAATCATAAAAAAAAACAAAACAAAAAAAAAACCTGCACGCTCTTTTTAAGCAGCAATTTTGGCTTGTTCTCTTTTTCAGCCACACACCCAAAAAAAGGATCTGTGGGCTGAAAATAAATGACAGAGACTCAGGTAAGGAATACATGGCAAAGGCAGGCCTGGACTGTACAGGCAAACCATTCTGCATCCTGCTTTTGTATTCAAGAGAACAGATTGCAATATGTCTATTGAAAAACATTTTCATGCATTACCAATATTTAACACAAGATGGTGCTGTAATGAAGCAAGATCATGTGTGTGTGTATATATATATATATATATATATATATACATATATATATATATATATATATATATATATATATATATATACATATATATATATATATATATATATACATATATATATATACATATATATATATACATATATATATATATACATATATATATATATACATATATATATATACATATATATATATATATATATATATATATATATATATATATATATATATATACATATATATATATATATATATATATATATATATATATATATATATATACATACACATATATATATATACACATATAGGGACAATGGGGTTCATTTACTAAAGGCAAATACCATATGCAATACAAGTGCACTTGGAGGTGCAGTCGCTGTAGATCTGAGGGGACGATCTGAAATGAGGAGAAGCTCTGCTGACTTCTATCATCCAATCACGTGCAAGCAAAAATGCTGTTTTTTTTTTAATTTTCCTTGCATGTAGTGACAAGTGGATTTGCCTTTAGTAAATCAACCTCAATGTCTTTGTATTTTGTAGCTGATTAGATGGTAAAGGTTTATGCGGGCCATAGATTATGCTATTTTCTTTCCTTCTACCAGTGGCTGGTCATCCATTAGGGGGCATAGGGGCGCTGCCCCCCCCCCCTAATCCATGCACCCGACCCCTAATCTCCATGTGAGGTGGCGGCGCATGGATTTGAATTTTTTTTTGTTTTTTTTTTTATATAAGCTCATGATTGGAGCCAGAGGCTCTAATTGGCTTCAAAAAAATGGTGGGCTCGGGGGGCGCAGAGCACTGCGTCCTGAGCCCACCCAGTTGTGTGACATTAGCAAATTAATATTCGCTATGGTCTACTTGATTCTCCTCCCAGCCAATCATGAAGCGGGTCTTAAGACCCGACTGGCCGAGAGGAGAAGCGATCGTATTGGCCGCCGAGGGAAGGCGGAGGGCGAAGCCGCCGAGCAGGAAGAAGCCAGAGCTGCCTAGATGGGGTAGGTGCAGGCGGTCTGGCGTTTTGACACTGAGCGACTGACTGCGACCGGGAGGGGGGGGAGTTCTGGCGTTGGGTGTCTTGTGTGCCCCCCCCCCCCAAATATACAGCATCAGCCGCCACTGGTATAGGATAATACATGCCTGGAAGTGTTATACTGCCACATGAGTTCCATGCACTTAGCATGAAATAATATAACAGTTGACAGGTCCACTTTAGAGTGTGCCTCCTGTGCAGGGAGAACTGTAGACACAGTGCAGTTGCATAGCTCCCAACTGTCCCTGATTTAGAGGGACTGTCCCTGATTTGGAGCAATGTCCCTTTGTCCCTCATTCCTCCTCATTTGTCCCTCATTTTGGTCTGATCTATATAGCTGTATATAAAATACACTTTTTATCTATCAAAAAGTGTTTTCCAGCGCTAAACCTTTCATCCAAATTCTAAATTGCTGCATTTGTCAATTCCAAAAGCCAATATAAAGGAATGAATTATAGAGAGGGAACCATTATGGAGAATGAAAAGCTCCATTTGTTGTTTCCACCATCCCAAATATATTGTGTATGTAAAGAAAATAAGTACCCCCCCCCCCCCCCGGGTTACTGTGGGACTTTAAGGGCGAACTTTTGAAGAAACATTATTTTAGAAACAGAGAAAAGTTTATTATTTCATAAAACAGTATGACAGCCTGAGACAACACCATACACAAAGTAGTACATGATATCCATACATAATATGAGAAAAAAGCACTTCTCCTATGGACCAACGCGTTTCGGAAAATTTAGGGTAAATCCCTTCCTCAGGGGCATGGAGGAGGTGATAGTTGGAGATACTCTGGAATAGAGAAAACAAAGTCTAGACTTCTAGAATACAACAGGGCAAACATTGTGTTAAACGTGGAAGCATCACAGACGAAAAACACATGCACATACCAGTGCTATATTCCTGGAATCGAATGTTTGTTAAAAAGATTGGGATAGCGCTGAATGCTAATTCTAATGCTTATTTAGCGCCACCCTAACAATCTTTTTAACAAACATTCGATTCCATGAATATAGTACTGGTATGTGCATGTGTTTTTTCGGCTGTGATGCTTCCATGTTTAACACAATGTTTGCCCTGTTGTATTCTAGAAGTCTAGACTGTGTTTTCTCTATTCCAGAGTATCTCCAACTATCACTTCCTCCATACCCTGAAGAAGGGCGTTACCCTGAATTTTCCGAAACGCGTCGGACCATAAGAGAAGTGCTTTTTTTATCATATTATATATGGATATCATGTACTACTTTGTGTATGGTGTTGTCTCAGACCGTCATACTGTTTTATGAAATAATAAACTTTTCTATGTTTCTAAAATACTGTGTCTTCAAAAGTTCGCCAATATAAAGGAATAGTAGTGGTAAAAAAAACACCTGTGGGTTTAACCAATCATTTTTTTTGTACAATTCTCCTTTAAGGGGGGGGGGGGGTGGCAATGGGTGTGTCCTATGCCTGCATGCTTTTGCTGATAGGTGTCCCTCATTCCCATCTCAAAAAGTTGGGAGGTATGCAGTTGTTGTCTATATGATGGTTAACAAGCTGTCTAGATCTCACCTTTTATCACCACATATTTCCAATCTTCATGTTTGTGGTCTGCTTGCTGCCCTGTTTGCTAAGCCTCACGTGTAACAAAGTATCCCGCGTGTCCTTCCAGAATGTAAGCGCTTTAAAGAGAGCGCACAAGTCCCGGCGAGCCCGGCTGGAGGCGACACAGAGGAGTCACAAGTGGTCTCAGAAGAGAGTTCCGAGGAAGCGGAGGAAAAGCAAGAATACGTAGAGGAGACCGAGGAGGAGAGAGCGGAGACACAGCCGCCTGGAAAAGACACTTCAAGAGTCAGCAAGAAAAGAAGTCCAGGAGGGGACAGAAATCCGGAATGCATGAGAGATCAGGCTGTACACGAGAGCGCAGAGAAAAGAGAAGACGGAGGACAAAGGACAGACATGATTGTACAATGGGGGCCCCTGACACAGAGAACACCATGGCTGACACCCCCTGCGTTCTCTCCGCTAGCCCTGACACCGTACACTCCCTCCGCCTGTCTGATGGGACACAGGTAACCAGAAGCTACACAGGGTGCTCTGCATCTTTGGAGCTTATTTTTTATATGTTGTAAAAAAAAAAAAAAAAGAATGTTTATTCATAAATGTTTTCACCTAGGATTATTATTATTATTATTATACAGGATTTATATAGCGACAACAGTTTACGCAGCACTTTACAATATAAAAGGGAGACAATACAGTTATAATACAATAGGATACAAGAGGATTAAGAAGGCCTGGCTCAGAAGAGCTTACAATCTAATAAGATCAACACATTTTACACCTGAACCCAATGAGAAAAGAATCTGCACACTGGCATAATATTCAAGAGAGACTGTAATGTCTATTGAAAATAATAGTCAAATGATATTCCTGCATTAACAATATTTACCACAAGATGGTGCTGTAATAAAGCACAGACCATATGTTAAGATCATGTGTCAAAAATTAGTTGCCTGATTAGATGTTGTGTCCATAAAAGAGAAGTGGGGGACTTAAAAAAATATTATTATTATTTAAAGCGGAGTTCCACCCAAAAGTGGAATTTCCTCTTTAAGCACTCCTCCCCCCTTTACATGCCACATTTGGCATGTCATTTTTTTTGGGGGGGGGGGGGGGAGTGGGTGACTTCTTCCGCCCACGGACCACCTAGGCGACTCCTCCTCTCCCCTAGGCGGTCCCTCCCTCTCGGCAATCTTCTGGGACACGTGACAGGTCCCAGAACATTGCCTGTCCACTGGGAGAACGCAGCGTGACTCACGCACGCGCAGTGTGCACCCGGCCGTGGAGCCGCAAGCTGTCACGGCCGGGTGCACACAGTTCCAATGGATGCGCCGAGGAGAGGGAGAGGAGCGAGGCTCTGTGCGGCCCCATCGCGGGACTGTGGAACAGGTAAGTGTCTGTTTATTAAAAGTCAGCAGCTAAACTTTTTGTAGCTGCTGACTTTTAATTTAAAAAAAAAGCCTGGAACTCCGCTTTAAGGTACTTATATAGCGCCGTCAATTTATGCATCACTTTACATAAACAGGAGGTCCCCGAGTTATGAACCTCCGACTTGCGAACAACACCTACTTATGAACGGGAGGCGGAGTCGGCGGGCACATTGGAAAACATCAGAAAACATCATCAGAAAACGACGTCTCCGCATGCGCTTTGACTTATGAACAAACAGGCAGTCCTTAACCTGTTCGTAACTCGGGGACTGCCTGTACATTGTACATTTAAATCGGTCCCTACCCTCAAGGAGCTTACAATCTAAGGTCCCTAACTCACATTCATATACTAGGGCCAATTTAGATAGAAGCCAATTAACCTACCAGCATGTCTTTGGAGTGTGGGAGGAAACCGGAGCACCCGGAGGAAACCCACACAGGCACAGGGAGAACATGCAAACTCCAGGCAGGTAGTGTCATTGTTGGGTTTCAAACCAGTGACCCCTTTTCACTGCTAGGTGAGAGTGCTACCCACTACACCACTGTGCCAGCCTACACATATATACATACTCACTTAGGTGGATGCTGCATCTTTCCCCCACCGCCTCTAGGACTGAGAACTGAGGGATCAAAGATGGCTGATGACTCAGTACTCGGTCTTCAGTGTGCAGAGAGCCGTGACTGTCAGTCACCGGCTCTCAACTCTGTCCCCCTCCAGTACTCACTGGAGGGCCGGGCTGTGGAGGGGGGCGGGAGCGGCTGGTTCAGACTCCCAGCAGCTCGCTGAGAAGGCTGAGCCAGCTGCCGGTCAGGAATCTAGGTGAATCCCGACATTAGAGTCAGGATCCCTTTAGATTCTGGACCGGCTGACTGACAACAGTATACTGAATACGGGTCACAGAACCTAAATGCACTCTTGTGATTTACAGGAGAAGTAGGGCCAAAAGAGCTTTGCCCAACTTTTATTCAATTGTGTGCTTTTTGTCATCTTTGCATCTCCTTGTTTTTTTGCTTTTCGTGTTGATTACTGTAGAAAAAAACAGAGTTTTTCCTGGATTGGCTGAAAAGAGTTATTCATTTTATAGCCTTTAAACCAAATCATGTATATGTATTTCAAATGAATATTTAGCAGTTCTGCTTGTCCCTTTGTTCCCCCCGTCCTCTACACGCTTCATTCTGCTGCTTTTCACATTGTCGCTGTTAGTAGTCGCAGTCATGTGACCGTCTGCTCTTTTTTTTTTTTTCTTTCCACAGATTTGCCCAGCCTGTACACTCCAGTATGGCCCCCTTCCCTGCTCTGCCCCCCGTTCCCCCTCCCCCTGCCCCCTACTTCCTTGGCTCTTGGACTTCATCACCGGGCAGGTTTAGTCATCCCCACCCCGGACTTCCCCCCCAGTTCTTTCAGCAGCAAGTGTGTGTTTCACCCTGGTACCTGTCCCCGCAGATTACCTCCAGAGGACTCTGAATCTAAGAGTGTGGAGGAAGCCTGAGCGC
Source organism: Lithobates septentrionalis (assembly GCA_037952835.1). NCBI lineage: Eukaryota > Metazoa > Chordata > Amphibia > Anura > Ranidae > Lithobates > Lithobates septentrionalis. The sequence continues at coordinate 370,511 of JBBDGP010003315.1, read as the reverse complement.
AGAACAATGGGCATAGGATGGAAGCTGGTAGAGCCCCCTCTGGAGCTGTGAAAACTCTGCTGGGTTAGCAGGACTTGCAACACAGCACCCTGCTGGAGTGATTAGTGGGCCTGCCGCACAGCACTCTCCTGGAGTGATTAGTGGGCCTGCCGCACAGCACTCTCCTGGCGTAATTAGTGGACCTGCTACACAGCACCCTGCTGGAGTGAATAGTGGGCCTGCCGCACAGCACCCTGCTGGAGCGATTAGTGGGCCTGCTGCACAGCACCCTGCTGGAGTGACTAGTGGGCCTGGTGCACAGCACCCTGCCGGAGTGATTAGTGGGCCTGCTGCACAGCACCCTGCTGGAGCGATTAGTGGGCCTGCTGCACAGCACCCTGCTGGAGTGATTAGTGGGCCTGGTGCACAGCACCCTGCCGGAGTGATTAGTGGGCCTGCTGCACAGCACCCTGCTGGAGCGATTAGTGGGCCTGCTGCACAGCACCCTGCTGGAGTGATTAGTGGGCCTGGTGCACAGCACCCTGCCGGAGTGATTAGTGGGCCTGCTGCACAGCACCCTGCTGGAGCGATTAGTGGGCCTGCTGCACAGCACCCTGCTGGAGTGATTAGTGGGGCTGGTGCGCAGCACCCTGCTGGAGTGATTAGTGGGGCTTGGGGTTTTTTTTTGCTGAAGAAAGCTGCTAATTGGTGCGCAAACATGGGATTATGCACCCTTGCAATCCCAGAATCCTTTCGGTTTTCAAAATGGACTTTACTGAGAAGCCTTCGCTGAGAATAGAACTTCTCCTGAGTCAGGAAGCATGAAACCCAGAGACAGGCAGGCAGGATAGCTTCGTCAGGTCAGCAATGGCAACCCTTGTACTTCACTCAATGGAGGGGCTGCCTTCTTATTGGTAGAATCCAGGGGTTGTAGGGTGAGATCTCCCTAACATAATTCCTGACTGTTTCCATTTATTTTTTGTTTTGTGTTACATTGTCCATATTTTAAAATATATAAAGGGACGGTCACGGTGGGAGCCCCTTATAATGAGCACAGCAGGTGTACAGACCAGGGGAACTCAGCACAAGGATGGTGGGAAACCCTCATAATGGACACAGCAGGTGGACAGACCCGAAAACTCAGCGCAGGGATGGTGGAAACCCGACATAATGGGCACAGCAGGTGTACAGACCCAGGAACTACACCCAGGGATGGTGGGAACATGTTTCAGTAGGCACAGGAGGTGTACAGACCTGGAACTCAGCTGAAGGATGGTGGGAACTCCCTAAACTAGGATATAGCATGGGTGCAGACCCAGGAACTCAGCACAGGGATGGTGGGAACCCCTCATAACGGGCACAGCAGGTGTACAGACCTGGGAACTCAGCACAGGGATCTAAAACTAGAGCCCCTGAGAGATAGAATCCTGATTGGTGTCTCAGGGGGATAGTTCAGTCAGTACTTGACCCAAAGGGACGTCCTGTTCGCAGGTTGTCAGGAAGTGACCGCAGCCACACAGGAGGCCAAAACTGTCACTTTATTGGAAAACTAGAAGCAATTTATTGATAAAGCTCCATATTTACAAAACACAAGCAGTAGCAGCATTGTGTCCTTCAGCATCGATGTTGTTGCTGCTCTTCTTCTTCTTCTGCTGCTGCAGGCTCTTGAGTTTCCGGGTCCCGGGCCCTCTGCCACCCTTCATATTTCTGTAGAAAGCGGTGCAGTTTGGAGGGGTAATCTGTCATAACGCCGGTGACCCCGTAATCAAAGGCTCGCTGGAAATCCGACTCCTGGTTCAATACCCAGAGGTAGACCTGTGGAGATGGGAGAGAGATTATTATATTGACTGTATGCATTGCCCACAGCAACCAATCAGCTCTTAGGCCTGATTCACACCTATGCATTTTTAGTGCTTTTTGCATTTTGCAGATTTGCACTACAGAACGTGTCCCATAGGAAACCATGTTAAATGGACTGTAGTGCAAATCTGCAAAATGCAAAAAGCACTAAAAATGCATAGGTGTGAATCCAGCCTTAGATGTCACTTCTTTAGTCAATCTGACTTGCTACAGCTTCTAATGCACATTGTGAGAATCTCACAGTGTGCGGTGAAATCAGAGTAAGTCATTTCAGTCCAGGAGAGGAGCCGGTACAACTGTACAAGACTGAAGGGAAGACCGAATGTCAGATTTTATTTTATTTTTTTCCTCGTATTGCCCCCCCCCAGGATGATGGCTCTGTGCACACACCTGTACCAGCTCAATGTTCATGTTCTGTGCAGGCGCTTCCCACGCAGGCCTTGGATGACCAGTAATAATTGACTAGAATACTCCATTCCTCAACGATCGCTTCCTTCCTCTGACACGGGTCGGGTCTGCCATAGATATGCAGGCATTCCCAAAGCCACCCATTATCAGCTTTGATCTTGTGTCTAGGGGTAGCCCAACATTTATAAATGTTTTCACACAAGATTCACACCTGAATTGAATAGGAAAATGTGTGAAAACTTTTATAAATGGACCCCTTGGTGTCCTCCTCGTCTTACCTGAATGCCCCGGGCTTGTAGGTGCTTGAAGAGACTTTTCCTCATCATTAATCTGCAAAAGAGGCAAACATGGATCTCTCATTACTTCATCGTAGTACACATTACTACACATAGTACTACTACAACTGTAGATGTTCTTTAAACAAGTACACAGGGAGAATAGAGGGAAGGGTGGCTGATTGCTGTCCATGACTGTAGCTGAATGGAGATCCAACCAAAACTTTAAGGCAGAGGTCTCCAAACTGCGGCCCTTTCCTTGCTATTATCCGGCCCTTGGGGCACCATTTCCTTCACTGACACCAACAAAGGGGCACAATTCCTCCAAATGATACCAACAATGAGGTGCAATGTCACCAATGATGGGGCAGAATTCCTTCCAATGAAACCAACATTGGGGCAGAATTCTTTTCATTGACACCAATGATCGGGGCACAGTTCCTCCCAATTATAACAACAATGGGGTGCAATGACACCAATAATGGAGCACAATTCCTCCCAATGACATTAATGGGCACAATTCCTACCAATGACACCAATGGTAGGGCACAGTTCCCAATCATACAAACAATGGGGCACTATTCTTCCCAATGTCACCAATAATGGGGCCCAATGACACCAACGATAGGGCACAGTTCCCAATCATACAAACAATGGGGCACTATTCTTCTCAATGTCACCAATAATGGGGCACAATTCCTCCCAATGACACAGCTGATGGGGCACTATTCTTCCCAATGACACCAAAAATGAGGCCCAATGACACCAATGATAGGGCACAATTCCCAATCATGCAAACAATGGGGCACTATTCTTCCCAATGTCACCAATAATGGGGCACAATTCCTCCCAATGACACAGCTGATGGGGCACTATTCTTCCCAATGACACCAACAATGGGGCCCAATGACACCAATGATAGGGCACAATTCCATTTAATGACACAACTGATGGGGCATTATTCTTCCCAATGACACCAACAATGGGGCAAGTTCCCAATAATACAAAGAATGGGGCACTATTCTTCCCAATGTCACCAATAATGGGGCACAATTCCTCCCAATGACACAACCGATGGGGCTCTATTCTTCCCAATGACACCAATGATAGGGCACAATTCCATTTAATGACACAACCGATGGGGCACTATTCTTTCCAATGACACCAACAATAGGGCACAGTTCCCAATGATACAAACAATGGGGCACTATCCTTCCCAATGTCACCAATAATGTGGCACAATTCCTCCCAATGACACAACCGATGGGGCACTATTCTTCCCAATGTCACCAATAATGGGGCACAATTCCTCCCAATGACACAACCGATGGGGCACTATTCTTCCCAACGACACCAACGATGGGGCCCAATGACAACAATGATAGGGCACAATTCCATTTAATGACACAAACGATGGGGCTCAATTCCTCTCATTGACACCGAAGATGGGGCAAGGTTTACTCCAACTAATGCTGGGACATTTTCTACTCCTGATGACCGCAGTCCGGCCCCCCGAAAAGTCTGAAGGACAGTAAACTGGCCCTTTATTTAAAAAGTTTGGAGACCTCTGCTTTAAAGCTTTCACATGACAGGACAGGCAGACCCAACCGAGTTTAGGCCTGGGGGCCCCCCCAGCTGACGGGGCCTGGGTCCAGTAGGGGCGTACCCGTCTGTACCCCCCGTATTGCCATCCCTGTCCATAACCAATAAATCTACAGATACAAAATCATTGAGAGAGCAGCAAAGATTTTATGTTTATGCTATTTTAACCCGGGCAATATTTTGATGAGTTTCCGAGGATATTTCTCAGTTTGAATGGAAAAGGAATAAAGTAGTCAGTTTGTAAAAGTCTGATTGTGTAATTGGATCGTGTGTGGTAGAACTGACTCATTTCTCTTTATTTATTTGATCTTTCAAAGCACACAAGCAAAAAAAAAAAAAAAGCAAAACGAATCTATTTGATCACAATTTAAAATAAACTGAAAAATAAGCAGCAAACATTTGAAAGGTCGATGCAGAGTTGGTTGCGTGTGATCGGTGTTATCGTTCGTTAAGCTTTGTCTTACCCGTGTGTATATATGTACAGTATACAATCATCTGCTCTGTACAGACCAATAAATATATATTTTCTAAAACTGTGTTTTATTCCTTTACTGGCTTAGCGATCAAAGGGAATCTATTTTAAAGGTTTTCACATATTTTTCTAATTGATCACAACGCTCCAGACAAACACATCCACCGCGGCCAGCCGCAAGTGCAGGGGCTTCCCGGGATCTGCATTCTGCCCTCCTGGCATACAAATACATAAGGCAAACACTACACTGTATTTTTTTAATTTTTTTTTTTTTTGCTAAACTGCAACAAGCTTTATTGATGCCAGATTAGGTGAGACAGACTCTTTCTTCCCTGTCAGACGTGACTCTGCTTTTGATGCATTTCACCTAGTGTGCTTAACCATAGAGAGTCTGAAAAGGGATCTTATAGGTGACCTCCTATGGGTAAACCCATTGGATCAATTGCATCAGAGGGTGCCCTCTCTACTGACGCATTTCACCCAATGGGCTTAAACTGGAAGTCGGGACTCATATTATCATATTATCTAAACTTAGACCTATTCTAAGTCCTAAGTCCTATACTAACTATACTGTAAAGTAAAGCTGTTTCTACTTATCTATACTGAGGGTACTCCGGTCCAGTCACTTGATTTTCCCAGAGGCCGACTTCAGTAAAGAGAAGAGATCACCGACAATGGCTGCAGTGCCTGTGTGGTGACGTCACCCATAGACTTACTATGGGGCATCTGTTGTCTGCTGTCCCTCCTCTCCCATGAAGCCTGCACTGGGATACAATCATTTAACTGGACTGGAGCGCCCTGAGAATAAGTAAGTACAGACATCTTTCTATTACAACAGCGGTCTCCAAACTGCGTCCCTTTGCTTGCCTTTATCCGGCCCTTAGGGCACTATTCCATCCACTGACACCAAGATGGGGCACTATTCCTCCTACTGACATGAGCAATAGGGCACTATTCCTTCCACTGACATGAATGATGGGGCAGAATTCCTTCCAATGAAACCAACAATGAGGCAGAATTCCTTCCAATGAAACCAACAATGGGGCAGAATTCCTTCCAATAAAAACCAACAATGGGGCAGAATTCCTTCCAATGAAACCAACAATGGGGCAGAATTCCTTCCAATAAAAACCAACAATGGGGCAGAATTCCTTCCAATGAAACCAACAATGGGGCAGAATTCCTTCCAATGAAACCAACAATGGGGCAGAATTCCTTCCAATAAAAACCAACAATGGGGCAGAATTCCTTCCAATGAAACCAACAATAGGGCAGAATTCTTTTCATTGACACCAAGGATAGGGCAGAATTCCTTCCTTTACACTGACGATGGGGCAGAATTCCTTCCGTTACACTGACGATGGGGCAGAATTCCTGTCGTTGACACCAATGATGGGGCAGAATTCCTGTCGTTGACACCAATGATGGGGCAGAATTCCTGTCGTTGACACCAATGATGGGGCAGAATTCCTTCCAATGAAGCCAACAATGGGGCAGAATTCTTTTCATTGACACCAAGGATAGGGCAGAATTCCTTCCATTGACATTAATGATGGGGCACTATTGATCTTTTATTTAAAAGAATCAAGCAACCAATTTTATACAAAAGTAAAAAACAAAACGATAGTAAAAAACTTCAACAGAAATCCAAGGAATACACATCCATGTTCAGAATATATACAATATATACATAATCCACTACCAAAATTATTTACATAAAGCAGCAGAGAGGGCCTAAGAGGCACAACCCATCACCTATGTACGCAGCCATTTATCAAAAATGAATCCAAAAAATAATCTAGGGTGAAAAGAGACCGACAGCCACACCCGGGAAAGAGACTCCTGGCAGTCAGGGAGGCTTGAAACCCCTCCACGCCTTCAACCAAGCCCCCTGACTCCGCTTGTCTCTCTCAAGTACCCGAATCTTCTCCACCTCATGCAAAATGTCATACACCACCACCTGAACAGGAAGGATTTTACGCCGAATGCAGACCTGACACCGTGCGTTCCAAGTGAAATAACGGACTACTAGGCTAACTAGAAAAAGTGTATCTAAACAAAAAACCCCACCAGTATTGAATGCTCCATACACCCACTCAGCATAACCTAGCCTGGAGAGGAAAGGGACACCGAGGGCCCGCCCCACCTGTTTGTACACCTCTATGTTAAAAGGGCAATGAAGCAGAAAATGGTCCATAGTCTCCTCCTCACCTGCACACTCCTCCCGAGGACAGCTACGATCCATCCCACTGCGGAATTTCAAATTGCCCCGAACATAGAGCCTCCCATGGAAGCACATCCAGGCCAGATCCCTGAATTTAGGAGGTACTCTGTCCAAATTAATAAGTCTTAACCCTGCCCTCAAAACTGGGCCTGGGCAATCCCTTAAGGCCAGTGGGTCATGAAAGACTTCGCTCAAGACTCGACTCATAAGGACTTTCCTCGGAACCGATCTGAGATCTTCAGCCGACAATCGCCACTGCTGTAGTAACTTCAGGCACGGAGCGACATAGGCTGGTAGCTGACCACGATGACCCCTGAGATTCTTCACTTGGCCACCTTCTTCCCAAAGTCGTAGAAAAGGCCTAAACCAAGATCTAAATATGCCTGCCCATCCAGGAGGTTCCACTGCAAGCATATTACCAATATTAAACTTGAGAAAAAGCAGTGAAAAGAAAAGAACTGGGTTGACCATACCTAAGCCACCCTCCCTCCTGGATAGATAGGTGACATTCCTCTTGATGGGGTTCAGTCTGTTCCCCCACAACATCTGGAAGAACACACTACTGACCCTAGCATAGAGAGACACTGGCAAGATGCAGACAAAGCTGACATACAAGAATATCGGAATCAGGTAAGTCTTAATCAGATCAACCCTTTCCCTCATAGATAACTTCCATCTCTTCCAGCTGACCACCTTAGTATTGGCAATTTCCAGTCTGCCTTCCCAGTTTTTGAGGCCATAATCGCCGGGTCCAAATTCAATGCCTAGAATCTTAATTCTTTCCTGGGGCACTGGAAAGGTGTCCGGGAGATCAAACCCCTCACCTTCCTTTCCCATCCAGAAAACTTCACTCTTTTCCTGATTGATCTTGGAGCCTGATGCTTCAGAATACTGTGATGTCAGAGAGACCACCTCCACTGCTTCATCCGCCCCAGTGACAATCACGGACACATCGTCCGCATAGGCAACAACCCTCAAAGGCGGCTCACCCGGGAGCCCCACTGGCACCCCACACAACATGCCACTCTCTAGCCTCCTGATGAAGGGGTCGATTGCAAACACATAGAGCAGGGGACTCAGGGGACAACCCTGGCGCACCCCGGAGCCAACCTCAAAGGACTGCCCAACCCAACCATTAACAAGAGGAAAGCTTTCTGCCCCCTTATACAAGACTTTTAACCAATCGACAAAACCACCCGGCAGACCGTACTTACTAAGGAGCAACCACAGGTACTCATGGTTAACACGATCAAAAGCTTTTGCCTGATCCAATGTCAGCAAATACTTTCCCCAGCCTGCAGCCCTGCACTGCTCCAAGGCCTCCCGGACAGCTAAAACTGCTGTGAAGGTGCACCTACCCTGGACCGAACAGTGCTGATGGCGAGAAAGCAAAGACTCTGCTACTGACGATAGGCGCCAGAAAAATATCTTTGCCAGTATCTTTCTATCGACATTAAGAAGGCTGATGGGGCACCAATTCTCAATCATCGAAGGATCTTTACCCTTTGAAAGAAGAATCACAGCTGAGTGCCTCATGGAAGGGGGAAGTACCCCCTCAGCAAGGCAACTGTTAAAAACCTCTACCAAATGTGGGGCCAGAATAGACTTAAAAGCTTTGTAAAACTCAGCCGTCAAGCCATCCGGTCCAGGTGACTTTTTGATGGCAAGCTGTTCAATTGCCCTTATCACCTCTTCAACTGTGATCTCCTCTGTCAAATTCATCAATGGGACATCTTCATCATTTAGACCTGGAGTAGAGTCCAAAAAGCTTTCCATCTTGTCACGGTCAAGCTCTTTCCTCCCAAGAAGGTCAGCATAAAAGGACCTCACGACCTCCAGAATCCCTGACCTGGACTTTGTCAAGGAACCTGTACTGTCCTTAAGGCCAACGACCGTTTTAACTGCTACACCTTGTTTGCAGTTCTGGTAAGGGTCAGGCGAGTGGTACTTCCCATAGTCCCTCTCCAGAACCAAAGAGGCATGCCGGTCATATTGACACTTCCTGAGAAGGAGTTTCACTTCGGAGATTGCCCCAGGATCTCCTCCTCTCGAGACAAGAATATACAGCTTCCTCCGTAAACGTTGGTAGGTCATGTATTTATTAAACTGCTTTCTATTGGCTAGGCCCCTGAAGAATCCAGCGATCCTCTTTTTGGTCAGCTCCCACCACTCAGCCTTGCTGCTACAAAAGTCCAGGATGGTCACCTGTGCCTAAAAGAATTCCTCAAAGGATTGTCTAACATGTTCTTCCTTGAGTAGAGTCGAATTCAATCTCCAGATGCCCTTACCCCTCTGAGGGGCGTCTGAAGCATTCAGGACCACAGATAGCATACAGTGATCAGAGAACTCTACTGCCTGCACCACTGGGAGCGAGAAAGCAGAGGTCTCCTTAAAAAAAAACCTATCTATTCTACTCTGACTATTACCTCGATGAAAGGTGAACCCAGTGTCATCTGGGAGGTGCTTAATGTGCACATCCACAAGACCAGCATCCCTAACCATACTATTTAAAAAAACGCTATCATATCCCAGCCTGTCCTTGAAGTCCTTCCTGTCCTTGGGCCTAGTTACTGTATTAAAGTCACCTCCAAAGACCACTTGCCGGGATGTAAAAAGAAATGGCTTGATCCTTGTAAAAAGGCATTTCCTGTCCCACTTTGTGTGCGGCCCATAAACATTAATTAGGCGCAGGTCCTGCCCTCCCACAAGGACGTCTAAGACCATACATCTCCCAATCTCCACCTCAATAACCCGCCGGACAGTTACCATGCCAGTTTTAAACAACACCGCCACACCGCCGTAAGGCTCGGCCGCAAGAGACCAGTAAGATGGACCATACCTCCACTCTCTCTTGGCCATATGAATATCTGCCAAGGAGGTGAGCCTAGTCTCTTGCAAAAATAAAATTTCAGCATCTAATTGGCTGAACAAAAAGAAGGCCATAGAACGAGCTCTTACTGACTTAATGCTGGCGACATTTATTGTCACCACTTTTAAGGGAGGGGGAACCGCCATTTGGGTTATTGGGTGGATTGCTTCTTAGCTCCCCTCTGCTGCTCATCACCAGAAGCCTCTCTCTTTCTTGATGCCGCCTCAAACTCCATTTCGGAATCAGAACTTCGCTCAGAAGAAGCTCCAGATGAAGAGATATCCCAATTAGAGGACCTATAACGGTTGGAGACAGGCACTGGAGCCTGTTCCGTCCTCACCACCTGCTTCTTCCGCTTCCCAACCTTCCTTCTCTCCTCCAGGTACTGCAGGTCAGCTTCAGAGATGCCCTCATCTCCTGTTTTTTTCCTTGGAGTCTTTACAGAAGACTCCTTTAGAGAGGAAGAAGCGACCTTTTTAGTACCCACTACCACTCCTGGTGGGGGTCGGGGGGTGCTCCCTTTGAATCAGACTTAGGAGGGGTAGACTCCTGGGGGGTAACTGACTCGGGGGGCACAGACTTGGAAGGTTCTGACACAAGAGGAGGGGATACAGTAGGCTGGGGGGACACAGAGACAGATACAGAAGGAATACTTACAGACACAGGAGGGGTGGCCACAGGAACTGGAGAGGGATCCTGAGCAGGACCAGGGGAGTCGGTCACCGCAGAGGAGGATGGTACACCAGGGGCCTCACCCTCCATCCCGTCCAGCCTTGACATGTCATCAATTACCTCCTTCTCCATATTGTGCCAGGCTTCAGGACATCTGCTATAGGGGTGGCCAAGGCGCAGGCACAGGTTGCACCTGATCATCTCGGTGCAGTCCTTAGCCATATGACCCTGACCCCGACACACTGAACATATCAAGGCTGAACAGGAAGAGCTCAAATGCCCCTTTTCTCCACAGCGGTGACACAGCTTCAGCTGACCAGGGTAGAAAATAGTCATCCTATCCCTCCCTATAAAAGCTGAGGAGGGCAGGTGACGGACAACATTCCCATCCCTGGCCAACCTGACTGTTACTGACCAACCCCCAGTCCAGATGTTACGTTCATCAAGTATTTTGCTGGGCTTAGTCAAAACCTCACCATAGTTCCTTAACCAGACCTCTAGGTCCCGAGCAGGAACACTCTCATTGGTGAGTATGATGGTTATCTTTTTCACCGTTGACCTTTGCGAAACCGCAACTGGGACCAGACCTTCCCATTCAGGTCTTGACCGCCACCGAGCCTCATATCGCTCCCAGAACAGGTCAAGACCCTCTGGCCTGGTGAAGCTAATGGTATAATCCCGTGTCCCAGCTACATGTATTAGAGCATACAGGTCATTTGCCCCAAAACCCATCTCCAAAATCAAATCCACCACTGCACGCCGTGCTGGAGGGATTGCACCACCTTCCCATTTCAGAATTACCACATTTCTTCTTGGACCCCCAGCAGAAGCCAGAGACCCAAGACCAGATCCCGGGGTGCCCAAAGTGGTAGGCTGCAGGGGGAAAACCCGCTTGGGGGCGGAGCCACCAGGAGCAGAGCGCACCACCTGAGCAAATGTGGGTTTATCAGGGCCAAGGCCCCACACTGAAGTTACAGTCTGTACATTACTATTATTATTCACTGCTTGTACGGAGTTGGTAGGACTGTCCATCACACTTGAACTGGAACCATTGTTCATCACACTGGTGCTGAGATGATTTTTATCAGTCACACAAAACTTCACATTCCCATCAGGAATAGTCACAGTTTCTGCTGCAATACCAGCTGTCTCCTGAAGCTGTGCTGTAGAGTCTTCAGCAGGTTTAGGGCAAACAGCTTTAGACTCAGCTAAAGGGGGGTTAATTGGCTCTGCTGAATCTTGTAGTTCATCTGCAGGAATGTCATTTTTTAAATGCAAGCTTTGCTGCACTGCAGCATCAGCAGGCACAGCATTGCTACACATAGGACTAGCAGCCTGACTCTCACTGGGCACATTGTCTGTATCAGTCACAGTGTTGAATGGCACAAAAATTGTTTTATTCACAATATTGGACTTGACAGGCTTTACCTTGTCAGGCACATTATCTGTTATGTCCTCTTCATTAAATGCCAGCTGATCCCCCCGCATAGGAGACTCCATTACCTGGATGGCCCTGAGCATGCCTCCTGAGTCCTGGGAAGGCATGGGGCTGCTTACCTCTCCCTGAGGGGGCAGGGGGTCAGAACTGGGGGTCTCCTCCTCCACCTCCATCTTTGTCATCCTCGCAAACCTTTTATCATTACAAAACTTTTCTTTAAATGGCCCATCTCTGCCTTCCATCATGGCCACAATGGTCTCCTGGTGTTCCACCCGAACCTTGGCCAGTTGGATCTGCGGATCCATGGATCCACGTCTCTGGCTATGCAAGCCCTCACGCTGCCATCTCAGGCGCTTCAGCTCCGCTCTGAGCTTGTAGAGCTTGTCTCTTTCCCTATTCAGGACCTTAATCCCGGCCACCACTCGCTCCTGGATGGCCCCGGAACCTTCATCTTCACCAGGGGTAGAGAGATCACCAACCATGGGTTGTATAGGGGCAGGTATGTTACCTGATGGCCCAGGAGATGGCTGAGAGCTTCCAGCAGCAGAGGCCCCGCTGGCCTCCATGGCCTCCCCAGAAAGGAGCCAGGAGAGCTGGGAGAGATTTCACCACCACTCCCCTCTCACACAGATCACCTAGAGCAGCTCCAGAGACAGCCTCCTCCTGACACACCTGTGCTCCAATGATGGGTAGGGCACTATTCCTCCCACTGACACCACAGATAGGGTAATGTTTACTCCCACTGAACGCCAGGACATTTTCTACTCCCACTGGCCCTAGTCTCGCCCCCCCTAAAGTCTGAAGAACAGCAAACTGGCCCCTTAGTTTGGAGACCCCTGCTTTAGGATAGATACTATCGGGCTTAGAATAGGGGTGGGAGAAGGTTTAAGCTGATATAGTATTTTCCTGGACTTCTGCATTAAACATAGGAGGTGATTAAGTCCATCAATTGCCTCCTATGAGGTGTACGGCTTTTTGAAAGCGACAAACATAATTATTTGAAAAAAGGATTGTGCAGATAAAGCAGAAGCATACTGGAGGCTGTGTTAAGACACAGAAGGAGGCGTACATGGTCCACTGGAGTCAGTAGATGACATGGGATGCTCTGGGGTCATAGGTAGGGTTGCCACCTCATCCCTTTAAACTCGAACACATATTAATTACACGGGTTCTGTGGCTGATTAAGGTGGTAATTAAACTCACTTGGTGCCTTATCTGCATTAAATTAGCCCCAGAACCTGTTTAATTCAGAAGTGTTCGGGTTTAAATGGATGAGGTGGCAACCCTAGTCATGGGACATATAGGAGACATTGCATAGTACTGGATATTTAGGGGAGCCACAGGGCACACAGGAGTCACTGTATAACACTGGATGCAAAGAGGTATCACTGAATCATGGGGTGCACAGGAGTCACTGGATCACATTGGATACTCAGGGCTGACACACAGTCATGGGGCACACAGGAGTCCCTGGAATAAAGTTGGATGGTCAAAGGTGCCACAGAGTCACAGGATAACAATGAATAATCAGGGGTGTCACAGAGTCATGGGGCACAGAGGAGTCAGTGGATAACACTGGATGCAAAGAGTTGTCTTAGAATCATGGGGGGGACACAATGACATTGGATACAGAGTCATGTGAAAACACGTGAATCATTGAATGATCACATTTACATGCTCAAGGGTCTCATGGAGTCATTGGGGCACACAGGTGTCAACAGGAATGGTGCAAGGATTTTTGACTCCCTAGACGAAACCTAATTTTGCCCTCCCCTGGCTCCACCCCTAACTCCACCCCTTTTCCTTGCCCATGTAAACCCCACCTTTTTAATGAAGCGCCCATCAAATGCAGCCCACCAGCGCCCATCAATGCAGCCTACTAGCGCCCATCAATGCAGCCTCACCAACGCCCATCAATGCAGCCTCACTGGCGCCCATCAAACACAGCCTCACCAGTGCCCATCAATGCAGCCTCACCAACGCCCATAAAATTTAGCCTCACCAGCGCCCATCAATGCAGCCTCACCAACACCCATCAATGCAGCCTCACCGGCACCCATCAAACACAGCCTCACCAGTGCCCATCAATGCAGCCTCACCAACGCCCATAAAATTTAGCCTCACCAGCGCCCATCAAATGCAGCCTACCAGTGGTGCCCATCAATGCAGCCTCACCAGTGCCCATCAATGCAGCCTCACCAGCTCCCATCAAATGCAGCCTCACCAGTGCCCATCAATGCAGCCTCACCAGCGCCCATCAAACGCAGCCTCACCAGCGCCCATCAATGCAGCCTCACCAACGCCCATCAATGCAGCCTCACCGGCACCCATCAAACACAGCCTCACCAGTGCCCATCAATGTAGCCTCACCAACGCCCATAAAATTTAGCCTCACCAGCGCCCATCAAATGCAGCCTACCAGTGCCCATCAATGCAGCTTCACCAGTGCCCATCAATGCAGCCTCACCAGCGCCCATCAAACGCAGCCTCACCAGTGCCCATCAATGCAGCCTCATCAGCGCCCATCAATGCAGCCTCACCAATGCCCATCAACTGTAGCCTCACCAGCGCCCATCAATGTAGCCTCACCAGTGCCCATCAATGCAGCCTCAACAGCTCCCATCAAATGCAGCCTCGCCAGTGCCCATCAAATGTAGCCTCACCAGTGCCCATCAATGAATGTTTGCTTGCATTTATACATTCCGGTGTCAGGACACAGACCTGCTGATGCTGAGACTTAGTTGCTTGCTGCAAAGAGAAGAAAGTAGGAACCCCCATGGCTGGGCGCCCTAGGCAGCAGGGCGCCCTAGGCGGCTGCCTAGTTTGCCTAGTGGTAGCATCGGCCCCGGGTGTCACTGGATGACACTTGGATGCTCAGGGATGTACTGAGCCCACTAGGAGTTATGGGGTACTCAGAGGCTGGATTGGATGGCCAAGGAGGTATGAGGAAACAGGCGCCTGTGGCAAGGTTTAGATGTAGCATGTCAACGCAAAGCCTCGCAATTTCAGGTGGCGCCAATCAGAAAAGCGGTTTTCTGAGTGGTAGCAGCGCAGGCAGTGCTGGCAATTGCATGCTGAAGAGGAGACCAGGTGCTGGATTCCCAGGGAGATGAGTGTGACAGTTGGGATGTTAAATTCGCCATTTTTAAACCCACAAAAAAATTTTAGGAGTTAAAAAGTCAGCACACTCACATTAGCACCATGCGGGGGTAGTAAGTGAACTATCATGGGGAGGAAGGGGCAGCTGATTAAACTGTATGGCCCGGAGTCTGTGGGCATCTGATCATCACACCTATATGAGCTTGTTGGACATTTTCTTTCAAGTTCCCCATTCCTACCCTTTTGGTATAACATCTCTTGACACTCTGGAAGCCTCCACTCTTCTGGGAAGGCTTTCCACAAGATTTTGGAATGTGTCGGTGGGAACATTTGTAAAGGTCAGGGTACTGATGTTGGACATGAGTCGCATTGCATTGCTATTCGTCCCAAAGGTGTTCAGTAGGGTTGAGGATGGGGCTCAGGCCTTCTGAACCGCTAGAGTTCCTTCACACCAAACTGATCAGACCTTGTCTTTATGGAGCTGGCTTTGTGCACCAGAAGTCAACAATTTGGAGGCGGCAGGGAGTCCACATACTGTCCATACAGAGTACATGTCAGGTATTGTATACTAAGTTGATTACACAACATGCACTTACTTGTCCTGCAGACGGACCAGAAACCGGTTCCTCATGAGCTGATTGTGGGGGAAATACGTCCTGTGATGAGACAAGTGTTAGTACCGAGACCTGTTTATCCTGTTAATACAACACAATGGTCTGAATCTGGCCAGGGGAAAGTGAGATGGCCCAGTGCTGGTGTTCATCTACGGCAGGTACTTGCCAATGGACAGGAAACCCCCATACCCAGGGAATGGACCACGAGAGATGATAGCTCAGACTGACCTGTTTATAATGGACGGCATGTAGGTTTCCACCACGGACTCTGGCAACGGCACGAAGGGAAGGAGGCCAGTATAGTAGAGGACAAGGAGGATGATCCCTCGACGGGGTGTGAACATGAAAGGCATGTCGGAGTTCTGGAGACGGAAAGACGAGGATGAGACAAGGAGGACAGGAGATAAGGGGGGGGGGGAGTGCAAATAAAATTGTGTGTGTGTGTGTGTGTGTGTGTGTGTGTGGGGGGGGGGTTGGGGTTCTGTTTGGTGTTTTTTCACCAAACCTAAGAAGCCCGGTATAGTAATCTGGGGTCACATCCCATCCAATTATTGGCCAGTGATTACATGGAAGTGTTTTGGGTGGATGGGGGGGGGGAAGGTTGGGGGTGGGGGGTCTGTTTGGTAGTTTTTCTTGGGACGTTTCTTTACCTCCTCCCGACATTTCTTCATGACTGGATCGCTGGTACTGGCCCAGATTGTCCTTTCTGCCCTCTGGTACTTCTTCACCAGGTCTGACACCTACAGGAGCGCAGTATAGCCGCATTACATATTCTGACCACACAGTGGCGCAGTGACCACACTAAGGGCCGGTTCACATGTGTGCGCAGCATTTTACATGCACCTTTTTAGGTGCAATACTTTTGAACTCTATATAACGTGCATTTTTTTTTCAATGCGCACAAAGGTGTGAACAGAGGCTTAACACTCTTTTTCATTAAGTACCTTTTTAATCAGCTCATCACAGTCTCGCTTTATCTCTATGTTGATGGGTTTCTCTGGGAATCTCTGGAAGACTTCCTCCAGCAGTGGCATTTGACGATCGTGTCCTGATGACATGTGACCTGAAACACACAAACATGTGACTGCTCTGCCGGCAGTACTGGGACAGGTCATGTGACTTCTCATCAACTGCCATTGAGTCCTAAGTTGTCCTGTATAGTAATCCGGGGTCACATCCCATCCAATCATTGAACAGTGATTGGATGGGGCAATGCGAGGGGCTTACAGAAAATAAATAGAGACCATCTTTGATCACGACCAGCCCCAAGGTTGGCCAGCAACAGCTATATGATTGGCCAATGAGAGGCGATAAGGAGTGACTGTGACTTATAACCCCTTATATGTGTGTGTGTATTGCTTACATCGCAGTAGCCATTACACACAATGCACCTCACCCAAGCCCATGGAGCCCAGTATACAATTTCTAGCTCAGTTACCCCTAGTGCAATTATACAGTTTAAGGCAGTGATGGCGAACCTTGGCACCCCAGATGTTTTGGAACTACATTTCCCATGATGCTCAAGTACACTGCAGAGTGCATGTGCATCATGGGAAATGTAGTTCCAAAACATCTGGGGTGCCAAGGTTCGCCATCACTGGTTTAAGGGATTCATTTAGTCTTTTCATTTTTTTTTTGCACACATATTTAACCACTGAAGGATTTACCCCCTTAATGACCAGGCCATTTTTTGCGATACGGCACTGCGTCGCTTTAACTGACAATTGCGCCTTCGTGTGACGCTGTACCCAAATAAAATTCATGTCCTTTTTTTCCCACAAACAGAGCTTTCTTTTGGTGGTATTTGATCACCTCTGTGGTTTTTATTTTTTGCGCTAAAAACAAAAAAAGAGCGCCAATTTTGAAAAAAAGCTATATTTTTTAACTTTTTGCTATAATAAATATCCCCCCCCCCCCAATAAAAATACATTTCTTTCTCAGTTTAGGCCGACATGTATTCTTCTACATATTTTTGGTAAAAAAAAATCACATATTGAATATATTGAATTTATTTGCGCAAAAGTTATAGTGTCTACAAAATAGGGGATAGATTTATGGCATTTTTATTATTTATTTTTTTTTACTAGTAATGGTGGTGATCAGCGATTTTTAGCGGGACTGCGACATTGTGGTGGACAGATTGGAAACCTAACTGACATTTTTTACACTTTTTTTGGGAACCAGTGACATTATTACAGTAATTAGTGCTAAAAATATGAACTGTTATTGTACTAATGACACAATGGCAGGGAAGGGGTTAACACCAGGGGCGATCAAAGGGGTTAAATGTGTTCCCTGCAGGTGTTTTCTAACTGTATGGGGGATGGGCTGCCTGGGGCTACACACAGATCCGTCTTCCTGCATAGCTCCCAACTGTCCCTGATTTCGAGGGACTGTCCCTGATTTGGAGGGACTGTCCCTGATTTGGAGCAATGCCCCTCTGTCCCTCTTTCCTCCTCAGTTGTCCCTCATTTTGGTCTGATCCATATGGTTGTATATAAAATGTACTTTTTATCCTTCAAAAAGTGTTCCCCAGTGCTAAACCTTTCACCCTAAATTGCTGCATTTGTCAATTTTAAAAGACAATATGAAGGAATAGTAATGGTAAAAAAAACACTTGTGGATCTAATTAACCTTTTTTTTTTTTGGTCATTTCCCCTTTAAGGGGGCGTGGTAGTGGGCGTGGCCAATGCCTACATATGTTTGCTAATAGGTGTCCCTCATTTCCATCTCAGAATGTTGGGAGGTATGGATCTGTGTGATCTCCCCTTTCAGAACGGAAATCTGCCTTGGTTTACACAGGCAGATCCCCGTTCTGTCACTGCGGGGGAACGATCGCGGGTGGCTGGCGGACATCGAGTCCGCCCCACCCCAGCTGATTGGCTCCCCCCCCCCCCGCTGGCCAGTGGGCACACGCGCGGGCCCACAAAATAGAGTTCCCGAGCCGACGTACAATGACGGCGATTCGCGGGAACGAGCCGACCTGCCTGCGGCTGGTTGGCAAGTGGTTAAAAAAATAATTTTAGGCCTGAAGATGGCATAAAACCCCAAAGCGTTACATCATTTCTGAAAGCGTTAAAGAATAAAATAGTGGTAGTTTGAATTATTTTTAATGTCACGCGATATTACCGCAAAGGTCTAGGGAACGCAAAATTTCAGTAAAAAAAAAAAATACACCAAAATAATTTTAGGCCACACAAATGCAATAAATCACCAAATTTTTTGGGGTAAAATATAAAAGCCAAGGTTGCTCGGAATAAATAGATACCCAACATGTCAAACCTTATGTAGCGCTGGTAGATTTATGATCTACCAACTGGTAAATTTAGTAAATTGCTCGTTAGAGGAGTTAGATTTGCCTCTGTTCCAGCTTGGCTGACGTTGCGTGTGGTTCCATACTGGTGGGTGTCGCTGTTACCATTGGCCGGTGTTGGAAAGGCAATGTGTCAAAGCGTATGGGTGCTCCTCTGTCCCGGAGACAACTCGGTGGAGGTGGTCCTCCGAGTTGGATTCTGGGAGAGGGTATTTATGGGGCAGACGCCATGTTTTGGGGTTCGTTTTACAGCCACCTGCTGGCCCTCCTGGCCGACAGGTATGCGTTAGAGTAGCACCTCGTGGTCCTCTGTTCCAGAGGCCCGCGCCGTTGCAGCACGTGGATGGGCCCAGAAGCATGTCTGGGGCCTACCACAGCAGCCGAGGAATGGTCCTGAGCTGTCTATCCTGAGTGAAGAAGCTGGACAACCGAGGAGATCCCAGGGGAGGACCCGTCATGGAAGGATCATGCAGAGTGCTGGTCTGGAGAGGGGCCTGGTGACTCGGTTGGAGGACGCATCCTAAAGTAGTTTCACAGCATAGTATTGCCGGGTTGGCTTAGCGGTCCAAGTACTGTGTCTGACATTCACTGCAAAGATTAATAGATCCTGTGGCAGAGGATTGTACGGGTTTATTTCAACCAAGTCTGTGGCAGAGACTTTTGTTCGTGCTACGTACTGGCTGCTAGGCAAGTGAGAGAGGCCTATCCAGGCGAGCAAGCAGTGTGTCCCACAAGGGGATTGCATCCGATTACAATATTCAACTTTAAAGGACATGCTCAAGAATCCTAAAGAAAGGTATTTGAGCTTCCCTCCTGCCTCTTTTCCTGCTACTTCCTTAGTTACTTGGTTCAATAAAGCATTGAAAACGTACTCAAGTGTTGGTGCTTTTATTGTCCAGAAGTAAACTCAACGGAACCCTAGACCCGGTGCCGGTGAAGCAGAGGTATCGAGAGTGAAGGTAACAAGCCCGCTTAACCACTTAAGGACCAGCCTCGTTTTGGATTTTAGATGTTTACATGTTTAAAACAGGTTTTTCTGCTAGAAAATTACTTAGAACCCCCAAACATTATATATGGTTTTTCTTCTAACACCCTAGAGAATAAAATGGCGGTCATTGCAATACTTTTTTTTGCACCGTATTTGCGAAGCGGTCTTAAAAGCGCACTTTTTTTTGGAAAAAATTCACTTTTTTGAATAAAAAAAAAAAGACAACAGTAAAGTTAGCCCAATTTTTTTTTTATATTGTGAAAGATAATTTTACGCCGAGTAAATTGATACCCAACATGTCACGCTTGAAAATTGCGCCCGCTCGTGGAATGGCGTCAAACTTTTACCCTCAAAAATCTCCATAGGCGACGTTTAAAAAATTCTACAGGTTGCATGTTTTGCGGTACAGAGGAGGTCTAGGGCTAGAATTATTGCTCTCGCTCTACCGGTCGCGGCGATACCTCACATGTGTGGTTTGACCACCGTTGTCATATGCGGGCGCTACTCGCGTTTGCGTGCGCTTCTGCGCGCGAGCTCGTCGGGAAAGGGGGGGTTTAAAAACATTTTTTTTTTCATTTTTATTATTTATTTTACAAAATTTTATTTATTTTTACACTGTTTAAAAAAAAAAATGGTGTCACTTTTATTCCTATTACAAGGAATGTAAACATCCATTGTAATAGAAAAAAGCATGACAGGACCTCTTAAATATGAGATCTGGGGGTCAAAAAGACCTCAGATCTCATATTTACACTAAAATGCAATAAAAAAAAAAAAAAAAAAAGTCATTTAGAAAAATGACATTTGAAAAAATATGCCTTTAAAAGGTGTGGACGGAAGTGACGTATTGACGTCGCTTCCGCCCAGCAGTGTATTGGAGACGAGTGAGCGCCATCTTGGCCTCACTTGTCTCCAGACAAACCACGGAGGAGGACGCGATCGCCTCCGCCGCTACCGACGGCTCCGGTAAGCGGCGGAGGGCACCGGATCGCGGCGGGAGGGGGGGGGGGCCCCTCTCCCGCCACCGATAAAAGTGATCTTGCGGCGAATCCGCCGCAGGAACCACTTTTATCTGAAACACGGCCGCCGCACGGAAACGGGGATACCGGGGTTATGGCAGCTAGCTGCTGCCATAACAACGATATCCCCGTTCAAAGTTTGGACGTATATAGTCGTGCGGCGGTCCTTAAGTGGTTAAACCAGCAGCTCCACCGAGAGTTATTGCTACACTTAAATTTGCATGGGCCTGTGAAATGGCAACAAGCTTCAGTACCCTTTATTTTCTATGGGCAATGCTTTAAAAGCCCCCTATAGTATACTTGTTTTTACATGTGACTGTTAAACTCCGCCCCCCCGTGTGGTCAAACAGTGCGCTTGTCCTGTTTACTTTAAAAATTCAATAAATATATTGAAACAGAAAAGCCCCCTATAGGTCATCAGTTTAGTGTTACGGTGGGGTTTTGATGCATCTGTAACAAGTGTATCGCAATAAACGTTTTCATGTGTAGGTGCCCCCCCCCCAGATGCGTGCGTTTACGTTCGTACGTTGGTCGATGTGGGACCTAGAAAAAATTTGGGAGGGATTTTATATGCTTGGGTGTAACTTGAATTTTTTACAATTATCCGCTCCTCATTATACTGCGGCAGGTCGGCTCGTCCCCGCAAATCACCGTAGCTGTGCGTCGGTCCCTTTAACAGACATAGCAGGCGGGTCCGCTGCACGGCGGAGGAGCTGATGGGCGTGGGCGCGATGCCCGCCAGCCACCCGCAATCTCTCCACAGGGAACCAGAACGGGGGATCTGTCAATGCAAACAAACAGATCCCCGTTCTGACAGGGAAGTACTGAGTGATTCTGGTGATCAGGAACAGCGATCTCTCTCTCTACTCCTAGTCAGTCCCCTCCCCCCCCCCCACAGTTAGAAACACCTCCCAGGGAACACATTTAACCCCTTGATCGCCCCCTAGTGTTAACTCCTTCCATGCCAATGACATTTATACAGTAATCAGTTTTTTTTTAATAGCTCTGATCGCTGTATAAATGTCAATGGTTCCAAAAAAGTGTCAAAAGTGTCCGATCTGTTCGCCGTAATGTCGCAGTCCCATTACTAGAAAAAAAAAATTATAATAAAAATGCCATAAATCTATCCCCTATTTTGTAGACGCTATAACTTTTTTGCGCAAACCAGTAAATATACGCTCATTGCGATTTTTTTTTTTTTTTACCAAAAATGTGTAGAAGAATACATATCGACCTAAATTGATGAAGACATTTTTTTTTTTTTGGATATTTATTATAGCAAAAAGTAAAAAATTGTCGGTCTTTTTTTGTTTATCGCGCAAAAAATAAAAACCGCAGAGGTGATCAAATACCACCAAAAAAAAAGCTCTGTTTGTGGGGAAAAAAATACATCAATTTTGTTTGGGTACAACGTCACACAACTGCGCAATTGTCAGTTAAAGCGACGCAGTGCCGTATCGCAAAGAAAAAAAAAAGGCCTTGGTCATTAAGGGGGAAAATCTTCCGGGGCTGAAGTGGTTATACATTTCAGTCCAGGAGAGGAGGCGGTACAACTGTACAAGACTGAGGTGAAGGATGGAGGTCAGATTTAAATAGGAGGTCCATAGGGGGGCCGTCAGGACTTACCTGGGAAAAATGTCACCTCCAGAGTCTCCTTATACTGCGGAAGGTCCTGATGGGAAGAGAATATATACATTACAGGAAGGTCACTGACTTCTGTCATCTTTAACAGGGGTCTCCAAACTTTTAAAATAAGGAGCTGGTTTATTGTTTTTCAGACTTTAGGGGGGCCGGACTGTGGCCTTTAGGAGTACAAAATGTCCCAGTGTCAGTGGAAGGAATTTTGCCCCATCATTGGTGTCATTGGGCCCCATTGTTGGTGTCATTGGAAGGATTTGTGCCCCATCATTTGGTGTCATTGGGCCCCATTGTTGGTGTCATTGGAAGGAATTGTGCCCCATCATATGGTGTCATTGAGCCCCATTGTTGGTGTCATTGGAAGGAATTGTGCCCTATCATTTGGTGTCATTGGGCCCCATTGTTGGTGTCATTGGAAGGAATTGTGCCCTATGATTTGGTGTCATTGGGCCCCATTGTTGGTGTCATTGGAAGGAATTGTGACCCAACGTTGTTGTCATTGGGCCCCATTGTTGGTGTCATTGGGAGGAATTGCACCCCATCATTGGGGTCATTAGGCCCCATTGTTGGTGTCATCGGGAGGAATTGCACCCCATCGTTGGTGTCACTGGGCCCCATTTCTGGTGTCATTGGGAGAAATTGTGCCCCTCATTGGTGTCATTGGGCCCCATTGTTGGTGTCATTGGAAGGAATTGTGCCCCATCATTTGGTGTCATTGAGCCCCATTGTTGGTGTCATTGGAAAGAATTTTGCCCTATGATTTGGTGTCATTGGGCCCCATTGTTGGTTTCATTGGAAGGAATTGTGACCCAACGTTGTTGTCATTGGGCCCCATTGTTGGTGTCATTGGGAGGAATTGCACCCCATCATTGGGGTCATTGGGCCCCATTGTTGGTATCATTGGAAGAAATTGTGACCCAACGTTGTTGTCATTGGGCCCCATTGTTGGTATCATTGGAAGGAATTGTGACCCAACGTTGTTGTCACTGGGCCCCATTGTTGGTATCATTGGAAGGAATTGTGACCCAACGTTGTTGTCATTGGGCCCCATTGTTGGTATCATTGGAAGGAATTGTGACCCAACGTTGTTGTCACTGGGCCCCATTGTTGGTGTCATTGGGAGGAATTGCACCCCATCATTGGGGTCATTAGGCCCCATTGTTGGTGTCATCGGGAGGAATTGCACCCCATCGTTGGTGTCACTGGGCCCCATTTCTGGTGTCATTGGGAGAAATTGTGCCCCTCATTGGTGTCAGTAAATAAAATAGCACCCCAAGGGCCGGGATAAAGGAACACAAAGGGCCACATCTGGCCCCCGGGCCGCAGTTTGGAGACCACTGATCTACAACAAAAAGGTGTACAGCACTACAGGATCAGACAATCTATAGAAATACACCGGTCCCGTCACATGGTCATTACCTCGTATTTGACTTCACATATGTTGACATCGTGTCCCGCCTGCCGCAGCAAATTGCCGTCATGTGACACCACAACCTGCCCGTCCTTGGTCAGGTGACAGTCCAGTTCCAAGAGGTCCGTGTGATTGGCCGTGGCACTGCAGTGGGCAGAAAAGGTTTAACCAATTACAGAGCTGCCTCTGAAAATGACCCCACCCACTCCACACCCCTCTGAGCTACAGGCAAAGAGTGTCATGCAAAGTACAATGGCCCCATGGTGGCAAACCAATCAGAAATCATCTTTCCTAGTTCTGATCGCCTTAAGGCGATGAAAGATTAAAAACACAATTGATTGCGGTTGGTTAGATTTTTCGCCGCCGCCCTTTGAACTATAAACATGGAATGGCAGGGCCAAGTAAAGGAATTTAAAGAGGCCCTGTCTGCAACTTACAAAAAATTGCAGGAAAAAGCTCAGAACAATCCGGTACTTGCAACATTTTTCCTTTCCATAAACTATTTTCTATTCATTAGTAATGTCTTTTCAAACATACTAGTGTGGTTAAATGTGATTACTCCAGGGAGGGTCCGTTCTCTAACACAGCGCCCTCCCTCTTCTATCTGTGCTGGCCCAGCTCCTTCACCCCTCCCCTCACCTCCCTACATAACTTATTATATAGCAACTGGGGAAGGAGTAAGGGGGAACACTAGAGTGACAGCTCTGAGTCTTTCGGGGCTGCTGACATCACATCCAAGATGGCGGCACCCAACAGCAGTCTGAGGGCTTTTGGTGGTCTACACAAGGGAGGATTCTACAGATAAATCACATGTATAAAATAAGTTCAGTGCTGATATATTCCTATGGTAAGAGTTTTATTAACATGAAAGCTCCAGGAGGCATTCATAGGGCAGAATGGTAACTCTGTTGCCCATCTGCAATGTTAGAATGAATTGTTATGTCAGGATAGGTGCATGTTACATGACAGTGTTATGTTAGCTGGGCCTCCTTTAAAAAACATAGGGCCCTGTACAACCAACTGATGGGGCCCCCTTGAACTCCCAGAGAACAGCAATGAGGCAGGATGCCAGTGAGAAAGACTAAAAACTTGAGCCTACATACAGAGTGTGCAGGTCAGGAGTATGTAATGTACAGAGTGCTCAGGTCAGGAGTATGTAATGTACAGAGTGCTTGGGTCAGGAGTATGTAATGTACAGAGTGCTCAGGTCAGGAGTATGTAATGTACAGAGTGCTCAGGTCAGGAGTATGTAATGTACAGAGTGCTCAGGTCAGGAGTATGTAATGTACAGCGTGCTCAGGTCAGGAGTATGTAATGTACAAAGCGCTCAGGTCAGGAGTATGTAATGTACAGAGTGCTCAGGTCAGGAGTATGTAATGTACAGAGTGCTCAGGTCAGGAGTATGTAATGTACAGAGTGCTCAGGTCAGGAATATGTAATGTACAGAGTGCTCAGGTCAGGAGTATGTAATGTACAGAGTGCTCAGGTCAGGAGTATGTAATGTACAGAGTGCTCAGGTCAGGAATATGTAATGTACAGAGTGCGCAGGTCAGGAGTATGTAATGTACAGAGTGCTCAGGTCAGGAGTATGTAATGTACAGAGTGCTCAGGTCAGGAGTATGTAATGTACAGAGTGCTCAGGTCAGGAGTATGTAATGTACAGAGTGCTTGGGTCAGGAGTATGTAATGTACAGAGTGCTCGGGTCAGGAGTATGTAATGTACAGAGTGCTCAGGTCAGGAGTATGTAATGTACAGAGTGCTCAGGTCAGGAGTATGTAATGTACAGCATGCTCAGGTCAGGAGTATGTAATGTACAGAGTGCTCAGGTCCAGAGTATGTAACGTACAGAGTGTTCAGGTCAGCGGTATGTAATGTACAGCGTGCTCAGGTCAGGAATATGTAACGTACAGGGGGAGCAGGTCAGGAGAATGTAATGTACAGAGTGCGCAGGTCAGGAGTATGTAACGTACAAAGTGCTCAGGTCAGGAGAAGGTAACATATACTGTATATTGCTCAGGTCAGCGGTATTTAATGTACAGCGTGCTCAGGTCAGGAGTATGTAATGTACATAGTGCTTCGGTCATGAGTATGTAATGTACACAGTATGCAGGTCAGGAGTATGTAACGTACAGAGTGCTCAGGTCAGCAGTATGTAACATACAGCGTGCAGGGGTCAGGAAAATGTAAAGTACAGTGTGCATAGGTCAGGAATATGCAACGTACAGCATGAAGGGGTCAGAAATATGTAACGTACAGCGGGCCGGGAGTCTGGAATATGTAACGTACAGCGTGCAGGGAGTCAGGAATATGTAATATACAGCGTGCAGGGGTCAGGAATATGTAACGTACAGTTTGAGGGGCCAGGAATATGTAACATACAGTGTGTAGGGGCCAGGAATATGTAACATACAGTGTGCAGGGGTCAGGAATATTTAACATACAGTGTGCAGAGGTCAGGAATATGTAACGTACAGCGTGCAGGTGGTCAGGAATATGCAACGTACAGCATGAAGGGGTCAGAAATATGTAACGTACAGCATGCAGGGAGTCAGGAATATGTAACGTACAGCGTGCAGGGGTCAGTAATATGTAACGTACAATGTGAGGGGCCAGGAATATATAACATACAGCATGCAGGGGATCAGGAATATGTAACGTACAGCTTGAAGGGGTCAGAAATATGTAACATACAGCATGCAGGGAGTCAGGAATATGTAATGTACAGTGTGCAGGGGTCAGGAATATGTAACGTACAGTGTGCAGGGGCCAGGAATATGTAATGTACAGTATGCAGGGGTCAGGAATATGTAACGTACAGTGTGCAGGGGTCAGGAATATGTAACGTACAGTGTGCAGGGGCCAGGAATATGTAATGTACAGTGTGCAGGGGCCAGGAATATGTAATGTACAGTATGCAGAGGTCAGGAATATGTAACGTACAGTGTGCAGGGGTCAGGAATATGTAACGTACAGTGTGCAGGGGTCAGGAATATGTAATGTACAGTATGCAGGGGTCAGGAATATGTAACGTACAGTGTGCAGGGGTCAGGAATATGTAACATACAGCGTGCAGGGGTCAGGAATATGTAACGTACAGTTTGAGGGGCCAGGTATATGTAACATACAGTGTGCAGGGGTCAGGAATATGTAACGTACAGTGTGTAGGGGACAGGAATATGTAACGTACAGTGTGCAGGGTTCAGGAGTATGTAATGTACAGTGTGCAGGGGCCAGGAATATGTAACCTACAGTGTGCAGGGGCCAGGAGTATGTAACATATGGAGTGCAGGGGTCAGGAGTATGTAACATACGGAGTGCAGGGTAAGGGCCTATTTACGCACGATGCAGTGGGATGCATTTTTTACTGCACTCCAACTGCATAGACAGTCCAAAATCCATTTTATCCTATGGGCACAGTCCACACTATTTCAATGCAGTGCAGTGAAAAAAAAAAGTACAGCATGCTGCATTTTTCTGCACTGCAAATGCACAAAAATGCCCTCAAATGTATGTAAATGCACAAAACTGCACTGAAATGCAGTGCAGTGAACATAAAAGCCCTTAGAAGACGGAAGGGACCTCAAAGGAAATGCGCGTTTAGGATAAAATGCACCACAAATGCATGCGAATGTGCGCAAGAAATGCGCATCAAATGAATGTCACTGCGCAGTTTCTGGTGTAAATGGGCCTTTAAAGTTCAAAGAAAGAGGGAACTGCCCCATTCCAAGCCCCAAAGTTATCTCTCGGGTCTTCCACGGCATCAGTGCTGGTTTGTAAGGGCTCACCCAGCTCAGCAAACATAGCAAAATTGTACATTGTACAGTGCATAGTGTTGAGTGTAATGAGTGTAACTGGCGTCTCAACATTAGGCCACACCCCTCTGACACATTTCACCCTGATAGGGCTTATTCATAGCGGTTACTAGAGTCTGATGACAAGTTAAAGCAGGCTGCTGGGAACTGCTGTAAAGTTACAGGCAACTGTTAGAGATTTCTGCATGTTAGAATTGTTTAAACATTATTATCACTTATTATCCAACTTGTCCTGCCCAGTCCCATCTGTGTGTCATGGATCTCCAACCTCCTGCAAGGTTCTCCTCTTTGCACTGTGTGTGCACTCGTGTCACATGGGCCTCACAGCCACAGGTCTGAGGTTATGATTTCCAGAATCCCCGAGCGATGTAGAACACGATTCTGTAATTACGGTGGTAACCGGTAACTCCTGTCATTACACAAGTGCGGTTTACAAACCTCCACTCATCTGTTTCTGCCTTGGGTATTGCCAATGCTTTCATGTCACACATCCCAACGCCTCCCTGAGCATGTTCAGCCTCGTCATTACTTGACTGACACCCAACGAGGAAATCATCCGCCACTCAACCCTCCATCATCTGTGTGCTACAGAGGTGTAAAGAGGGAGAATTAGAAGAATGTCCCTTAGATTGGTGGTCAGAATGTCCCTTACATTGGTGGTCAGTGGCAAGAATGTCCCTTACATTGGTGGTCAGTGGGAAGAATGCTCCTTACATTGGTGGTCAGTGGCAAGAATGTCCCTTACATTGGTGGCCAGTGGCAAGAATGTCCCTTACATTGGTGGTCAGTGAAAAGAATATCCCCTTAGATTGGTGGTCAGTGGGAAGAATCCCCTTAGATTGGTGGTCAGTGGAAAGAATATCCCCTACATTGGTGGTCAGTGGGAAGAATGCTCCTTACATTGGTGATCAGAGGGAAGAATGTCCCTTACATTGGTGGTCAGTGGGAAGAATGTCCCTTACATTGGTGATCAGTGGGAAGAATGCCCCTTACATTGGTGATCAGTGGGAAGAATGTCCCTTACATTGGTGATCAGAGGGAAGAATGTCCCCTTACATTGGTGGTCAGTGGGAAGAATGTCCCTTACATTGGTGATCAGAGGGAAGAATGTCCCCTTACATTGGTGATCAGTTGGAAGAATGTCCCTTACATTGTTGATCAGAGGGAAGAATGTCCCTTACATTGGTGGTCAGTGGGAAGAATGTCCCTTACATTGGTGATCAGAGGGAAGAATGTCCCCTTACATTGGTGATCAGTTGGAAGAATGTCCCTTACATTGTTGATCAGAGGGAAGAATGTCCCTTACATTGGTGGTCAGTGAGAAGAATGCCCCTTACATTGTTGATCAGTGGGAAGAATGTCCCTTACATTGGTGGTCAGTGGGAAGAATGTCCCTTACATTGGTGGTCAGTGGGAAGAATGTCCCTTACATTGGTGATCAGAGGGAAGAATGTCCCCTTACATTGGTGATCAGAGGGAAGAATGTCCCTTACATTGGTGGTCAGTGGGAAGAATGTCCCTTACATTGGTGGTCAGTGGGAAGAATGCCTCTTACATTGGTGATCAGTGGGAAGAATGTCCCCTTACATTGGTGATCAGTGGGAAGAATGCCCCTTACATTGGTAAACAGTGGGAAGAATGCGCCTTACATTGGTGGTCAATGGAAAAATACCCCCTACACTAGTTGTCAGTGGGAAGAGTGGTGGCCAGCAGGAAGAATGCCCCTTGCATTGGTGGTCAATGGGAAGAATTCCCCTCCCCTTTACAGATTGGTTACTTTTCGAAGAGGCAGAAATTGCTCATTGCTCAAGGAAGCCCTAGCAACCTGTGGAGGAACCCTGGGTGAAAAAGGCTGTGTAAAGGAAGGCGGTAAAGATAGTCATGTTGCTCAGTCCATGCAGATGACACCAAGCTATGTAGTGGAATAAGGTCCTTACAGGATGTCTCCAACTTACAAGCCGACCTCAATGCACTGTCTATTATGTGGCAGATGAGGTTTAATGTTGATAAATGTAAAGTTATGCATTTGGGGGCTATAATACACGCATTATACATACAGTACTAGGGGGAGTACAACTGGGGGAATCCATAGTGGAGAAGGATCTGGGCGTTTTGGTAGATCATAAGCTCAATAATAGCATGCAATGCCAAGCTGCGGTTTCCAAAGCGAGCAAAGTCCTTTCTTGTATTAGAAGAGGTATGGACTCCAGAGAGAGAGCGATATCATTTTGCCCCCCTGTCCAAATCATTAGTAAGACCTCATCTGGAATATGCAGTTCAGTTTTGGGCACCAGTTCTCAAAAGGGATATCGGGGAACTGGAGAAAGTGCAGAGAAGGGCAACCAAACTGATAAGAGGCATGGAGGAGCTCAGCTATGAGGAAAGATTAGAGGAACTGAATTTATTCTCTCTTGAGAAGAGGAGATTAAGGGGGGATATGATCACCTTGTATAAATATATAAGGGGTTCATATAGTGAACTTGGTGTTGAGTTATTCACTTTAAGGTCATCACAGAGGACAAGGGGGCACTCTTTATGTCTAGAGAAAAAGAGATTTTATCTCCACATAGGTAAAGGCTTCTTCACAGTAAGAGCTGTGAAAATGTGGAATAGACTACCTCCAGAGGTTTTTCTGGCAAGCTCAGTAGATGTGTTATTTCCTAAATGTGCATACTATAACTGGGTACTAACATTTAGGGCTTTTTTTCA
Organism: Lithobates septentrionalis; assembly: GCA_037952835.1. NCBI lineage: Eukaryota > Metazoa > Chordata > Amphibia > Anura > Ranidae > Lithobates > Lithobates septentrionalis. The sequence continues at coordinate 340,108 of JBBDGP010003315.1, read as the reverse complement.
GCAGGAATGCATGGTAACGCAGTTCCGGCACCTCCAGCTCTGAATGTATGTAATGGCAAGGGGTGCTGGGGAGTACTGGAGGGTCTATTGATGCTGGCTGCTGGGGGATCTATTGTTACTGGAAGGGATCTATTTTTACAGGGGGGAGAGTACTTTGTTGCTCGGGAGGTCAGTTGTCACTGGTGGGGTATCTATTGTTGCTGGGGGGCTCTTATGCTACTGGGAGACAATCATTTCTGGGAGACATCTACTGTTGAGGGAGAGGTCTATTGTTGCTAGCTGTTCAACGTCTATTGTTGCTGGGGGTGTTCCATTGTTGCTGGCTACAGGGGATCTATTTTACTTCCTATAATTAACAAATTACTTAGCACCACAAATTGATACTTGGTTCTGTATCCATTACTGAGAGGTGGGTAGGGGGTGGAACCAAGGAATAGCGCTCGGAGGTGGGTAGGGGTGGAACCAAGGAATGGTGCTCAGAGGTGGGTAGGAAGTGGAACCAAGCAATGGTGCTCAGAGGTGGGTAGGAAGTGGAACCAAGCAATGGTGCTCGGAGGTGGGTAGGGAGTGGAACCAAGGAATGGTGCTCGGAGGTGGGTAGGGAGTGGAACCAAGGAATGGTGCTTGGAGGTGGGTAGGGGGTGGAACCAAGGAATGGTGCTCGGAGGTGGGTAGGGAGTGGAACCAAGGAATGGTGCTCGGAGGTGGGTAGGGAGTGGAACCAAGGAATGGTGCTTGGAGGTGGGTAGGGGGTGGAACCAAGGAATGGTGCTCGGAGGTGGGTAGGGAGTGGAACCAAGGAATGGTGCTCGGAGGTGGGTAGGGAGTGGAACCAAGGAATGGTGCTCGGAGGTGGGTAGGGAGTGGAACCAAGGAATGGTGCTCGGAGGTGGGTAGGGAGTGGAACCAAGGAATGGTGCTCAGAGGTGGGTAGGGGTTGGAACCAAGGAATGGTGCTCAGAGGTGGGTAGGGGGTGGAACTAAGGAATGGTGCTCGGAGGTGGGCAGGGAGTGGAACCAAGGAATGGTGCTCGGAGGTGGGTATGGAGTGGAACCAAGGAATGGTGCTCGGAGGTGGGTATGGAGTGGAACCAAGGAATGGTGCTCGGAGGTGGGTAGGGGGTGGAACCAAGGAATGGTGCTCGGAGGTGGGTAGGGAGTGGAACCAAGGAATGGTGCTCGGAGGTGGGTAGGGAGTGGAACCAAGGAATGGTGCTCGGAGGTGGGTATGGAGTGGAACCAAGGAATGGTGCTCAGAGGTGGGTAGGAAGTGGAACCAAGCAATGGTGCTCGGAGGTGGGTAGGGAGTGGAACCAAGGAATGGTGCTCGGAGGTGGGTAGGGAGTGGAACCAAGGAATGGTGCTCGGAGGTGGGTAGGGGGTGGAACCAAGGAATGGTGCTCGGAGGTGGGTATGGAGTGGAACCAAGGAATGGTGCTCGGAGGTGGGTAGGGGGTGGAACCAAGGAATGGTGCTCGGAGGTGGGTATGGAGTGGAACCAAGGAATGGTGCTCGGAGGTGGGTAGGGAGTGGAACCAAGGAATGGTGCTCGGAGGTGGGTAGGGAGTGGAACCAAGGAATGGTGCTCGGAGGTGGGTAGGGAGTGGAACCAAGGAATGGTGCTCGGAGGTGGGTAGGGGGTGGAACCAAGGAATGGTGCTCGGAGGTGGGTAGGAGGTGGAACCAAGGAATGGTGCTCGGAGGGGGGTAGGGAGTGGAACCAAGGAATGGTGCTCAGAGGTGGGTATGGAGTGGAACCAAGGAATGGTGCTCGGAGGTGGGTAGGAAGTGGAACCAAGGAATGGTGCTCGGAGGTGGGTAGGGAGTGGAACCAAGGAATGGTGCTCGGAGGTGGGTAGGGGTTGGAACCAAGGAATGGTGCTCAGAGGTGGGTAGGGGGTGGAACTAAGGAATGGTGCTCGGAGGTGGGCAGGGAGTGGAACCAAGGAATGGTGCTCGGAGGTGGGTATGGAGTGGAACCAAGGAATGGTGCTCGGAGGTGGGTATGGAGTGGAACCAAGGAATGGTGCTCGGAGATGGGTAGGGGGTGAAACCAAGGAATGGTGCTCGGAGGTGGGTAGGGAGTGGAACCAAGGAATGGTGCTCGGAGGTGGGTAGGGAGTGGAACCAAGGAATGGTGCTCGGAGGTGGGTATGGAGTGGAACCAAGGAATGGTGCTCAGAGGTGGGTAGGAAGTGGAACCAAGCAATGGTGCTCGGAGGTGGGTAGGGAGTGGAACCAAGGAATGGTGCTCGGAGGTGGGTAGGGAGTGGAACTAAGGAATGGTGCTCGGAGGTGGGTAGGGGGTGGAACCAAGGAATGGTGCTCGGAGGTGGGTATGGAGTGGAACCAAGGAATGGTGCTTGGAGGTGGGTAGGGGGTGGAACCAAGTAATGGTGCTCGGAGGTGGGTAGGGAGTGGAACCAAGGAATGGTGCTTGCACCTATTCTCTGAGAAAAAAAAGCCCTGCTAACATTTATAGGTAAAGTTGATCCAGGGAATATCCAGGTTGCCTCTCGGGGGATCAGGAAGGAATTTCTCCCCTGCTGAAGCAAATTGGATCATGCTTTGCTGGGGGATTTTTTGTCTTTCTCTGGGTCAACTGTAGTTGAAGGATTGTGTATATGGGGGTTTTCTATTTGTGTGTTTTTTTTTTCTCTCTGTGGGTTGGACTGGATGGACTTCTGTCTTTTTTTTCAACCAGATTAACTATGTATGCTGCCAGTTATGACAACATGGTCATACAACATCATCCAACCAGGAATGGGTAAAATCAATGTGCTCTGTGCCTCATTGACCTTAGCTGCCTTTGGTGAGTGGATGATACGCTGACATAACAGAGCAGGGTCATTGTCTATATATGGTGGAAAAACCTTTTTATCTTGGGGCAATGAGGTCATTTGGTAAGTGCTCTGCATCTAACCAAAATGCTCTTCTGGAGGGCAATATTGAGGATCAGTGGGGTACATCATCATGTGACATTCAACCCAACCCAGGATGATGCAGGGGGAATACTTGAACACATCAAGAGATCTAGCCTCAAAGGTAGACCTTATGCTGAGATAATTAAAAATAAAATTAGTTTATCAAAGACTTGAAACTGTCTTTACTACCCTATAACAACCCATTGGAATCTGACATCGGCTTTCTCATATGTTACGTTGCCTGTGACCTGTTTGGGTGGTTGCCTTCACTTCCTGTGGCATTCTGTCACCACAAAAATATGGCTGAAGTTTTTCTAGTCACAATCTGATTGGTTGCTCTGGGCCATGGTTATTACTCAAGAAGTTTGATTACAAAACAGGACTTGGTGGTGTTATACACATGAACATATTATACACATGAACTTGAACAGGTCAACCATGCCAGACCCACTTGTCAAACGCTCCTATGGTGTTCTCGATCCTCTCTCCGGCTCCTGGAAGACACACATAGAATAATTCCAAGGTCAGTTTAATCTCAATAAATCTTTGTGAATTAAGTTCTTTTTATTTTATCATTTACATATCATGCTTTCTTATTGTCCTATAGATACGGTCTCTGCTGTGCTCCTTGTATACAAGTTTGATTTCATCAACCTGCAAAAATACTAGATCCAGAAGAATAATACTGGACTGTATCGCTTGCTTGAACATGGTGATCACTTTTTATCATACCTTTCCTAACCCCTTGCCGAGGACCGTATGCACATGTACTATATTGTCAGAAGTATTGGGACACCTGCCTTTACATGCAAGCACATGAACTTTAATGGCATCCCAGTCTTAGTCCGTAGGGTTCAATATTGAGTTGGCCCACCCTTTACAGCTATACCAGCTTCAACTCTTCTCCAAAGGCTGTTCACAAGGTTTAGGAGTGTGTCTATGAGGATGTTTAACCATTCTTCCAGAACCGTATTTGTGAGGTCAGGCACTGATGTTGGACAAGAAGGCCTGGCTCGCAGTCTCCGCTTTAATTCATCCCAAAGGTGTTCTATTGGGTTGAGGTCAGGACTCTGTGAAGGTCAGTCAAGTTCCTCCACCCCAAACTCGCTCATCCATGTTTTTATGGACCTTGCTTTGTGCACTGGTGAGCAGTCATGTTGGAACAGGAAGGGGCCATCCCCAAACTGTTCCCACAAAGTTGGGAGCATGAAATTGTCCAAAATGTCTTGGTATGCTGACGCCTTAAGAGTTCCCTTCACTGGAACTAAGGGGGCCAAGCCCAACCCCTGATAAAAAAACCCACATCATAATCCCCCCTCCACCAAATGATTTGTACCAGTGCACAAAGAAATAACCATAAAGATATGAATGAGCAAGATTTCGGTGAAGGAACTTGACTGGCCTGCACAGAGCTCTGACCTCACCCCCTATAGAACACCTTTGGGATGAATTAGAGTGGAGACTCTGAGCCAGGCCTTCTCCTACCACATCAGTGCCTGACCTCACAAATGTGCTTCTGGAAGAATGGTCAAACATTCCCATAGACACACTCCTAAACCTTGTGGACAGCCTTCCCAGAAGAGTTGAAGCTGTTATAACTGCAAAGGGTGGGCCAACTCAATATTGAACCCTACGGACTAAGACTGGGATGTCATTAAAGTTCATGTGCGTGTAAAGGCAGGTGTCCCAACACTTTTGGTAATATAGTGTGTGGGTGTATATATATATATATATACTAAAAAAAAAACTAAAAATATATATATATATATATATATATATATATATATATATATATATATATATATATATATATATATATATATATATATATATATATATACACGCACACACTATATTACCAAAAGTATTTGGATATATATTGGGATATATATATTTAAAGTTAGTGTGTGTGTGTGTATATATATATATATATATATATATATATACACTATATTACCAAAAGTATTGGGACATATATATATATATATATATACACACACACACAAACCTTAAATGTATCCTTAGAGGGGGCTGAAGTTGCTGACCTTCTTCTGAAAATGCCGGTGCTTGCTCTAAGTTGCTGACCCAAAGTCCTGGACACAGAGGGTCAGCATGACAGCCAGGTATTTAGCATTTTCAGAAGGAGAAGTCATGCCATCCTTATATTTCCTGGGAATTTTAATGGCACATGTAATGAATGACTGACCCCACAGGATCCTTCCATGACTGTTACAGTTGACAGAGCTGCCTGGGCACACCCTAATCGCCTTGTGTGGTGCATATTCCCCCCTGTTTAGATCACTGATATTTCATCCCCCCAAAAAAATGTTACAAAAGAAAATAATTTTTTGGAAAAGAAAATAAACAAAATTACACTGTCCCCTGCCCTACTGACACCATCAGTACATATACACATGCATATGTATTTGAGCTTTGGGGTGCACACCCTAATGCAAGAGGCTGCACACACCTATGCAGAGCGGCTTGACGTTTTTCTCTTTTCGGTGTAGAGGAGTAAGTGAACCCCACCCACCTACCTGTGGCCAGATGTGTACTCACCTCCTCGGTGGGAGATGTGCCGGCAATTGAAGGGTAGCCTCTTCTTCCGGTGCAGAATGTGAGGATTCTTCAGGAGGTAATAGGAGGTGGCGGCGTAGCCCCCCAGAACTGGCACCAGGTAGTACAATGAGGGCAGCATGACGTCGGGTGCTCGTGGGGTCGATGACGGGATGACAGGGGGGAGATCTCCAGGCAGGCAGCGGGGAGGCTCCGATTGGATCCTGGCAGGGAGACGGTCTCAGCAATGATGCAGAAGAAAATAATCATTAATAGGAGCTGCAGGGTGGATCTGTAGAGGAGACGCAGCAGCTGACGAAGAGAACAGAAGATGGAGGCAGGTTAGATGTGCCAGCAGTTAACCCCTGCCTGCCCACCTCTCTGTCCCCTTGATGTCCCCTTCACTTGTCACTCTGCCTGTAATACTGGCTCTGCCTCATTCCCTCCTCCGCCCCCGTCACAGTCATTGCACTGGAACACTGCCTAGGACAAACATGGCAAACCGGTGGTTTTTTTTGTTTTTTTTGCGCCGCGTGTGACCCTCTTACTCTGCTATCGGAAATTAAATTGAATTAGACCGCTGTACATTGAGGCGGCGCCCTCTTATAATATTGTGCATCATGTTTAATCATCACGGTAATATTTTTGCAATTCACAAAAAGAAATAAAAAAAATGCAATTAACAAAACCAGATGCAAAATAGTTCAAAGTACTTTAATAAAAAATGATATTTGCTGCATTAATCTGTGCAGTGCTGTGATCAGGGGCGTCGCTAGGGGGTGGCATTTGGGGCTATAGCCCCGAATCTGGGGCCAATAGCCCTGAGTCTCTGCAGGGGTCCCCAAGGGGAGGGGAGGCTCTCTGGGGACCCTGATGAAAGGGGGGGGGGGCTCTCTGGGGAACCTGATGTAAGGGGGGCTCTCTGGGGACCCTGATGTAAGTGGGGGGCTCTCTGGGGATATATATACACACACACGTATATTACTGTATATACATGTGTATGCCCGCCCAAGTGTATGACTTTCTTTACTACGCTGCTATGGGCTCTAGCCCCAGATCTTTTGTAGACCTAGCAATGCCCCTGTATGTGATCATCGATAACGTCCGGAATGTCTGGGGAACTTATTGTAGTCTCATGGCTGCACCGGAATTGGACATTTTGGCAGTTGGCTACTGTATATGGGTTTTTCTAGCATGGATGGTATATTGGAGCCTATCTGATCTAAAGTTTATGTGTAAAAATATGTGTACATATTGAAAAATATTTTAAAATCCTATTGATCATTTACCAACTTTTACTTTGTATATGTCATAAATATATATACACGCAAACAGTATATACTCTCGATATAAGGAGAAATAATATATAAAGTCGTGGCCAAAAGTTTTGAGAATGACACAAAATATTAATTTTCACAAAGTCTGCTGCTTCAGTGTTTTTAGATCTTTTTGTCAGATGTTCCTCCGGTATACTGAAGTTTAATTACAAGCATTTCATAAGTGTCAAATGCATTTATTGACAATTACATTAAGTTTATATAAAGAGTCAATATTTGCCGTGGTGACCCTTCTTTTTTCAAGACCTCTGCAATTCACCCTGGATTGCCGTCAATCAAATTTCGGGGACCACATCCTGACTGATGACAGCCCATTCTTGTACAATCAATGCTTGGAGTTTGTCAGAATTTGTGGGGTTTTTTTTTGGTCACCCGCCTCTTGAGGCTTGACCACAAGTTCTCAATGGGATTAAGGTCTGGGGAGTTTCCTGGCCATGGACCCAAAATGTTGTTGTTTAGTACCCCAAGACACTTATGCCGCGTACACATGAGCGGACTTTTCCGAACACGGAAAGATTTAGAACATGTTCTATATCTAAGTCTGTCGGAAATGCCGACAGAAGAAGTCCGATGGGGCATACACACAGTCGGAAAGTCCGACCAACAGCTCCCATCGGATTTTTTCTGTCGGGAAGTCCGGCCATGTGTACGCGGCATTAGTTATCACTTTTGCCTTATGGCAAGGTGCTCCATCATGCTGGAAAAGCCATTGTTCCTCACCAAACTGTTTGTGGATGGTTGGGAGATGTTGCTATCAGAGGTTGTTTTTGTACCATTCTTTATTCATGGCTGTGTTCTTGGGCAAAATTATAAGTGAGCCACTCCCTTGGCTGAGAAGTAACCCCACACATGAATGGTCTCAGGATGCTTTACTGTTGGCATGACACAGGACTGATGGTAGCGCTCACCTTTTCTTCTCTGGACAAGGTTCTTTCCTGGATGCCCAAAACAATTGGAAAGGGAATTCATCAGAGAAAATGACTTTACCCCAGTCCTCAGCAGTCCAATTCCTGTACCTTGTGCAGAATATCAGTCTGTCCCTCCCATGTTTTTCCTGGAGAGAAGTGGTTTCTTTGCTGTCCTTCTTGACACCAGGCCATCCTCCAAAAGTCTTCTCCTCACTGTGCATGCAGATGCCCTCACACTAGTCTGCTGCCATTCCTGAGCAAGCTCTGCACTGGTGGTGCGCCGATCCCGCAGCTGAATCAACTATAGGAGAAGCTTGCTGGCGCTTGCTGGACTTTCTTGGGCGCCTTGAAGCCTTCTTCACCAATGCAGTGGAAATGTTTTTTTTATGGGATTCATGGGAAAGAGGGACTTTACAATTAACTGCAATTCATCTGATCACTCTTCATAACATTCTGGGGTATATGCAAATTGCCATCATAAAAACTGAGGCAGTAGGCTTTGTTAAAATTAATATTTGTATAATTCTCAAAACATTTGGCCATGGCTGTATATACAGTATATGTGCTCTATATATATATATATATATATATATATATATATATATATATATATATGTACTATATATACTGTATGTATAATATATATATATATATATATATATATATATATATATATATATATATATATATATATATATATATATATATATCCTTATAACATGTGATTCAAGAAACAATTCAAATATCAGTGACGGCATAATAAAATAATGTAAAACTGTAGATACTAAACTGAAATTATTAGCAATTAGAATGATGGCAATATACAGGACATGAGGAAAAGGAGCATGGAAGGTTGATAATGGTTGTATTCATAGTACTGTTAATCTAGTAAGACTAGTAAAATATTCTTATTAGCATATTAGTGATAACATTATAATGTTAATAACTGGGTACCTTCTTTTTCGGTACTAAGATGTGTACAGCTATACTGTCCTAGCACTGGGCACCTTCTCCTTTGGTACTGGACTGTGTACATCTATACTGTCCTGGCACTGGGTACCTTCTCTTCTGGTACTGGGCTGTGTCCATCTATACTGTCCTGGCACTGGGTACCTTCTCTTCTGGTACTGGGCTGTGTCCATCTATACTGTCCTGGCACTGGGCACCTTCTCTTTTGGTACTGGGCTGTGTACATCCATACTGTCCTGGCACTGGGTACCTTCTCTTTTGGTGCTGGGCTGTGTACATCTAGACTAGACTGTCCTGGCACTGGGTGCCTTCTATTTTGGTGCTGAGCTGTGTACATCTAGACTATCCTGGCACTGGGTACCTTCTTTACTGGTACTGAGCTGTGCACATTTAGGCAATCCTGGCACTGGGTACCTTCTCTTCTGGTACTGGGCTGTGTCCATCTATACTGTCCTGGCACTGGGCACCTTCTCTTTTGGTACTGGGCTGTGTACATCCATACTGTCCTGGCACTGGGCACCTTCTCTTTTGGTACTGGGCTGTGTACATCCATACTGTCCTGGCACTGGGTACCTTCTCTTTTGGTGCTGGGCTGTGTACATCTAGACTAGACTGTCCTGGCACTGGGTGCCTTCTATTTTGGTGCTGAGCTGTGTACATCTAGACTATCCTGGCACTGGGTACCTTCTTTACTGGTACTGAGCTGTGCACATTTAGGCAATCCTGGCACTGGGTACCTTCTCTTTTGGTGCTGGGCTGTGTACATCTAGACTTTCCTGGAACTAATTACCTTCTCTTCTGGTACTGGGTTGTGAACACCTAGACTGCCCTGGTGCTGGGTGCTTTCTCTTTTGGTTCTGGACTGTGTACATTTATACCGTCCTGGCATTGAGTACCTTCTTTTTTTGATCTGGGCTGTGTACATTGACTCTCCTGGCACTGGGTACCTTCTCTTCTGGTACTGGGCTGTGTACATCTAGACTGTCCTGGCACTGGGCACGTTCTCTACTGATACTGTCCTTACCTGGTATAAGTTGGCTCCTCTCTTGGCTCAAAAAAACAAGTTCCTCTCCTGGCACAGATTTGCAGCTCCTATATTGGCACAGAATCCCAGCTCCTCTGTGGGCACAGAATTCCAGCTCCTCTATTGGCACAGAATTACAGCTCTTCTCCTGGCGCAAATTTCCAGCTCCTCTATTGGCACAAAATTCAAGCTCTTCTCCTGGCACAGATTTCCAGCTCCTCTCCTGGCAGAGTCCTTCTACGCTCTCTCTCTGGTCACAGCGTATCTGCCCTTGGTTCTTCTCTTGGTACAAAGCAGACTAGCCCCCTTCTCTTTGTCCTGGCACTCTGTTGTGCCATCTTTCTACTTGTTCTCTGAACTGGAAGGGAATTCTGAGCATCAGCAGAACAGAAGAACAGCAATCAGCAGTTTAAGGTCAGCAGTGTGTTGGCCCTGCAGAGGTTCCAGCACTGGACACTGGCCTCTTCTGAGCTCACAGGGCTCAGGTGTGATTTCAGATCTGCTCTGCTGGGTTCCTGGGGCCACGTCTCAAGATACCTGTACAGAAGCAAAGGCTGTTCCCAGGCAGCTGAAAGGTTAACTCCCTATCTCAGTTACAAACACACCCACCTGCATTCTTGGGCAGGTATGTGCCCGCTCACCTGATCACACATGGACAGAACCTGTTTGGGTGGCAGCCTAGGGTCAGGGAGTTGTGACTTTTTCCTGCCCACCCCCTAGGGCAGCCTGCAGATATCTTGATGATAAGCTGGTGGGAAGCTGGTATGTCATCAATTGTTGAATTAATACAGTTATAGGCAAATCCGTGAAATTAACAGCATGTACAGGTGTGTGTATGAAAAATTGTTTTGGGAATACCTTTTTTTTTTTTTTTTATGTGTACCCATTCTGGAGATTTCCCATCACATCCTGTCCTGGAGACTTAATGCAGTAAAAGTTTTTTTTATAGTTAGGTACACATGACTGTGGCTTTATTTAACCTGGTGACGCAGGAGAAGAAATAGGGGAAGAAGTTGTGAGCAGGACAAGAAGGCAGGGACAGCAAACGAGCACAAATATAAGTTGCTCACGCTGCTAAAATGTTTTCACCCCTAGGACTGTGACGGCCTGTTTTGAAAGTCTGAGATCTAAAGTGGTTGTAAACCTCAGATATGAAATATAAACAAAGCATATCCCTCTATAGTGTGTACTTGTGTCATTTCTGTCTGCTGCTTCCTTCCTCTGCTATCAGCAAGAGTCACTTCAGTTTTCCTGACACCAAGAGAAAAATGGTGACAGGGGAGGGAGATCCAGCTGATTGACCGCCTGAGTTCTTTTTCTGTGCGCTGTGAGAAAGGAGGGGAGAGTCCCTTCTCTTCAATCAGCTTTCAGAGCTCTCCAAAGTATAACTTTAGATCTCCACCCCCTTTTTTCTGACCGCCCAGACAAGCTTTATAAATACTGGGATGGATATGGAGAAGAAAAGACTGCAGATAAGTGGAGTTAAACTTACCGGTAACTCCTTTTCTGAGAGTCTTCCAGGACAGCCCATGAGACCTAGGAAACTAAAGTTCTTCTCTTTCTCGCCCTTGGGCGAATTGCAAAAGGTTGGCAGCACAATATCCTGGGATCTATAGGAAGGTAGTATCTACCTTTGGCAAAAAACCTGGGTCCGTTTTTTAACACCACCCTATTGTCAAAAATCGTGTGGAAAGGTTTCACTAACACATCCTTTAGGGGCTTAAAGGGAAAACCCACTAGAGCCTGTAGAACTAGAGACAGGTTCCAGGTAGGACAGGCTCTGGCAACCACTGGTTTGGACCTAGCAATTGACTTAAAAATTCTTGCTATAACAGGTTTTTCAAGAGAGAATACTGGAGAAAAACACTAATAGCTGCAGCCTGAACCTTAAGGTACTAAGGGATAGACCCTTGTCTGCACCCTCCTAAAAAAATTCCAGAATTGATGGAACATCGTGAGAAAATCTCTGATTTTCAAACAACCAAGAGTTAAATTTCCTTCAAAGTTTGGAGTATATAGCTCTTGTAACAGGCTTCCTGTAATTGACCAGGGTTCTGACAACTTGCTTAATATCTTCTCTTCACATACCAAGCCGTTGAGTTCAATGATGCTACCTGAGGGTGGGACACCAGACCCTGAGACAAGAAGTCCTGTCTCTCTGGGAGGCTAACAGGAGGCTCTGAAGCTAGAGTCTGCAGGAGAGAAAACCATGGCCTCTTGGGCCAAAAGGGGGCTATTAAGATGAGATTTGTTCTCTCTAGAAGAAACTTCCGGAGGACTCCCGGGATTAGTCTGATAGGAGGGAATCCGTAGCAGAGGCGGATTGGCCAGGGACTCGCCAGCCTATCGATCCCCATAGACTGATCCCCTGGATTTAGGGAAAAGAATCTGTCTTGCTGTTTATTTGGGATTGCAAAAAGATCTACCTCGGGTGATCCCCACCTATTGGCAATTTCTGCAAAAACCTCTGGATTGAGGGACCAATTGTCGTGACACACCTGGTAGCGGTTGAGATAATCTGCCAAACAGTTTTGAGTCCCTTTTAGGTGAATTGCTGAAATGAAGGCCAGATTCACCTTGGCTCGTGATAACATTTTCTGGGCTATGAGTCGAAGAGTCCGACTTCTCGTACCCCCTTGCTTGTTGAGGTACGCGACAGTTGTAATGTTGTTGGATCGAATCTGCAGATGGTGTCTCTGACCTCCGCATGAAAAGCTTCTAAAGGCCCTCTACACTGCCAGAAGATCCCTCTGATTTGATAAAGCCCTTGCTTCCACCGGGGACCTTCTTTCCTGTGTTATTGCGTTGTGTAAATGGGCTCCCCATCCATGGGAGCTTGCATCCGCTGTGATTATTTGAGGTACTGAAATGAACCATTCCAGTCCTCTGGTCAGGTGACTTCCACCACCACAGGGCTCTCTTCACAGTGGAGGGTAACCGAAAATTCAGATCCAAAGAGCTTGTGGATCCGTCCCAGGTTCTTAGCAGGAACAGCTGCAGTGGCCATTGGTGCAACCTCGCCCACGGTACTGCTGGAAAGAAAGAGGTCATCAGGCAGTAGCCTTTGAGACATCTCTTAGTGAAACCCACTGGTTGGTTTGCAAGGATGCAATCATCTGAGTTATTTTCACAACTTTTTTCTGAGGAAGGAAAATTTTTTGATCTACTGAGCAAATCTCGTACCCGAGATATGTTACTCTCTGGGCAGGATTCAGAGAAGGTTTTTCTTTGTTGACTAGCCAGTCTAGCGACCGGAGAAACACCTGCAGAGTCTGGAGATCCTTCTTTAGTTTCTGATGTGACTCTGCCACTAATTGATTTTAGTCTCAACGGTGCCAATGCTTCCCCCAGGATCTTTGTAAAGATGCAAGGAGCCGATGACAACCTGAAGAGCAGCGCCCGGAACTGAAAATGACGGATCTCTGATCCCATTTCCACTGCTAGTCTCAAACATTTTTGGTATGCTGGATGAATAGCAATGTGCAAGTATGCATCCCTTAAATCCAGCGTTGACATAAAGCACTTTGGGTAAAGCAGACATGCTTGAAAACGCTGACGAAAGTGTTTGTACGATTCCGAGAGCAAAGGTTCAAAATTAGGCAATACTCCCCTGAAGGCTTCTTTATCACAAAGATTTGGGGGTAAAAGCCCTTGCCCTGATCTGACTGAGGGACCGGGATCAGGACTTCCTGATCTACCAAGTCTCCAATCTGAAGTCACAGATTCGTCGCCTTTACTCGATCGTGGGGTGGGTTGGTGAGCAACAACCCTTCTGGTGGCTGGGAATCGAACTCTAGCCTGTGCCCATTGGTCTCTAGATCCAAGATGAACAGACTTGAGGTGACTGCTGCACGCTGTGGGAGGAAGGCCCTCAAACTTCCTCCCACTGGACGGCAAGAGTCATTGTGGCTTGGCAGGTTGTTGAGGAGGGAGCTTGGCGGGTTGTTGAAAAGGGAGCTGTGCACAGGAAAAACCATCGTTCTTGGACATCTGCACCTTCTCCTCTTCAATTTCAAGTGTTACATAGATAGCTTTTAACAAGTCATCAACATCTTCTAGACTAAGGACATGGATTACTGGAACCATGTCCTGTGGTCTGATGAGACCAAGATAAATTTATTTGGTTCAGATGGTGTCAAGGGTGTGTGGGGGCAACCAGGTGAGGAGTACAAAGACACATGTGTCTTGTCTACAGTCAAGCATGGTGGTGGGAGTGTCATGGTCTGGGGCTGCATGAGTGCTGCCGGCACTGGGGCGCTACAGATCATTGAGGGAACCATGAATGCCAACATGTACTGTGACATACTGAAGCAGAACATGATCCCCTCCCTTCGGAGAGTGGGCCGCAGGGCAGTCTTCCAACATGAAGCTGAGGGTAAAAGTGATGGACTGGCTAAGTATGTCTTCAGATCTAAACCCTATTGAACATCTGTAGGGCATCCGCAAATGGAAGGTGGAGGAGCGGAAGGTCTCTAACATCCACCAGCTCCTTGATGGCGTCATGGAAGAGGACTCCAGTGGCAACCTGTGAAGCTCTGGTGAACTCCATGCCCAAGAGGGTTAAGGCAGTGCTGGAAAATAATGGTAGCCACACAAAATATTGACACTTTGGGCCCAATTTGGACATTTTCACTTAGGGGTGTACTCACTTTTGTTGCCAGCGTTTTAGACATTAATGGCTGTGTGTTGAGTTATTTTGAGGGGACAGCAAATTTACACTGTTATACAAGCTGTACACTCACTACTTTACATTGTAGCAAAGTGTCATTTCTTCAGTGTTGTCACATGAAAAGATAGAATAAAATATTTACAAATATGGGCTGTACTCACTTTTGTGAGATACTGTACATACTTACCTACCTGCTGCAGCATTGGCCCCAAGCTGCAGCTATCCCCCATTGGCTCCAAGCCTGAGAACCGTGACTGCTGAACTCTGAGCAGTGTTGACTGTCAGTCACCGTTCTCTGCTCCTCCTCCCCACCAGCGCTCATTGAAGCGCCGGGCAGGAGAAAGGTGGGAGCAGCCGGCTTAGGGAGGATATAGATGCAATTTTCTTTTGTTGCAGCAAATAAAAAAAATTAAAAAAAAATTGCTCAATTCCCCAACCTCCATCAACACAATCAGTGTTGATGGGGGAACCTTCCCGCGGAGCTCGTGTTCTCCCGTACATCCAACGTTGAACATATCATGTGTATTGTCTACCACCCTGTACGTCTCTGCAATTGACTGTATGTTTGGATTTTATTGAAATAAAGATGTCCTTATCCCAGAGTGCGGCTATCCAGGATTTCTTTCTACCTCACTGTATTGTCATTCACTAATCAAATATCTTGGTTAATTTCCTGATGAAGCCATTTCGGCGAAACATGTTGAAGTTTCTGGACGTGGTTATGTTTAGCTTCATATACAGTTTTTTTTCATTTGTCAATGCTTGGTAATGGATGTTTACCTTTGACTGTAAACTGTATTTTTTTCTTCCTGTTTTTTTAAATTGTTTTTCTAATAAATATTTGTATAATTTTATTCAATTGTGTCTTCACTTATATGATGTACCTTTTAAAGTCCCACATGCCACACATTCTTGTTCCATTATACAAAAGAATTGGGCTAACTTTACTGTTTTATTTTTTAAATCATGAAACTTTTTTTCCCAAAAAAAAAACAAAAAACGCTTGCGAGCAATTTATATATATATATATTATATAAAATATGTTTGGGGCTTCTGAGTAATTTTCTAGCAAAAAAAATTATGATTTTTACATGTAGAAGAGGAGTACCAGAATAGGCCCGGTATGGAAGTGGTTAAATAAACCTATTTTTTTATTTTCTTCTGCCGATTACTGGAAAATGGAAGCACAGATGCAAAAGGGATTGATTCAGCCCACAGAACAGCATTGCGATTTAGCCTGTTGTGTTGTTTCATGACCAGAGAAGAGAACAGAAAGTAACCGACACAATTTCTTTTAGAATATTTTATGACATTTTATTACATCTCATTCCAAAGGTTGCAGAATTCATTATATCCCCCTCCTGCCAAGAACAGATGGAAAATACTCTGTCAGGTTATACAGTCATTAACCCCAAAGTACAGAACCTTGGTGTTTGGCTGCTGACAATTTTTTGTTACTATTTTCAGGACTAAGCTTTATTCATAGGATTGGGATTGGTAGACTGGTGGCTATTCTAACCCTCATTTGCAGTTGCTCCTGTGGCTTCATAAATACGGGGTTTTGGGACTTCAAAATGAGGCAAGGCCTGTTAAGGTCCTATGCCTCCATCCCTATCAATAAAGAAGAAAAGGCGAGGAATTGGGACTTTATATGAAGTGGTAAACAAATGGATTGATGGATATAAAAATATTTATTAGTTCATATACAAATATATAATATTTATATCAAATTTTAGGGCAATTTTTCATGATAACAGTAATCCTTAGAACGATTTCAAAAATACCACATAATATTAAATTCATGATGCAATAAAATTTATTTTATATACATGTTACATAATATCTATATAGCCTATAACAATAGGTATGTTAAGCCTCACACAAGTCACCTCTCAGTTCCGTTTTCTCCCAAACCTTATTTCAGTTTCCCATTTTTTCTTGGCGGCACCCTTTTTTACTTTCCATCACCCTCGTCATTCTTTTCTCCTCCTTCAGCTACTTCATCTTCACCATCAGGTGTGCAACCGTTTTTTTATACATCTCACTCATGTTTATGGGTCACATTGCCAACGTTCATCCCAAACCCACATATTATTTTTCAAAGAGGTCATACATGGTTTTACCATCACCAATACACATCAGGGTCACTTTATGGATACATATCCACCATGTATGATGTCTTTGTTGGTTGTTGTCGCTATACATGTCCCCCCACAGTTCCCGGAGATGATGTCCTCTGGTTGACTTGCGGTTTCCAACACTATAGGGGTCCCTTATTCGTACACTGCTTTCATTCTTGACCTTGATAGATTATTTAGACTTGTATCACTTTCTTTATTATTAGATAGCTACTACGGGCTTGCTCCTAAAAAGTGATGGAGTCACGAAACGCGTCGAGCTATCAGCTGCCGTATTCTATACCAATCATGTGTTGACAAAGATTTTTATACCATTCGTTTACATAATACATGTTTATATGACTATATGTGAAATGGTTTGTCATCATGTTTAATATTTTTTACCAACAATGATAGGGAGTAGCAAGGTTATAGGCTATATCAGTGATGGCGAACCTTGGCACCCCAGATGTTTTGGAACTACATTTCCCATGATGCTCATGCACTCAGTGTAGTGGAGCATCATGGGAAATGTAGTTCCAAAACATCTTGGGTGCCAAGGTTCGCCATCACTGGGCTATATAGATATTATGTAACATGTTTATGTGTATATGAAATTTTATTGGATCATAAATTATGTAATGTTTTTGAAATCGTTATAAGGATTACTGTTATGAAAAATTGCCCTAAAATTTGATATAAATATTATATATTTGTATACGAACTAATAAATATTTTTATATCCATCAATCCATTTTGTTTACCACCGCGTGCTTGATATAAAGTCCCAATTACTCTCCTTTTCCTCTACTTAAAAGTAGAATTCCAATTTTTTGTTTCACTTTAACGGCTGAGTCCACATTTTGCAAAAAAAAAAAAAAAAAGGCAGTCTGCTTGGCACCTAACTATGGGTGTAGCTTGGTCCTAAAAAGGTGGAATTAGCCTTATAATAGTTTGTTAGGGCCAAGCTGGCCCAAACCAACAGCGCCCATTACAGATTGTTGCGGCTGCTGTGTGTGTTGTAATGGACTGTAGTGACATTAGCTACATACAAAGCGACACTATGTTGCAGGCGGCAATACAGGCGACTTCCTGTCTGCTGCTGGAAATAAAAAAGGAGCAGGGCAGAGGGCTTTTCCACCATTCAGGATAAGCCTTGAATTTTTAAATCAATGAATATAAGGCTTCCTTTGATTGGCCGAGGTGGAAATCATGATGTCTCTCCACTTCAGCCAATCAGAGGAAGCCTTGTATTTATTGATAAAAAAAAAAAAAACACAAGGCTTCTGCAGAATAGTGGAGAAGCACTCAGCCCAACTCTCATTATACCCGGCAGCAGACGGGAAGTTGCTCGTGGCTGCAGCCAGAGCACACAGGCGCCGCTGACTGTATGTAGCCAATGACACTACAGTACCTTACAGCGCACACAGGGGCTGCATCAATCCGTAATGGAAATAGATTTCGCATTCGGGCACTGGACAGGGAGGAGGGGCCAGGAGCACCGGCAAGGGACCGGAGAAGAGGAGGATCGGGGCCGATCTGTGGAATTCCATTACACAGGTAAATATAGAGAAGTTTGTTATTTTTATTTTTTATAAATATTCCTTTACAATCACTTTAAAGATAAAAAAAGTGCCCCTTGCACAGAAGACTGTTACATTAAAAAAAAAAAGTCTATAACATAGTATACACCAATATAAACCAACAGCAAGAAAGACGAGATTGAGAATAATTCTGTATATCAACATAAACCGATAGCAAACCCATAAACGGAAGTTTTTTGTTTTTTTTTTTTTGCTGAACTACAAGCTTTACTGCTGCCAGATAAGGTCAGACAAGCAATCTCTCTGCCTGCCTTCAGAGATAACTCCACGCACTCAGGTCACATGCCTGATGAAGGGGTCCTGCGTGGCTCCGAAACGTCATTTTCTGCTGTAATGATGTGATCACCGATGAAAGCTTTGGACCCATTTTTTTTGGAGATCCCGGTGTGCTGGTGACATTACTTTCTATTACTCCACGCTCTGACGCATTTCGCCCAAAGGACTTACTCATAGGAGGTGACCTATGATGAAGTCTACGGGGTGAAACGCATCAGTGTGTGGATTGATGTCTGATGGTGGAGAGAATGTCTGACCTAACCTGGCATCAATAAAAGACTTGTTACAGTGGAGTACGGCTTATGTGTTTTAAATGCTTTAAGGGGAAGAGGAGGATCCCAAAGCTCCTGTGCACTTATGGCCGGTTGTTGCATGTGCTTCTCTGGAGTCTGGTTTGGGTTAATGTATATTATGGTCTGCTCCAGCCCTGAAGAAGTGGTCTCTGAGTTCCCGAAGCGTGTTGACTTGCCTTCGTCACTAAATTAAAGATCAGATTTTGACCTCTCCATCCCTGATGATATATTCTCTGGTGTTTCATACACCAACATACAGAAGAACTTTTTTTTGGAAGGTCCCCCTCCAGGTGTACAGCCCAAATTTATATCAACAGCAAAACACATTTTCCCAACTTTCAAGGAAATCTAAAACATCCCAATCCAGTACTACCACAGCAAAAGGACAGCAATAAAAACCTGACCGAGGTTCAAACCTCTTCCCCACTCTAACCAAACATATGTTCTGTACGGAGTTGGGCTTTAAGACCTCCATCCTATATTTCAAAGGAACCTTAAAAATCTGTTCTTTTTTTGCTTCATGCCTAGAAAATGCGATAAAATCTTCAGACCGGCCATATCGATGCCCCGCAATGAACAGTACACTGCCAGTCCTTTATAGGGGGGTCTACCAGCTGGCGCCCCTCTTCTCAGCCACAATCTGGATGAAGTGGGCATGGTTGGCGTAC
Source organism: Lithobates septentrionalis (assembly GCA_037952835.1). Lineage (NCBI taxonomy): Eukaryota > Metazoa > Chordata > Amphibia > Anura > Ranidae > Lithobates > Lithobates septentrionalis. The sequence goes on along the minus strand of JBBDGP010003315.1, from coordinate 320,763 downwards.
AGACTGTGGTTCTGGCTGATATCCGCCCACTGCACTTTTCCGGCATCGTCGCCCGCCTCTAAGGCCAGCTGGTCCAATATGTGGCCTGTCAGACAAGAAGAACAAGGAGGTCAGCGGAAAGAAGCGACTCGAGGGAAGACGTGTGTGTTAGGTATCGGTATCCCCCCACCTGTATCATCATGGTAATTAACTGCTTGCGTCTCCATCCAGGCGTTATCAGTGTTCCGAGGGTCATCCACATACCCCTTGTAGACCTGTAAATCACATAGACGTTAAAAAAAAACAAAAAAACAAAACGCAGTACAAGAAATATCAGATAGAATATAGAACACGTCCCAGGAAGGAACAAAAAACTGCCAGTCTGTCAGCTTTGCACCGACCACGAGAAATGAGACTTAAAAGGGCAACTCATAGTTCCCCCGTAACAGGATTTATTACCCGATGGTGTTGTTACTCCTCTTCCTGTAACGGACCAAACTGTCCAGCAAAACAGGAAGTTGGAAGGGTTGGGAGAAACCATATTTCATCAGCAGGGGTGATAACGGTTGACTTTTATATGGGTAAAAAAAAATAAAAAATGAAAATAAAAAAAGACTCAACTATTGCTGTAACTGCTCAATAAGTGTAAGCCGGAGTTGGGCTTTAAGTTGTTTGCCGCTTATGTACAGTCCAGCTGAGACTACAAATCCATCAAAGACTATAGGGTGACAACATTGATGCATTATTTCACTTTGGAATTCACAGCCTTGCCTGGCTGTCATGGCAATCTGATTGGACCTTTTACAGCTCAAATCTGCATGGTTTTTCCAGGTCTCCAACTCAAAATGAGTGAAGCTGTAGGATTAGTATGGCAGCTGGTATTTTCAGAAGCAAATGGTTTCCAAATTGGAGACATAAACCACAATATAAAGCACAGGGATGGTGGGGACCCCTCATAATGGGCACAGCAGGTGTACAGACCCAGGAACTCAGCACAGGGATGGTGGGAACCCCTCATAATGGGCACAGCAGGTGTACAGACCCAGGAACTCAGTGCAGGGATGGGGGGAACCCCTCATAATGGGCACAGCAGGTGTACAGACTGGGAACTTAGCACAGGGATGGTGGGAACCCCTCATAATGGGCACAGCAGGTGTACAGACCCAGGAACTCAGCACAGGGATGGGGGGAACCCCTCATAATGGGCATAGTAGGTGTACAGACCAGGGAACTCAGCATAGGGATGGTGGGAACCCCTCATAATGGGCACAGCAGGTGTACAGACCCAGAACTCAGCACAGGCATGGTGGGAACCCCTCATAATGGGCACAGCAGGTGTACAGACCCAGGAACTCAGCACAGGGATGGTGGGAACAGCAGGTGTACAGACTCGGGGACTCAGCACAGGGATGGTGGGCACCCTTCATAATGGGCACAGCAGGTGTTCAGACCTGGGAACCCAACCCAAGGATGCTGGGAACCCCGCAAAGGGCACAGCAGGTGTGCGCACCTGAAAAAGTCCCTGAAAAATAGAAGAGCCTGTCAGGGGCTGAACTCTCCAGCACCCAAACACTAACTTTGGGTGGACCGACCCTTTAAAAGGGGACCAGAGGTTTTCATATCACATTTCCTCTGCCATGTTGGGTTTAACTCAAGGATACACAAGGATATGGAATTCCATAAAAGGACTGTAGGTAGCTGATAAGCACAATGACAAACACTTCAATAACTAACCCAACATACTAACAAACCACATATAAAATTTTCCTTGAAACTTCCTGGTAGAGTACAGTGCTATCATAATTATTCACAGGGGCGTTGCTAGGTTTGGGAAAGACCTGGGTCACCTCTGAGCACCCAAAGGAGAATAAGGATGGTGGGTGTGCCAACTAACTGTATGCACGGCACACATGTCATAGTCCTTATACCCACAAAATATGCTGTGCCACAAGGGAGAGTTTTACAGATATTACAAAATTGAAAAGGCATGTACACAAATGCTAGAAGTCTAGTTAATAAAATGGAGGAACTATTCTATAGGCCCCCCCAACTATCAAAGTGGAGGAAGAGACCCATCTACTTTCCCAGTTAGAAATGGCGGGGAGGCAGGGCAATGTTATAATTATGGGGGGGGCTTCAACTATCCTCACATTAACTAGATAGATGGAACTCACACTTAACAAAGGGTCATCGTTTCCTGAATGTAATGCAGGACAATTTCTTGGGTCAAATTGTGAATGTCCCAACTAGAGATAATGCTCTGCTGGACCTACTAATTACAAACAGCACAGCAAAGAGCCGACTGGGATAACTTAGGTAACTGTGATCACAGAGTCATTACATTTACCATAAATTGTAGATAAAGGACATATAAAAAGGACAGGACAAGAACACTACATTTTAAAAAGAGACAACTTTACTGAGCGATACTCCATACCACATGACACTAACTGGGATCGTTTCCCAAAGTCCACAGAAGGGCAACAAAGCCAATAAGGGGGCTGGAGGACCTCCGTTATGAGGAGTGACTACAAACATTAAAGAACATGTACACCCAACACTTCATATTCCTGTGCCTGCTGTACCATCCATGTACTTGTATGAGAAAGTCTCCTGTTGTCTTTGTATTTTGTTTCCTTTATGTGAAATCCCTGGTGTTCCTGCCAGTCCTGTTTTCCTATTAAAGATTGACTAAGCATGACAGCACAGCGTGGTCAGTTCTCTAGCTGTGAGAAGAGATGCTTAAAGTAGAACTATAGGCAAAACCATTTTGGATAGCGTAAGGGAGGATTATAACCTCTGTCAGATTTTTTATCCCCCCCCCCCCCCCCCCCAACCACCACCATCTGCGTCCCATTGCAGAGATTTCCCTTCACTTCCTGTCCCATAGCCAAACAGGAAGTGATGAAATCCCTGCAAATTAAGGGAACTCCTAGGTCACCGGAATTAGTGTCCCGATAGGAAGATTTCCCCTATTTCTACTTTTCTGGGGACAACCCAAAATTTTGGATTTTCATTTACTTTTAATGATGATGGTAAAGAGGACAAATAGAGAAGGTGAATCTCCCTAATGGGGGTACAGACAGCAATAAAAACTGTCAGGGGTTCTAATCCCTCTCCACTCTATCCAAAACGAAAAAAAAAAAAAAAGTTTTCCCTTTAGTTATACTTTAGGAGGGGATATGATAGCGATTTACAAACCTTTAAAAAAAGAAAAGAAAAAAACAAAAAAACAAACAGGGATTCTAGCATTGGGAGGAAACTTTTTAAACTTAGGTCTCTAAAAAAGATACGCAACCAGACAAAGTTGGGACAGAAATGGTTCAATCTTAAACTACGTAATGGATTATTTACAGTTAAAGAGGTTGTAAACCCACTCAAAAAAAAAAAAAAAAAAAACACACCTGCAGGACAAAGACATAATGAGCTAGTATGCATAGCATGCTAGCTCATTGTGAAATACTTACCTTAGATCGAAGCCCCCGCAGCGGTGCCGACACACTCCTGTGGCCGGCGACATGTCTCCTGGAGTTATTTCTGGGTATCACGGCTCCGGCGCTGCGATTGGCCAGAGCCACAATGACGTCACTCCCATGCATGCGCCAGAAACGTAACAAGCGAGCCGTTTCTTCAATGAGCATGTGCCGATGACGTCTGCTGATACAGGGGATATCTCCTAAACGGTGCAAGTTTAGGAGATATTCACGGTACCTACAGATAAGCCTTATTATAGGCTTACCTGTAGGTAAACGCGGTGTGTAAGGTTTACAACCACTTTAAGATTAGTAAGGATGCAGAACTCCCCTCCACAGTTGGTGGTGTCAGCAGGGAGTTTAGATAAGTTCAAAAACCTATTAGATGCGTTTCATAGCAAACAATGCACAGGGATATGGAAAAAAGAAAGAGGGTGTCTCACTCTCACCCCTCCCCCTCTCACCCCACTCTCTCCTCTGACCCCCCCCTCTCTCTCCTCTCTCACCCCCCCTCCCTCTCTCTCCTCTCTCACCCCCCCCCCCCTCTCACCCCTGCCTCTCGCCAGAAGTATCAGGAGTATGTAATGCAGAGTGTGCAGGGAATACGACAGGAGTGCAGAATGCAGGGGTCAGGGGTAAGGAGTTTGTAATGCAGAGTGCAGGGGTCAGGGGTAAGGAGTTTGTAATGCAGGGTCAGGGGTAAGGAGATTGCAATGCACAGAGTGCAGGGGTCAGGGGTAAGAAGTTTGTAATGCAGAGTGCAGGGGTAAGGAGATTGTAATGCACAGAGTGCAGGGGTCAGGGGTAAGGAGTTTTTAATGCACAGAGTGCAGGGGTCTGGGGTAAGGAGTTTTTAATGCACAGAGTGCAGGGGTCTGGGGTAAGGAGTTTTTAATGCACAGAGTGCAGGGGTCTGGGGTAAGGAGTTTGTAATGCAGAGTACAGGGGTAAGGAGTTTGTAATGCACAGAGTGCAGGGGTAAGGAGTTTGTAATGCACAGAGTGCAGGGGTCAGGAGTTTGTAATGCAGAGTGCAGGGGTCAGGGGTAAGGAGTTTGTAATGCACAGAGTGCAGGGGTCAGGGGTAAGGGGTAAGGAGTTTGTAATGCACAGAGTGCAGGGGTCAGGAGTTTGTAATGCAGAGTGCAGGGGTCAGGAGTTTGTAATGCAGAGTGCAGGGGTCAGGAGTTTGTAATGCAGAGTGCAGGGGTCAGGAGTTTGTAATGCAGAGTGCAGGGGTCAGGAGTTTGTAATGCAGAGTGCAGGGGTCAGGAGTTTGTAATGCAGAGTGCAGGGGTCAGGAGTTTGTAATGCAGAGTGCAGGGGTCAGGAGTTTGTAATGCAGAGTGCAGGGGTCAGGAGTTTGTAATGCAGAGTGCAGGGGTCAGACGTGCATCACACAGAGTACAGGGACAGGATTACGAGGCACAGGGACCTGGGAGTGCAGAAGACAGATGTAGGCAACACACAGGCTAGTGTATGGAGTACAACCTAAATCACCCCCTCCTCCCAGTACAAATCCCAACCCCCCCAAGCTCATATTCCCTACAGTACAGATGCCATTCAACAGCCCCAATCCCAGTACAAATTTTCCCCCAAACTCAAATCCCACCACCCCCCACCCAGTGCACGCTCTCAGTACGGGTCAAACCCTTCCCAATCTAACAGACCTTACAAACCCCGCCCCTTATCAGTACAGACCACCCCTCAGTACAATCCCCCTACTATGACCTCAGGACCCGGGGCTCCCCTTGTAGTACACAGAAGGGGGGGGGGCTAAAAATCATTGTATGAAACAACACTGCAGACAGCACTGGATCTCCAATAGAACAAACAGGTATTTCTTGCAATTAATCGAGCGGATATAATAAACCTTTAAAATGTTTGTATAAGTTGCAATAAGAAGCTGAAACTTGTTGAGAGGATGATTGTAGGCGAGTCAGGGATGACCTGCCCCAGTGTTGGTACAACGCGCCCCTCTCCTTGTTTGATGTAAGGGTGTGACGTACCAGTAAATGATCCTGGGAGAAAATGTTCTGAATCCTCTCCTGTGTGTCCTTCTCTTCTCTCGACCTCTCCAGAGAGTTCAGAGCCTCCTCGCAGAACTCCCTGCGTAGTGTCGCTGTGATCACCTCTCCGGGATCCACCATTCCCTGCAAAGGGGAGAACAACAACATCAATGACGTCCTCATAGTGAAGTAGAGGGAAAAAACAAAAAAACAAAAAGCAAAACAAACAACAAAAAAAGAAAACGCACAACTATTGCCCACAGAAACCAAACCAGTTTCCTGATGCTGCTTATGTTTTGGCCTCCCTGGTTTCTCCTCTCCTCCTCATCAACATACTAATGAAATATAAAAAAACAAAAAACAAAAAAACAAACAAAAAACAAAAAAAAACACACACCACACCTTTTTCGTTTTACATACATTATTTCAGTGATGTCATCACTGGGTCTCTGTGCTCCTTTATACAATGCAGGCAGATCATGGCCGGTGGGAGGGGCCAGCAGGGGGCTGTACATACCTTCCTGAAGACATCACAGCACCCCGGCCTCGGTGCTTCTCGGTCCTGGATTGCAAGCAGGGGGCTGGATCTTGAGAGGAGTTATGCAAAATATCAAAAATGATGGGTGGGTGTCCGCCTGGGAGGAGTGGGTGTTCCTAGGCAGGCTACATTTACAAAGTAGCGCCCCACATGGGATGCTGAGCCTCTATGATTGTAGGAACTGAAATCAGAATGTATGGAAGGGGCAGGGCCAGGGACGGTCAAGCTGGTGAGTAAAGGGTTAGATGATGCTGGATGTCCTCCAGCCAGGAAATGAGGTGGGTTCTGACTAACGTATAGCGTGAGAAGCTCACGGTGGAGAGACAAGCGAATGCAGGAAATCTCACCACAAGAAATTTATATTGTAAAGAGCTGTGTAAACTGTTGGCACTGTATAAATCCTGAATAATAATAATATAATAAAAATAATTACTGTCCCCGACACCTGAAACACCAGGCAATGGCCTGCAAAAGTAGATTTCCAAAAAAAAAAAAAAAAAAAGGGGGTAACAGTGGTCCCCAACTGCCAAGATTTGCTGCTTTTACAGATTTCACTTGCCACCTGCTGGTAAGATTTAGTACTGCAACGTGACCATAAACAATTAAAGTCGTCTATGGAAACCACTGCGTATACCACTCATACTAGTCTGCCAGGTGATGTGGGTAGCAGCAGAATGGAGGTCTGATTTTATGCCGGGCACTGGGGGAGGGGCAGGCAGCTCAGAGTTTCTAAATTTTAATCTTATAGGAGCCCTCCAAGCGTGGTCAGCAATAACAGGATGGTTTCACCGTTTCTTTACCAAGAAATGCTTTTCTCACTTTTACTATCAGTGTACGTCTTTAACCACTTTACATCCGCCCCATAGCAGATTTACTGCAACTGCTCTCCTGTGCAGGATCATGTAGATACACTAGATTACCAAAAGTATTGGGACACCTGCCTTTACACACATCTCTCTCTCCCTCCCTCCCTCTCTCCCACCCTCTCTCTCTCTCTAAACTTTAATAGCATCCCAGTCTTAGTATTGAGTTGCCTCCCCCTTTACAGCTATAACAGCTTCAACTCTTCTGGGAAGGCTGTCCACAAAGGTTTAGGAGTGTGTCTATGGGAATGTTTGACCATTCTTCCAGAAGAGCATTTGTGAGGTCAGGCACTGATGTTGGATGAGAAGGCCTGGCTCGCAGTCTCCGCTCTAATTCATCCCTAAGGTGTTCTATCGGGTTGAGGTCAGGACTCTGTGCAGGCCAGTCAAGTTCCTCCACCCCCAAACTCGTTCATCCACGTCTTTATGGACCGGGTCTAAGCTGAAATCATTGGCTGAAATCTGCTGTTGGCCTCAGGGAGGCGGACCCCCTGGTGCAGTCCTTCATTAGGCAATACATTGACTGGAGCCGTTCAGTTAGTGTATGGTGGGGCTCATCATGGGGGATATCGCAGTTATATAAAAACAGAAAATAATTTCCTGTTGCGACATCCAATCGAGTAAACATGCATCGTATACAGGATTGCAGAGGTTACAGTTTTGTGAGTCCAGAGAGGAGATATCAGGTGAGAGTGGCTGATAACTGTCTACTCACCCCAGGTATAGCCCACTGGCCGCAATCCTTCCTCTGAATGGCTACAAACTGCAAGATGGCTTTCCCCGTCTCCGGGTCGGTCACTTTCTCTCCTGAAGTGTTTCTCTTCCACCTGTAGGGGGAGACAAATCATGACTGATATTTGCACCAAAGAGGAAAGAAAAAAAAAAAAAAAAAAAATCCATCCTCAGTGTTGATCAGGCAAACAACTAAAATACAAATTCAGTGCCTCGAAAAAGTATTCATACCCCATGAAATTTTCCACATTTTGTCGTTACAACCAAAAATGTAAATGTATTTTATTGGGATTTTATGTGATAGACCAACACAAAGTGGCACATAATTGTGAAGTGGAAGGAAAATGATAAATGGTTATCAAAATTTTTTACAAATAAATATATGAAAAGTGTGGGGTACATTTGTATGGCGCCCCCCGGAGTCAATACTTTGTAGAACCACCTTTCTCTGCAATTACAGCTACAAGTCTTTTTGGGGATGTCTCTACCAGCTTTGCACATCTAGAGAGTGAAAATTGTTGCCCATTCTTCTTTGCACAATACCTCAAGCTCTGTCAGATTGGATGGAGAACGTCTGTGAACAGCAATTTTCATGTCTTGCCACAGATTCTCAATTGGATTTAGGTCTGGACTTTGACGGGGCCATTCTAACACATGAATATGCTTTGATCTAAACCATTCCATTGTAGCTCTGGCTGTATGTTTCGGGTCGTTGTCCTGCTGGAAGGTGAACCTCCACCCCAGTCTCAAGTCTTTTGCAGACTCTAATGCCGTGTACACACGGGCGGACTTTGACAACAAAGGTCTGACGGTCTTTCCGACGGACTGTCTAACGACCGGACTTGCCTACACACGATCACACCAAAGTCCGACGGATTCGTACGTGATGACGTACACCGGACTAAAATAAGGAAGTTGATAGCCAGTAGCCAATAGCTGCCCTAGCGTCGGTTTTTGTCTGTCAGACTAGCATACGGACGAGTGGATTTTTCGACTGGACTCGAGTCCGTCAGAAAGATTTGAAGCATGTTTCAAATCTAAAGTCCATCAGATTTTCGACCGAAAAAGTCCGCTGCAGGTCCGATGAAGCCCACACACGATCGAATTGTCCGTTCGAAAAGTCTGCTCGTGTGTACGCGGCATAACAGGTTTTCTTCTAAGATTGTCCTGTATTTGGCTCCATCCATCTTCCCATCAACTCTGACCAGCTTCCCTGTCCCTGCTGAAGAAAATTATCCCCACAACATGATGCTGCCACCACCATGTTTCACAGTGGGGATGGTGTGTTCAGGGTGATGTGCAGTGTTAGTTCTCCACCACACATAGCATTTTACCTTTAGGCCAAAATTTTCAATTTTGGTCTCATCTGACCAGAGCACCTTCTTCTCTCTTTGCTGTGTCCCCCACATGGCTTCTCGTAAACTGCAAACAGGACTTCTTATGACTTTCTTTCGACAATGTCTTTCTTCTTGCCACTCTTCCATAAAGGGCAGATTTGTGGAGTGCACAACTAATAGTTGTTCTGTGGACAGATTCTCCCACCTAAGCTGTGGATCTCTGCAGCTCCTCCAGAGTTACCATGGGCCTCTTGGCTGCTTCTCTGATGAATGCTCTCCTTGCCCGGCCGGTCAGTTTAGGTGGACGGCCATGTCTTGGTAGGTTTGCAGTTGTGCCATACTCTTTCCATTTTCAGATGATGGATTGAACAGTGCTCTGTGAGATGTTCAAAGCCTGCAATATTTTTTTATAGCCTAACCCTGCTTTACACTTCTCCACAACTTTATCCCTGACCTGTCTGGTGTGTTCCTTGGCCTTCATGATGCTGTTTGTTCACTAAGGTTCTCCAACAAACCTCTGAGGGCATCACAGAACAGCTGTATTTATTCTGAGATTAAGACCCCTTTCAAACTCTGCCGCCACGTAAAGTGGCGCCATTTTTAGTCTGTCGTTATTCGGCTGCTAGCGAGGCGGTTTTAACCGGAGCGGCGTTTTGCTGGCGGTATCGCAGCGCTGCCCCATTGATTTTCATTGAGTTCACCGCTCCAAAGAAGCTGCTGGCAGGACTTTTTCTGACGCCCTGCCAGCGCACCGCTCCAGTGTGAAAGCCCGAGCTGCTGTTTTAGGGCAGTTTGCAGGCGCTATTTTTAACGCTATAGCGCCTGCAAAACTCTCCAGTGTGAAAGGGGTCTAAGTTACACACAGGTGGACTCTATTTACTAATTAGGTGACTTCTGAAGGCAATTGGTTCCACTAGATTTTAGTTAGGGGGTATCGGAGTAAAGGGGGCTGAATACAAATGTACCCCACACTTTTCAGATATTTATTTGTAAACAATGTTGAACCATTTATCATTTTCCTTCCACTTCACAATTATGTGCCACTTTGTGTTGGTCTATCACATAAAATCTCAATAAAATACATTTATGTTTTTGGTTGTAACATAACAAACTGTGGAAAATTTCAAGGGGTATGAATACTTTTTTTAAAAAAAAAGACAGATGAAATAAATGCTGTATATGGGAGCCATGTTATTTGTATTTCTGTCCATCCAGTCCTAAGACTTAAAGAGCTAAGTAGGCGTGGCATAGGAAACAAAAAATGCGGCACGCGCAGTGCGCCGCGCCAAAAAAATGGGCGTGGTTTACGTGAAATAGTGGGCGTGGCTTGAAGGGGCGTGACTCGAAGGGGGTGTGGTTAGGGTCTGAGATGAATGAGGGATGGAGGTAGAAACAAAGGGAAAGAAAGGGATGGAGGGACAGCAGGCCCAGATCTTGCACCACAATAGAAATATGTGTATTTCAGAAAGTTTAACAATCAGCAAATAAAGATACTCCAAAAACCTGGTGTTAACGCTTCAATCATCCCTTCACCATGGTTGTTATGGTGTCAGGATGATAGAAGCGCATTATTATCATTATTACATTGTAATAAGAATTTAAATAGTTCAACTCACCATATTGCAGAACCAGTGGGAGCCCCAAGTGTGTCACTTGTCACGTCGACTGCCACCAGATGCCATCAGGTGTCCCCAGTAGATTCCCTCCTTACATCTCAGGTGTCCCCAGCGGAGTGCTTCCTTACATCTCAGGTGAGTGTGGGGGTCCCTCTATGACAGGTGGTCAGTGTGGAGTTTAGGGGTCCTCTATGACAGAGGGTAGGTCCCAGAGGGACCCCTACACTCCACACTGCCCTACCCCCTGTCATAGAGGGACCCCTACACTCTACACTGACCTACCCCCTGTCATAGAGGGACCCCTACACTCTACACTGACCTACTCCCTGTCATAGAGGGACCCCTACACTCTACACTGACCTACCCCCTGTCATAGAGCCTCTATGACAGGGGGTAGGTCAAGAAACATCCAAACTGGTGCACTCACTCACAGGGCTGCTGTTAGGCTGTACGGGGTCCCAATAATTTCTATCTCATAGGGCCCTCACCCCCTGAGGAGGGAAAGAGGGAGGTAAGAGGAGGAGGTGAGAGAGAGAGGCAGTAAGAGGGGGGGGGGGTGAGAGAAAGGGGGGAGGAGAGAGATGAAAGAGGGGGGGTCTGACAGAAGAGGGGGGTCTGACAGAAGAGGGGGGGGGGTCCGACATTACAGGAGGACTATAGGTAACAGCCTTTCGTGTCCCACAATACAGGAGGACTACCAGTCCCAGCCTACCATGCCCCCAAACACAGGAGGACTACAAGTACAACTCCCAGCCTCCCATGTCCTAGCTACTAGGAGGACTACAAGTCCCAGCCACGAGGAGAACTACAAGTCCCAGCCTCCCATGTCCCAGCTAGTAGGAGGACTACAAGTCCCAGCCTCTCATGTCCCAGCTACTAGGAGGACTACAAGTCCCAGCCTCTCATGTCCCAGCTACGAGGTGAACTACAAGCCAGCCTCCCATGCCTCAGCTACTAGGAGGACTACAAGTCCCAGACTCTCGTGTCTCAGCTATGAGCAGAACTACAAGTCCCAGCTACTAGGAGGACTACAAGTCCCAGCCTCCCATGTCCCAGCTACTTGTAGTCCTCCTGTATATAGAAGGACATGAACATATAACATAGAAGGCTGGGAGGAGGGGTGTCTGACAGAGAGGAGAGGGGGCAGCTGACACAGCAGATGAGAGAGACCATTGACCAACCTCAGGAAGCAGAGACACACAGCACTAGTTAGAACTCCAGGAGCATGCAGGGCTGGCGTGATTACTCACAGACACAGTCCAGCCCTGCATCCACATGTGACCAGTTCCCTCATGTCCTCCGTCCGTCCTGCAAATGACCTGCTCGGCCAATCACAGGACACCTGCCGCTGCCCAATGCTGAGCCTGAGCTCGGCTCAAACACAGAGCTGATCAATGTTTAGGCAGCAGTGTGAACAGGCACGGTCCTCTGGAAAATGGCGGCCGACGGAGACATTATCTCCGCCGGCTGCAGACCTCTAGTGGCGGAGAAAAAAAAAAAAAATATATATATATATATATATATATATATATATATATATATATATATATATATATATATATATATATATATATATATATATATATATATATATATATCCCGGGAATGTCTCGGGAACTTCGGGACTATTGGCAACTATGCATCACAGCTAAGTCACCTCCCTTGTCCCTCAATGGTAATTGCACAGTTAAAACGGCTCGTCAGTCATTTTTTTCATCTTTCCATCTATTAAATCTTCTGCCCTTGTTGTTGTTTTAACTTTGGATAGTAAAACAATTTTTTTCTGCCAGTAAATCCCTTATACAGCCCACTTCCTGTTTCTTGTCTGGTCATTAGCCTAGGCTTATCATGAGCGTTTGCCAGGAAGGGGGGGCTGGGGGGGGGGGGGGTGAGTCATAGGAGGACCAATAAGAGCTGCAGAGCTGGAGGTGTGCCTCTGTGTAAATCCAGGAAGTGGACAGGCAGCAGCTTCAGCTGCCCACAGTTAAAATGGCTGCAGCCAGACTCAGTGGAAGGAGATTTCTGCAGCATATTTGGCAAGTACAGAATCACAGTGTATATATAAAATAATATGTAAAGTGGTTGGAGGGAAGCTTCAGAATGGCAAAGATGTTTTTATCACAAATTATGTGAGCAGACTGCCGTTCCTCTTTAAGGAACAGGCTGATTGCTAAATATGGAATGATTGTACTGTACAAAGAAAAAATGTTTGTGGGAAATAAATAAAAACGTTTAAATTAGAAAAAAAAAAAAAAAAAAAAAAAAAAGGAACAGGCTGGTAAGGTCATCTCTTTGCTCTCTCCTCCTGTCAGCACGGTCCTGGTTAGCACATGTGAATGCAGAATAACTGGCTGGCCTGAAGCACTAATCCTCCCCTCTCTCAGCCTGAGTGCTGCTGTAAGAGCTTACAAGACGTTGAAATCCAGCAAAATCAGATATTTACCGTATTTATCGGCATATAACAGGCACTTTTTTCCCCTTAAAATCAGGGGAAAATCGCGGGTGCGTGGTCCCCTGTGATCCTGAGCTTCAAAATCGCCGACCGCGATTTGAAAATGGCACCGCCGGCACCGAAATACACAGAGCCGGTCCTCGGCTCTTCTCGGCCACTTTCGGCTTCACTCAAGCGCCGCCCGAACCTAGCCGAGTGTACTCTGCTAGGTTCAGGATAGCTCCGCTCACAGTCACGCCCATCCCGGGCGGGACTACGAGTGGAGCCGAAAGGGAACGAGAGCCGCCAAGAACCGGCTCTGTGTATTTCGGCGCCGGCGGCGCCATTTTCAAATCGCGGTCGGCGATTTTGAAGCTCAGGTTCGCAGGGGAGCGGCGCCATTTTCAAACTGCGAGCTGCAAGGCCGCACTGGGGCAAGGCTGCACTAGGATAAGGCTGCAATGGACACTGGGGAAGGCTGCACTGACATAGCTCCAATGGGGCAAGGCTGCACTGAAAAGGCTGCAATGATGGGCATTTAAATGTAAGTTTTTTTCCCTTAAACTTCCCTCTTAAACTTGGGGTGCGTGTTATACGCCGATAAATACGGTATATTAGTTGCATTTAAAAAGAGATCATGCTGCTGTAGACAATATTATAAAGCAAGCCTGTAAAATGATGGCAGCGAACGCTTAACCTTTCCTGCTGTCTGCATTGCTGAACTCAGCTCCAGTCCTTAGAAAGCTTCTGCTGATGTCCCCAGTGAAACCAACCCATCTGGGAGTGTCCAACTCCTGAGCCCCCCCCCCCCCGGCTCTCAATGGTTTCTTCCTCTGATTTCACCACTGTTCCTGTAATAGGTGGGAGGTCAGAGGAAGGAAGCTTGGGGGGGGGGGGGGGCGTGGCTGCAGGGGACCCAGCAGTTCTCACTGGATGGGCTCAGGCATATGATGAACCCAGTTCTGCAAGCTCACCAGGCAGCCATCACTATACTGGGCCAATCATAAGCTGTTGCGGTAGTCCCTACCCCCAGCTGCATTTATATATGTGGCTGCAGAGCAGGAAATGCCCCGATTGCAGATGATTGGCCCAATACAGGTGATAGCTTCCTGGCGGGCTCACACATGTGGGTTTAACCACTTAAAGACCGGGCCTCTTTTTTAGATGTGTTGTTTACAAGTTAAAAACAGTTTTTTTGCTAGAAAATTACTTAGAACCCCCAAACATCATACATTTTTTTTTCTAACACCCTGGAGAATAAAATGGCGGTCATTGCAATACTTTCTGTCACACCGTATTTGCGCAGCCGTCTTACAAGCGCACTTTAAAAAACAAACAAAAAAAAAACACTTTTTTGAATTAAAAACAGTACAAAAACAGACAACAGTAAAGTTAAAGAGTGAAAGGGGAAAATACTGCGCTCAAAAAATGAGTATATAGAGCATAACAAAACATATAAAAGCAGCGGCATGCAGTGGGATATACGCACAGGAAACAGTAGGAACCAATCGTTCCCCATTGATAACGGCTGCTAATGACGAAACGCGTCTGGCGGAAAAGTACGCAGTGACGTCACCACGCGATCTTACTAAGAGGACGGGCTCCGTGTGTGTGTATGCCGGCCAGCACCTTTTAATTATGCATATAATCTTCTACTTAAGTGTAAGTGCATTACCTTGCTTTTAATAAATACAGTTTAGACAGTATTACGCTATGGTTAGTCTGGTTTCTTCTGGGGCACCCGTTTGAGTACAGGACGAATTCCATAGGTGGAGAGAGGAAGTGTTCTGTAAGATCCAGCCCACCGGCACCAGTGTTGACATCTACAAGATAAAGGCCTTGGCTGTGCTATAGCCATCCATCCTTTATGCTTGCCATCTGGTAAGCTGATATTAGTTACGGTGGTTGGGCTTTCATGTCTGTGTGTATACACTGTGGTGATGTCAAGATTACAAGTGTTTCATATGGACTCTTTTTATCATTGATGGTTTTGATTGGACTTACCGATTAAGATTTTTTTAGCGCGGCTTCTCCACTCCCAACAGTAGAGTTAGCCCAACTTTTTTTTTATACTGCGAAAGATAATGTTGCACCGAGTAAATTGATACCCAACATGTCACGCTTCAATATTGCGCCCGCTCGTGGAATGGCGACAAACTTTTATTCTTAAAAACCTCCACAGGCGACATTTAAGAAAATTCTACAGGTTGCACGTTTTGAGTTACAGAGGAGGTCTAGGGCTAGAATTATTGCTCTCGCTCTACCGATCGCGACGATACCTCACATGTGTGGTTTAAACACCGTTTTTCATACACGGTCGCTACTCACATATGCGTTCGCTTCTGCGCACGAGCTCGGCGGGACGGGTTGCATTTAAAAAAAAAATTTTTTTCCTTATTTATTTTACCTTTTAATTTTTACAATGTTTTTTTTAAAAAAAAAAAAAGAAGTGTCACTTTTATTCCTATTACAAGGAATGCATCATTAAATATGAGATCTGGGGTCAAAAACCTGAGCTCTCATGTTTACACTAAAATGCAATAAAAAATAAATAAATAATTTTTTTTTTGTCATTTAAAAAAATGAAAAAAAAAAAAAAAAAAAAAAAAAAAAAAAAAAGGAAGGCCTTTTTTTGAGCTATGGGCGAAAGTGACGTTTCGAACGTCGCTTCCGCCCTGCAGTGTCATGGAGATGGGTGGGGGCCATCTTCCCCTCACTCGTCTCCATGCCACGGCAAGGATCTGATCGCCTCCGGTGCTGCCGACGGCTCCGGTAAGCGGCGGAGGGCACCGGAGCACGGCGGGTGGGCCCTCTCTCGCTGCCGATAAAAGTGATCTTGCGGCGAATCCGCCACAGAGACCACTTTTATCTTGTGGCGTCCGAACACGAGGATACCGGGGTTATGGCAGCTAGCTGCTGCCATAACAACGATATCCATCCTCAAAGTCAGGACGTACATCGGCGTGCGGCGGTCCGGAAGTGGTAAAACTTGGATCTAAACATACCCAACCTCATCACTATTCCTTCATATTGGAGTAAAGTTAATTTATGCGTGCAGCAGGGAAGGGGAGTAATCACCGTCATCTTTTATAGGTATGGCTTGCTTTACAACTTGCTGTATGGTGACCGGGTCCCTTTAATGATGATGTAAAGTGGTTGTAAACCTCAGACATGAAATATGAACAAAGCCTATCCCTCATTAGAGTGTACCTGTTTCATTCCAGAGCATAAAGTGTCATTTCTGTCTGCTGCCTCCTTCCTCTGCTATCAGCGTGACACTTATGACAAGTTTTCCTAACACCAAGAGAAAAATGGTGACGAGGGAGGGACCTCCAGCGAATGGACACCTTCAGCTCTGTTCCTGTGTGAAGGAGGGTGTGTGTCCCTTCCGTCCAATCAGCTCTCATCACTGAGCTCTTTAGCTCCCCACCCCCTGCTTTCTGGGCTCTCAGACAAGCTTTATACATTCTGCACTTTGAATGGATGTAGAGAAGAGAAGACTGCAGATAAAACAGGTACAACTTATGTAGGAGGATTTGTTTAATCTCTGTGTATCACCCAGAGGTCAGCCACTTCACTGGGTATATGGAAGGGGTTACAACAACTTTAATAAATACATAACTACATTTCATGGTGGTTTTTAATATCTGGTGTTCAGCTTTAATCTGTATGTATCATAACGTAGGGAGGAAATCCTTACCGTGTGATGATGGGGTCGGCTGCATGGTTGGGTCCCCACCTTCCCAGTAACCCTCTTCCTGTCACCCCCGTCCTTCCACTGGGGTTCCTGACAAGAACACATTGTGACAGATGTCAGAAGTGAATCACAACTTCGACAGCAAGATGTGTTCTTTGCACTTACTTGGGCTTCCCGTACTCCACCTGGTACACCCCCTTGAAGCTGGTCCTCTGCACATTGCCGTCCAGAGTGTTGTACTTCGGGTGAAAGTCTTCAGCGCTGCAAGACACAAATGACCGGACTTCACATACATGCAGCTCACCAAGAATCATAAGGAGCAGTGTGCAGGAACACGGGACAGGAAGGTGAAGGGATTGGTGCCAAACCTGTGGCACTTTTGTAACATGTCTGCGGTCCCTGACCATCTCCTGTACGACGCCTGCGGTCCCTGACCATCTCCTGTACGACGCCTGCGGTCCCTGACCATCTCCTGTACGACGCCTGCGGTCCCTGACCATCTCCTGTACGACGCCTGCGGTCCCTGACCATCTCCTGTACGACGCCTGCGGTCCCTGACCATCTCCTGTACGACGCCTGCGGTCCCTGACCATCTCCTGTACGACGCCTGCGGTCCCTGACCATCTCCTGTACGACGCCTGCGGTCCCTGACCATCTCCTGTACGACGCCTGCGGTCCCTGACCATCTCCTGTACGACGCCTGCGGTCCCTGACCATCTCCTGTACGACGCCTGCGGTCCCTGACCATCTCCTGTACGACGCCTGCGGTCTCTGACCATCTCTTGTACTACTTCTGCGGTCTCTGACCATCTCCTGTCTCATGTCTGCAGTCTCTGACCATCTCCTGTCTCATGTCTGCAGTCTCTGACCATCTCCTGTCTCATGTCTGCAGTCTCTGACCATCTCCTGTCTCATGTCTGCAGTCTCTGACCATCTCCTGTCTCATGTCTGCAGTCTCTGACCATCTCCTGTCTCATGTCTGCAGTCTCTGACCATCTCCTGTCTCATGTCTGCAGTCTCTGACCATCTCCTGTCTCATGTCTGCAGTCTCTGACCATCTCCTGTCTCATGTCTGCAGTCTCTGACCATCTCCTGTCTCATGTCTGCAGTCTCTGACCATCTCCTGTCTCATGTCTGCAGTCTCTGACCATCTCCTGTCTCATGTCTGCAGTCTCTGACCATCTCCTGTCTCATGTCTGCAGTCTCTGACCATCTCCTGTCTCATGTCTGCAGTCTCTGACCATCTCCTGTCTCATGTCTGCAGTCTCTGACCATCTCCTGTCTCATGTCTGCAGTCTCTGACCATCTCCTGTCTCATGTCTGCAGTCTCTGACCATCTCCTGTCTCATGTCTGCAGTCTCTGACCATCTCCTGTCTCATGTCTGCAGTCTCTGACCATCTCCTGTCTCATGTCTGCAGTCTCTGACCATCTCCTGTCTCATGTCTGCAGTCTCTGACCATCTCCTGTCTCATGTCTGCAGTCTCTGACCATCTCCTGTCTCATGTCTGCAGTCTCTGACCATCTCCTGTCTCATGTCTGCAGTCTCTGACCATCTCCTGTCTCATGTCTGCAGTCTCTGACCATCTCCTGTCTCATGTCTGCAGTCTCTGACCATCTCCTGTCTCATGTCTGCAGTCTCTGACCATCTCCTGTCTCATGTCTGCAGTCTCTGACCATCTCCTGTCTCATGTCTGCAGTCTCTGACCATCTCCTGTCTCATGTCTGCAGTCTCTGACCATCTCCTGTCTCATGTCTGCAGTCTCTGACCATCTCCTGTCTCATGTCTGCAGTCTCTGACCATCTCCTGTCTCATGTCTGCAGTCTCTGACCATCTCCTGTCTCATGTCTGCAGTCTCTGACCATCTCCTGTCTCATGTCTGCAGTCTCTGACCATCTCCTGTCTCATGTCTGCAGTCTCTGACCATCTCCTGTATCATGTCTGCAGTCTCTGACCATCTCCTGTATCATGTCTGCAGTCTCTGACCATCTCCTGTATCATGTCTGCAGTCTCTGACCATCTCCTGTATCATGTCTGCAGTCTCTGACCATCTCCTGTATCATGTCTGCAGTCTCTGACCATCTCCTGTATCATGTCTGCAGTCTCTGACCATCTCCTGTATCATGTCTGCAGTCTCTGACCATCTCCTGTATCATGTCTGCAGTCTCTGACCATCTCCTGTATCATGTCTGCAGTCTCTGACCATCTCCTGTATCATGTCTGCAGTCTCTGACCATCTCCTGTATCATGTCTGCAGTCTCTGGCCATCTCCTGTATCATGTCTGCAGTCTCTGACCATCTCCTGTATCATGTCTGCAGTCTCTGACCATCTCCTGTATCATGTCTGCAGTCTCTGACCATCTCCTGTATCATGTCTGCAGTCTCTGACCATCTCCTGTATCATGTCTGCAGTCTCTGACCTTCTCCTGTATCATGTCTGCAGTCTCTGACCATCTCCTGTATCATGTCTGCAGTCTCTGACCATCTCCTGTATCATGTCTGCAGTCTCTGACCATCTCCTGTATCATGTCTGCAGTCTCTGACCATCTCCTGTATCATGTCTGCAGTCTCTGACCATCTCCTGTATCATGTCTGCAGTCTCTGACCATCTCCTGTATCATGTCTGCAGTCTCTGACCATCTCCTGTATCATGTCTGCAGTCTCTGACCATCTCCTGTATCATGTCTGCAGTCTCTGACCATCTCCTGTATCATGTCTGCAGTCTCTGACCATCTCCTGTATCATGTCTGCAGTCTCTGACCATCTCTTGTATCATGTCTGCAGTCTCTGACCATCTCTTGTATCATGTCTGCAGTCTCTGACCATCTCTTGTATCATGTCTGCAGTCTCTGACCATCTCTTGTATCATGTCTGCAGTCTCTGACCATCTCTTGTATCATGTCTGCAGTCTCTGACCATCTCTTGTATCATGTCTGCAGTCTCTGACCATCTCTTGTATCATGTCTGCAGTCTCTGACCATCTCTTGTATCATGTCTGCAGTCTCTGACCATCTCTTGTATCATGTCTGCAGTCTCTGACCATCTCTTGTATCATGTCTGCAGTCTCTGACCATCTCTTGTATCATGTCTGCAGTCTCTGACCATCTCTTGTATCATGTCCGCAGTCTCTGACCATCTCTTGTATCATGTCCGCAGTCTCTGACCATCTCTTGTATCATGTCTGCAGTCTCTGACCATCTCTTGTATCATGTCTGCAGTCTCTGACCATCTCTTGTATCATGTCTGCAGTCTCTGACCATCTCTTGTATCATGTCTGCAGTCACTGACCATCTCTTGTATCATGTCTGCAGTCACTGACCATCTCTTGTATCATGTCTGCAGTCTCTGACCATCTCTTGTATCATGCCTGCAGTCTCTGACCATCTCCTGTACCATGTCTGCAGTCTCTGACCATCTCCTCTATCATGTTTGCAGTCTCTGACCATCTCCTCTATCATGTCTGCAGTCTCTGACCATCTCCTCTATCATGTCTGCAGTCTCTGACCATCTCCTCTATCATGTCTGCAGTCTCTGACCATCTCCTCTATCATGTCTGCAGTCTCTGACCATCTCCTCTATCATGTCTGCAGTCTCTGACCATCTCCTCTATCATGTCTGCAGTCTCTGACCATCTCCTCTATCATATCTGTAGTTTCCCGCTGCTTGTAAAAACAATCCAGCAGCTAGTTAACCATTAGGATTGCTTTTACAAGAGAGCCGACAGCGTGTACAGGTACGTCGCTGGTCAGAAAAATGGTTAATCAGACAAAAAATAAATAAATAAAACATGCCCAATATGTAGCATAATCTAGCCACACCCACTTTTTGCTACGTGCACTGCAGGTCACTGTCTCCCTGTTAGGGGCCCCAGTGCATTACTTTGCCCAGGGGCCCATAAAGCTATTAAGATGGCGCAGACAGGAAGTCTCACACTGGATGACTGCACAGATCTAGAAAAAATACACAAAAAGTACATTGAGATTCAGGAAGAATACACATGAGGAATGTGTAGAGACAAGATTTGTTTAGGTTGGGGTTCAACCTAAAACCAGGAACTGAAGTTTTCTTTAAATGTTGCACAGAGCCGGGCTTTAAACATACAAAAGCGTTTGATCCAGATTAAGAGAAGAGGAAAAACCAGCCAGGTAAAATACAAACAAACAAAAAAAAAAACAACAAAGAACCACGGAGCCTCTCACCTGTGTGGCGGGTCTGCCCAGACTGGCTGGGCGAGCACAGGGCGAGCCGTGTACTCTACAGGCTCGTACTCCGGCCAATCCACCAACCAGTCGACCTTTTCCGGGGGTACCGGCCACCTCTCCACCTGAGAACCTGGATACGGAGAGGTGAGCGCCTTCACGTGATCCGTCATGGCAGGCTGCCGGCTGCGCTTACTGTACCAGTATGCAAACACGAAGCTGTAGAGAGAACAATAGACCAGACATTAGATTGGTCACCTCGCCCCATAAGCTATTCCTAATTTATGAAGACAAATGACAAATTACCTGACAGCAAACAATCACTGGAAAGCTTCCACCAGGACAATAACAGGACAACAATCTAAGATTGGCTGCTATGGGGCAAAACTGACTCAAGTAGTCCAGGAGCAGTTGCTTAGCTCCATCACCCGGGGACGGACTCTCTGTAGAGGGGGGGGGGGGGGGGGGGGACGACGACTTTGCTGTATCCAAGAGACACACACAATCTGGTAACCACTTGATTAGTTTAAGAGTTACTCCTGCTGTGCCCATTATGAAGGGTGTCCACCATCCCTATGCTGAGTTCCCATTTCTGTATACGTGATGTGCCCATTATGAAGGGTGTCCACCAGCCCTGTGCTGAGTTCCTGGGTCTATACACCTGATGTGCCCATTATGAAGGGTGTCCACCATCTTTATGCTGAGTTCCCAGGTCTATACACCTGATGTGCCCATTATGAAGGGTGTCCACCATCTTTATGCTGAGTTCCTAGGTCTATACACCTGATGTGCCCATTATGAAGGGTGTCCACCATCTTTATGCTGAGTTCCTAGGTCTATACACCTGATGTGCCCATTATGAAGGGTGTCCACCATCTTTATGCTGAGTTCCTAGGTCTATACACCTGATGTGCCCATTATAAAGAGCTCCCACCATCCCTGCTTGAACGAAGGGAAGATCAGCATTCCAAGGTGGGCAAGAACAAAGACATGGAACTACGGCAGGGAGATCTTACATTTGGAGTCCCCAAGATTCAGCCCACCAGACCCCACCTATCACTAAACTGTCACTTGTGTAACCAAAATGTGAATCATATGGATTGAATTTGCACCTTCCAAAAGCAGCTAGTGCAGCTGTGATGGAAACCGTGGTAAGAAGACGAGGCACGTTGAGCCACACCATCCAAGCGACTCCGATCCACCAATTGCAGTAGCGTCAGTCTTCCTAGCTGTGGAGGTGAGGGATAAGACGACACAAATCAAACAGAGAAAAGAAAAAAAACATCCAAACGACTTGCTTCCTATAGAAAAAAAGAAAAGGGGCGGCACAGACTACAGTACAGCAAAATGGTAGACATCCCCAATGGTGCTCTTCAAAGGGGTCAGCCCAATCATAAGTGAGATTTCAGCTATAGTTGGGAACCCAAGGGGCAGAGTCACCTTCTGGCATTCTATAGTTTTTTTGGGAACTCTGAGATATCGTACCATTAGCTGCTGGCTAGCAGAGAGTTTTGGGTGTTCCCATTACTGCATTCCCTGTAACATTGGATAACAGGGAGAGTGAGCAGGTGTACAGACCCAGGAACTCAGCACAGGGATGGTGGGGACCCCTCAAAATGGGCACAGTAGGTGTACAGACCCAGGAACTCAGTGCAGAGATTTCACCAAGAGTCCCGAGAGACAGAAGAGACTGTCAGGGGTTAAGTCTCCAGCATACAAACACTTACGCTTATCTCTGCAGCCTTCTTGATGGTTGGTAAGTGTCCGCTCCACCAAGTTCTTTCTCCTTCTTACTCTGATTTAGCACAGAAGTCGGACAATAGACAATGTCAAAGTCAAGCAGGGAGAGGTTGCATAGATGAAAAACCTGTCTGACCACCTCTGTCCCTGAACAGAGTGATGCCGTGGCACATCTGCCCCCTTGTATGGAAGTGTTCTGTTTTGGTGGGTCAGTTAACATAGATTTGAGCCCTACCCGAACTACGTCTGGTTTGGTAAAGCTCAGTGTATCAAACAATTGCCATGTTGGCATAAAATACCAGGGGTTTCACCTTTTTATTTCCAGTTCAGTGCTGCCGATCTCCTGCATGCAGCCTCCTTCAGCCACTTCCAGTCTACATGCACCAGCTCAACCAATCGGCTGCACATCATTGCTCTGGACCGGCTTCCTGACAGGGAACGTGTCTAAGCAATGTGTGTCTGCACAGCCGCTCATAGTCCACCAGGAGTGGATGTGACAAGCTGACAATGGACAGGAAGGGCCCCCCAACAAGGACAGGAAGGGCCCCAGCAAGGAAAGGAAGGGCCCCAGCAAGGAAAGGAAGGGCCCCAGCAAGGAAAGGAAGGGCCCCCCAACAAGGACAGGAAGGGCCTGAACTGAACAAGGAAAGGAAGGGCCTGAACTGAACAAGGACAGGAAGGGCCCCAACAAGGACAGGAAGGGCCCCAACAAGGACAGGAAGGGCCCCAACAAGGACAGGAAGGGCCTGAACTGAACAAGGACTTCCATGGCAGGAATTATTTACATGAATACGGCTGATTTTAAAAAGGTCAAAGTTGAACTGCAATCAGATATGAAAAGACAAAAGAACGCAGGTCTGTATTCATCAATGCAAGAATGCATCATGATCCTTTAGGCCTCATTCATGCAGATGGCGGTAAAAACAGGTGGTTGTGCTGCACTTTTACTGCCCACCTACAAGGAGAACATGCAGCCGCTCAGGGCTGTACACATGCAGTGCCAAAAATGTTACCCGGTTGTGTACTGCCGCTGAATACGACCTATTCCAGGTAAAAGGTCATTCATTACCTACAAGGGCTTGGCAATGCATTGCCTGGGGATGGGCAGCAGAATGACACATAGGACATCTGGGAAAGCCCCGCTGTCAATCAAAAAGCACAGGGCTGCCGGGGGGACAAGGCGGGAAAGCTCGAGGATAACCTGTCAATAAAGTAGAACTGGGGGGTGGGGGGTTGGCAGCTGTAGCAAATCTGACAACAGGCATGCCGTGCTTCAGCATCCCTAGAAATCATCTGCCGGATTTCCAGTCTCTTGATTGGCTGGCAGGAAATGACATGATCCTATATATACATACGGGAGTCCATGCACAGCTCAGTGTATTAAATTCAATTCAGTGAAAAAATATATACATAAAACTATTTTTCATAAATAAAAAACTGATAATTGGCATGTGCGTATGTATTCACCCCCTTTGTTATGAAACCCATAAAAAGCTCTGGTGCAACCAATTACCTTCAGAAGTCACATAATTAGTGAAATGATGTCCACCTGTGTGCAATCTAAGTGTCACATGATCTGTCATTACATATACACACCTTTTTGAAAGGCCCCAGAGGCTGCAACACCTAAGCAAGAGGCACCACTAACCAAACACTGCCATGAAGACCAAGGAACTCTCCAAACAAGTAAGGGACAATGTTGTTGAGAAGTACAAGTCAGGGTTAGGTTATAAAAAAAATATCCAAATCTTTGACGATCCCTAGGAGCACCATCAAATCTATCATAACCAAAGGGAAAGAATATGGCACAACAGCAAACCTGCCAAGAGACGGCCGCACACCAAAACTCACGGACCGGGCAAGGAGGGCATTAATCAGAGAGGCAGCACAGAGATCTAAGGTGACCCTGGAGGAGCTGCAGAGTTCCACAGCAGAGACTGGAGTATCTGTACATAGGACGACAATAAGCCGTACGCTCCACAGAGTTTGGCTTTATGGCAGAGTGGCCAGAAGAAAGCCATTACTTTCAGCAAAAAACAAAATGGCATGTTCTGAGTTTGCGAAAAGGCATGTGGGAGAATCCCAAAATGTATGGAGGAAGGTGGTCTGGTCTGATGAGACTTAAATTAAACTTTTTGGCCATCAAAGAAAACGCTATGTCTGGGGCAAACCCAACACATCACATCACCCAAAGAACACCATCCCCACTGTGAAACATGGTGGTGGCAGTATCATGATGTGGGGATGTTTTTCAGCAGTCGGGTCTGGGAAACTAGTCAAAGTTGAGTTGAGCTAAATAAAGGGACATTTTTGAGCAAAACCTGTACCACTCTGTGTGTGATTTGAGGCTAGGATGGAGGTTCACCTTCCAGCAGGACAATGACCC
The DNA here is from genome assembly GCA_037952835.1 of Lithobates septentrionalis. Lineage (NCBI taxonomy): Eukaryota > Metazoa > Chordata > Amphibia > Anura > Ranidae > Lithobates > Lithobates septentrionalis. The sequence continues at coordinate 295,765 of JBBDGP010003315.1, read as the reverse complement.
AAAAACACACTGCTAAAGCAACACTTGAGTGGTTTAAGGGGGAACATGTAAATGTGTTGGAATGGCCTAGTCAAAGCCCAGACCTCAATCCAATAGAAAATCTGTGGTCAGGCTTAAAGTGGAGTTCCACCCACTTTTACAACTCTTCAGCATCCCTCACTAAACTGTGCACTGTAAACGAATTGGATATTTTTTTATTTTTTTTTCTCAGCACCTACTGTATATCTGCTGTATTCACTTTTCACTTCCTCCTCCCTGGCCGCGGCCCATTGCATCATTTCCTGTTTGCAATGCCTTCTGGGAAGGGGCGGCAACTTCCTCTGACACTGCAGTTGCTATGGAAACCTGACCTGAAACCTATTAAACTGCTTGTGCTGCACTGAGCATGTGCGAGATCTGCGAGGATGAGATCCAGGAAGAAATACAGTCTGGCTTCAGATGCCCACACTTAAGATGGCCACGGCCTGCTGTAAGTTTATAAAATAACAAACTACTGCTATGAACTAACAAAACAGACCTTAGTTTACAGACTAACTTTACTAGAATACATTAAGCTTGTGTATTATAGAGGTATTTGTATTTAAAAAGTATAATTTTGGCCGGAACACCACTTTAAAGATTGCTGTTCACAAGCGCAAACCATCCAACTTGAAGGAGCTGGAGATGTTTTGTAAGGAGGAATGGGCACAAATCCCAGTGATAAGATGTGGCAAGCTCATAGAGACTTATCCAAAGCGACTTGGAGCTGTGATAGCCGCAAAAGGTGACTCCACAAAGTATTGACTTTAGGGGGGTGAATAGTTATGCACATTGACTTTTTCTGTTATTTTGTCCTATTTGTTGTTTGCTTCACAATAAAAAAAAAAAAAAAAAAAAACAACAACATCTTCAAATTTGTGGGCATGTTCTGTAAATTAGAAGATGCAAATCCTCAAACAATCCATGTTAATTCCAGGTTGTGAGGCAACAAAACAAGAAAAATGCCAATGGGGGGTGAATACTTTTGCAAGGCACTGTAAGTGTTTGGGGTGTGTAATGGGGTTTGGGGTGTAGTTTTTTTTTTGGGAACTCTGAGATATCGTACCATTAGCTGCTGGCTAGCAGAGAGTTTTGGGTGTTCCCATTACTGCATTCCCTGTAAGATTGGATAAAAGGGAGAGTGAGCAGGTGTACAGACCTGGGAACTCAGTACAGGAATGGTGGTAACCCCTCATAATGGGCACAGCAGGTGTACAGACCCAGGAATTCAGCACAGGGATGGTGGGGACCCCTCATAATGGGCACAGTAGGCGTTCTGACCTGGGAACTCAGCACAGGGATGGTGGGAACCCCTCATAATGGGCAGGGCCGTCTTTAGCGCAGGGCAAACGGGGCACTTGCCCTGGGCCCAATCTTTGTTGGGGGGCCCGCGCTAGCCGTGAATTGGGGCCCCGATGACGGCTTTGCAGAGCGCACAGAGGATACGGGAGGCTGTATTCCGCACTGGCCAGCTGAGAGGGGGCGGGGCCGGGAGCTCCACTGACGCTCTGACCCCGCCTACGTGCAGCCTGTGTACTCGGAAAAGAGCGTCTGTAGTGAGAGCCAGTGATTGGAGTGGGAGCGTCAGTGGAGCTCCCGGCCCCGCCCCCTCTATACTGGCTGGTGAATACAGAGGTCCGGGGGCGGGGCCGGGAGCTCCAATGACACTCCCACTCCGATCACTGGCTCCCACTACAGACGCTCTTTTCCGAGTACACAGGCTGCACGTGGGCGGGGTCAGAGCGTCAGTGGAGCTCCCGGCCCCGCCCCTCTCAGCCTGGCTAGCGCGGGAATACATCCTCCCGTGTCCTCTGTGCGCTCTGCAAAGCTGTCATCGGGGCCCCAATTCATGGGTGACGCGGGCCCCCCAACAAAGCATCAGTGGATCTCCCGGGCTGTTGTAGTGAGAGCAGAGAGTGGAAGCCCGCCCACACACCTGAATGTAATGTAGCTAGTTTGGCTGGCCAGGTATGTCCTTACACCCATAAAATGCCTGACTGTTTAAACACTGAGCTGTGTTATTCAACTGTAAAGCTGTGCATTGCTGAAAGTTCTCTGACCATCTCCTGCAGTATGTCCGCAGTCTCTGATTGTCTCCTGCAGTATGTCCGCAGTCTCTGATTGTCTCCTGCAGTATGTCCGCAGTCTCTGATTGTCTCCTGCAGTATGTCCGCAGTCTCTGATTGTCTCCTGCAGTATGTCCGCAGCCTCCGATTGTCTCCTGCAATATGTCCGCAGCCTCCGATTGTCTCCTGCAGTATGTCCGCAGTCTCTGGTAATCTCCTGCAGTATGTCCGCAGTCTGATTGTCTCCTGCAGTATGTCCGCAGTCTCTGGTAATCTCCTGCAGTATGTCCGCAGTCTCTGGTAATCTCCTGCAGTATGTCCGCAGTCTCTGGTAATCTCCTGCAGTATGTCCGCAGTCTCTGGTAATCTCCTGCAGTATGTCCGCAGTCTCTGGTAATCTCCTGCAGTATGTCCGCAGTCTCTGGTAATCTCCTGCAGTATGTCCGCAGTCTCTGGTAATCTCCTGCAGTATGTCCGCAGTCTCTGGTAATCTCCTGCAGTATGTCCGCAGTCTCTGGTAATCTCCTGCAGTATGTCCGCAGTCTCTGGTAATCTCCTGGAGTATGTCCGCAGTCTCTGGTAATCTCCTGGAGTATGTCCGCAGTCTCTGATTGTCTCCTGCAGTATGTCCGCAGCCTCTGATTGTCTCCTGCAGTATGTCCGCAGTCTCTGGTAATCTCCTGCAGTATGTCCGCAGTCTCTGATTGTCTCCTGCAGTATGTCCGCAGTCTCTGATTGTCTCCTGCAGTATGTCCGCAGTCTCTGATTGTCTCCTGCAGTATGTCCGCAGTCTCTGATTGTCTCCTGCAGTATGTCCGCAGTCTCTGATTGTCTCCTGCAGTATGTCCGCAGTCTCTGATTGTCTCCTGCAGTATGTCCGCAGTCTCTGATTGTCTCCTGCAGTATGTCCGCAGTCTCTGATTGTCTCCTGCAGTATGTCCGCAGTCTCTGATTGTCTCCTGCAGTATGTCCGCAGTCTCTGGTAATCTCCTGCAGTATGTCCGCAGTCTCTGGTAATCTCCTGCAGTATGTCCGCAGTCTCTGATTGTCTCCTGCAGTATGTCCGCAGTCTCTGATTGTCTCCTGCAGTATGTCCGCAGTCTCTGGTAATCTCCTGCAGTATGTCCGCAGTCTCTGGTAATCTCCTGCAGTATGTCCGCAGTCTCTGGTAATCTCCTGCAGTATGTCCGCAGTCTCTGATTGTCTCCTGCAGTATGTCCGCAGTCTCTGGTAATCTCCTGCAGTATGTCTGCAGTCTCTGATTGTCTCCTGCAGTATGTCCGCAGTCTCTGATGTCTCCTGCAGTATGTCCGCAGTCTCTGATTGTCTCCTGCAGTATGTCCGCAGTCTCTGATTGTCTCCTGCAGTATGTCCGCAGTCTCTGATTGTCTCCTGCAGTATGTCCGCAGCCTCTGATTGTCTCCTGCAGTATGTCCGCAGTCTCTGATTGTCTCCTGCAGTATGTCCGCAGTCTCTGGTAATCTCCTGCAGTATGTCCGCAGTCTCTGGTAATCTCCTGCAGTATGTCCGCAGTCTCTGGTAATCTCCTGCAGTATGTCCGCAGTCTCTAATTGTCTCCTGCAGTATGTCCGCAGTCTCTTGTAATCTCCTGCAGTATGTCTGCAGTCTCTGATTGTCTCCTGCAGTATGTTCGCAGTCTCTGATTGTCTCCTGCAGTATGTTTGCAGTCTCTGATTGTCTCCTGCAGTATGTCCGCAGTCTCTGACACTCTCCTGTAGTATGTGTATTATTATGCCCCTTTACTTGCTCAATTATTTGGGATTGCTCCACTGCTCAGTGAGAGGTAATGATGTGCATTAACCTCTAGCAACCAATCAGCGAACAGTAGTGATCTGCTTTAATCTCTAGCAACCAATCAGTAAGTGGTAATGATGTGCTGTAACCCCTAGCAACCAATTAGTGAGCGCTAATAAATGTACATGAAACCTCTAGCAACCAATCGGCAAGCGGAAATTATGTGTTGTAAACTCTAGAAACCAGCCAGTGAGCAGTAAGGATAGGCTGTAACCTAAGGCAAACAATTGCAATCTCTGCGTGATCTGCTGCAGTAAACTGATTTTGAGTCTACCTGCTATTTTTGTATGTCCCAGAATGGAGGGGGGGGGGGGGGGGGGCAAGAAAATGTTTGCCCAGGGCCCAATCAAAATTAAAGACGGCCCTGATAATGGGCACAGTAGGCGTTCTGACCTGGGAACTCAGCACAGGGATGGTGGGAACCTCTCATAATGGGCACAGCAGGTGTTCAGACCCGAGAACTCAGTGCAGAGATTTCACCAAGAGTCCCGAGAGACAGAAGAGACTGTCGGGGGTTAAGTCTCCAGCATCCACCAAACACTTACACTTATCTCTGCAGCCTTCTTGATGGTTGGTAAGTTTCTGCTTCACCAAGTTCTTTCTCCTTCTTACTCTGATTTAGCACAGAAGTTGGACAATAGACAATGTCAAAGTCAAGCAGGGAGAGGTTGCATAGATGAAAAACCTGTCTGACCACCTCTGTCCCTGAACAGAGTGATGCCGTGGCACATCTGCCCCCTTGTATGGAAGTGTTCTGTTTTGGCGGGTCAGTTAACATAGATTTGAGCCCTACCTGAACCACGTCTGGTTTGGTAAAGCTCCGTGTATCAAACAATTGCCATGTTGGCATAAAATACCAGGGGTTTCACCTTTTTATTTCCAGCTCAGTGCTGCCGATCTCCTGCATGCAGCCTCCTTCAGCCACTTCCAGTCTACATGCACCAGCTCAACCAATCGACTGCACATCATTGCTCTGGACCGGCTTCCTGACAGGGACCGTGTCTGAGCAATGTGTGTCTGCACAGCCACTCATAGTCCACCAGGAGTGGATATGACAAGCCGACAATGGACAAGGACCGGAAGGGCCCCCCCCAACAAGGACAGGAAGGGCCCCCCCAACAAGGACAGGAAGGGCCTGAACTGAACAAGGACAGGAAGGGCCTGAACTGAACAAGGACTTCCATGGCAGGAATTTTTTTAATGAAAACGGCTGATATTAAAACGGTCAAAGTTGAACTGCAATCAGATATGAAAAGACAAAAGAACGCAGGTCTGTATTCATCAATGCAAGAATGCATCATGATCCTTTAGGCCTCATTCATGCAGATGGCAGTAAAAACAGGTGGTTGTGCTGCGATTTTACTGCCCACCTAAAAGGAGAACATGCAGCCGCTCAGGGCTGTACACATGCAGTGCCAAAAATGTTACCCGGTTGTGTACTGCCGCTGAATACGACCTATTCCAGGTAAAAGGTCATTCATTACCTACAAGGGCTTGGCAATGCATTGCCTGGGGATGGGCAGCCGAATGACACATAGGACATCTGGGAAAGCCCCGCTGTCAATCAAAAAGCACAGGGCTGCCGGGGGGACAAGGCAGGAAAGCTCGAGGATAACCTGTCAATAAAGTAGAACTGGGATGCTGGGGGGTGGGGGGGGGTGGCAGCGGTAGCAAATCTGACAACAGGCATGCCGTGCTTCAGCATCCCTAGCAATTATCTGCCGGATTTCCAGTCTCTTGATTGGCTGGCAGGAAATGACATGATCGTATATATACACATACGGGAGTCCATGCACAGCTCAGTGTATTAAATTCAATTCATTCAGTAGAAGACTGTGAGCAGGCAGGTACAGTGCTTTGCAAAAGTACACCCCCCCCCCCCCCCCCCCCCCTTGGCTTTTTACCTATTTTGTTACATTACAGCTTTTAGTTCAATGTTTTATTTTTAAAATTAATTATATGTGATGGATCAGAACACAATAGTCTAAGTTAGTGAAGTAAAATTAGAAAAATATATACATAAAACTATTTTTCAGAAATAAAAAACTGATAATTGGCATGTGTGTATGTATTCACCCCCTTTGTTATGAAGCCCATAAAAAGCTCTGGTGCAACCAATTACCTTCAGAAGTCACATAATTAGTGAAATGATGTCCACCTGTGTGCAATCTAAGTGTCACATGATCTGTCATTACATATACACAAACCTTTTTGAAAGGCCCCAGAGGCTGCAACACCTAAGCAAGAGGCACCACTAACCAAACACTGCCATGAAGACCAAGGAACTCTCCAAACAAGTAAGGGACAATGTTGTTGAGAAGTACAAGTCAGGGTTAGGTTACAAAAAAAAATATCCAAATCTTTGATGATCCCTAGGAGCACCATCAAATCTATCATAACCAAATGGAAAGAATATGGCACAACAGCAAACCTGCCATGGGACGGGCGCACACCAAAACTCACGGACTGGGCAAGGAGGGCATTAATCAGAGAGGCAGCACAGAGACCTAAGGTAACCCTGGAGGAGCTGCAGAGTTCCACAGCAGAGACTGGAGTATCTGTACATAGGACGACAATAAGCCGTACACTCCATAGAGTTGGGCTTTATGGCAGAGTGGCCAGAAGAAAGCCATTACTTTCAGCAAAAAACAAAATGGCATGTTTTGAGTTTGTGAAAAGGCATGTGGAAGACTCCCAAAATGTATGGAGGAAGGTGCTCTGGTCTGATGAGACTAAAATTGAACTTTTTGGCCATCAAAGAAAACGCTATGTCTGGCGCAAACCCAACACATAACATCACCCAAAGAACACCATCCCCACTGTGAAACATGGTGGTGGCATCATCATGCTGTGGGGATGTTTTTCAGCAGTCGGGACTGGGAAACTGGTCAGAGTTGAGGGAAAGATGGACGATGCTAAAAACAGGGATATTCTTGAGCAAAACCTGTACCATTCTGTGTGTGATTTGAGGCTAGGACGGAGGTTCACCTTCCAGCAGTACAATGACCCCAAACACACTGCTAAAGCAACACTTGAGTGGTTTAGGGGAAAAATGTAAATGAGTTGGAATGGCCTAGTCAAAGCCCAGACCTCAATCTAATAGAAAACCTGTAGTCAGACTTAAAAGATTGCTGTTCACAAGCGCAAACCATCCAACTTGAAGGAGCTGGAGCAGTTTTGCAAGGAGGAATGGGCAAAAATCACAGTGGTAAGATGTGGTGAGCTCATAGAGACTTATCCAAAGTGACTTGGAGCTGTGATAGCCGTAAAAAAGGTGGCTCTACAAAGTATTGACTTTAGGGGGGGTGAATAGTTATGCACATTGACTTTTTCTGTTATTTTGTCCTAATTGTCGTTTGCTTCACAATAAAAAAAAAAAAAAAATCTTCAAAGTTGTGGGCATGTTCTGTAAATTAGAAGATGCAAATCCTCAAACAATCCATGTTAATTCCAGGTTGTGAGGCAACAAAACACGAAAAATGCCAAGGGGGGTGAATACTTTTGCAAGGCACTGCAAGTGTTCGGGGTGTGTAATGGTAGGGGGCGCTGTAAGTGTTAATTTATATTCAAGGGTGACAATACTTTTGCATATACAAATTATAGTGCAAATTAATAAGCAAAGGCAGCTCCGCCCTGGAAATAACCACCGCTCCTGAGATTCTTATAGCTGATCCTGATTGGTTTTATTATTATAATCTTCACAAAACCTCCTGAAATAAACAAAAGAATAAAACAAAACCCGAGAAACAGAAAACGATAGAACTGAACGGAGCTTGGGGATAAAAGTGAAGCTGAACTGACAAACGTTCTGAGAAAACAAAACCAGATTGTTCTCCGTAAACAGAAAGGGAAAGTAATGTCTCCTGATCACACAGCCGGGTGGGGTTCCGGTATTGGAATACGGGTCAGGCCTGGAACTCCTCTACATGGAGAGGACATTGGTTTTAAATGCGTTGCCTTAGCCCAATGCACACTAAACACACAACATAACGTATACTGATCCCCAGACACATGACAACCGCATGGTTATCACTGCAACTGAGGCAGACATAGACTGTGAGTCTATCAATGTAGATCCCCATGGAGAGTCCATGAGAAGGACGGATTTCACCATCAATATTTCATGTTTCCGGCATTTAAAGCTGATGTGGTGACCGGCCAGAAGAAGACACGGCTGGGGAGAGAACAGATGGACGTGAAGATGGATCCTGGGTGTGTTTTCACCCCGAGCGTCACTCCCCGACATCCTACAATTCAGTTCATAACACAAATGGTAACTCACAGCGAGGTAACCCATAGCAACCAGCAAGGATGCCAAGGTAGATTAAGGTAACCCATAGCAACCAGCAACAATGCCAAGGTAGATTAAGGTAACCCATAGCAACCAGCAAGGATGCCAAGGTAGATTAAGGTAACCCATAGCAACCAGCAAGGATGCCAAGGTAGAGCAAGGTAACCCATAGCAACCAGCAAGGATGCCAAGGTAGATTAAGGTAACCCATAGCAACCAGCAAGGATGCCAAGGTAGATTAAGGTAACCCATAGCAACCAGCAAGGATGCCAAGGTAGAGCAAGGTAACTTTAAGCAACAATGACAAGGCAGTGTGAGGTAACTCATAGCAACCAGCGAGCCCACTGCAACAGATCCTCAGAGGAGGGTCCCTGGCTCTTATCAGACGCCCGATACACTCCCCCTCCTCTCTGCCCCCCAGGGTAGGTTATTACTTACCCAGCGTGACATCAACCCCTCTGGAAGTGTCTCAGCCTATAAAAACCCCTCACCCCTTTATAAAGCCCCTGGGCCCCCGTTATAGTAGTATTATGTATGAAGTATTTTCACATTTGTGGGGCTAGCAACAGTCCCTTCCCCAAAATAAAAACGATACATTTGCCCACTCAATGTGGGAGGAGAGGGACTGTGCCAGGACAGGAGGGGGAACTGGGCCAGGACAGGAGGGGGGGGGACGGGACCGGGACAGGAGAGGGGGACCGGGCCGGGACAGAAAGGGGGGACGGGGCAGACGGGACCGGGACAGGAGGGGGGGACGGGACCGGGACAGGAGAGGGGGACGGGACAGGAGGGGCACAGGGCTGGGACAGGAGGGGGGACGGGGCCGGGACAGGAGGGGGGACGGGGCCGGGACAGGAGGGGGGACGGGACCAAGACAGGAGGGGGGACGGGACCAAGACAGGAGGGGGGACGGGACCAAGACAGGAGGGGGGACGGGACCAAGACAGGAGGGGGGACGGGACCAAGACAGGAGGGGGGACGGGACCAAGACAGGAGGGGGGACGGGACCAAGACAGGAGGGGGGACGGGACCAAGACAGGAGGGGGGGCGGGACCAAGACAGGAGGGGGGGCGGGACCAAGACAGGAGGGGGGGCGGGACCAAGACAGGAGGGGGGGCGGGACCAAGACAGGAGGGGGGACGTGGCCGGGACAGGAGGGGGGACGGGGCCGGGACAGGAGGGGGGACGGGGCCGGGACAGAAGGGGAGACAGCAGGGGGGACGGGACAGCAGGGGGGACGGGGACGGGACAGGAGGGGGGGATGGGCCGGGACAGGAGGGGGGACGGGACCAAGACAGGAGGGGGGACGGGGCCGGGACAGGAGGGGGGCCAGGGCCGGGACAGGAGGGGGGACGGGGCCGGGACAAAAGGGGAGACAGCAGGGGGGACAGGATAGGAGGGGGGGATGGGCCGGGACAGGAGGGGGGACGGGGCCGGGACAGAAGGGGAGACAGCAGGGGGGACGGGACAGGAGGGGGGCCGGGACAGGAGGGGATGGGGACGGGATAGGAGGGGGGACGGGGGCTGTGTGAGGACACAGTAATGTATTTTGTCTTTCTGCTATGGAACCACAAGTCCCAGCATTCCCTGCTTCAGCCCCTCTGAACCAATCACACTGCAGCCCCTTTTCTAGGACTTGTAGTGCCACTGACAACTGCCAACACCAGCTAAGTTTTCTCCCCTGGGACCTCATTGGCTGGCACAGCTGCCAGTCTTACACTGCGCGGTCTTGCATTGGTGGGGCGCTAGGCGGAGGGAAGGAAGGTGGCACGCGGCCCGCTCTTACCTGCTAGGTGCCCAAGTAGCCCTATGATTGGTCGGGCGTCCGTGGCACGAGGAGCGGAGTCCGCACCGTAAAAGCGAGGTAGGGAACAGCCCGGCGACACTTCCCAGGTGACAAATCGGTGGCATACTGCGCTTGCGCAGCCCAACCCTACCCCGCCCCTTGCACGCACACGGCGTTGCTAGGGGAGGAGGGAGTGTGGGCGGGCACTTTGCGCCTCTCCAACGGTTACTAACGTTGCACAAATAAAATCTGTATTGCTCTGTGTACTGCGCATGCGCCAAATTGACTCTGGTTTTTACCGAACGGATCTACTTCATAGTATATTTTCTCGCAGCAGAGGCCCTGGAGAATAAAACGGCAGTTGTTGCAATTTTTTTTATGTCCCACAATGTTTGCACAGTTATTAACCACTTCAGCCCCGGAAGGATTTACCCCCTTCCTGACCAGAGCACTTTTTACAATTCGGCACTGCGTCGCTTTAACTGCTAATTGCGCGGTCATGCAATGCTCTACCCAAACGAAATTTGCGTCCTTTTCTTCCCACAAATAGAGCTTTCTTTTGATGGTATTTGATCACCTCTGCCGTTTTTATTTTTTGCGCTATAAACGGAAAAAACTGAAAATTTTGAAAAAAAATGATATTTTCTACTTTTTGTTATAAAAAAAATCCAATAAACTAAATTTTAGTCATACATTTAGGCCAAAATGTATTCGGCCACATGTCTTTGGTAAAAAAAATGTCAATAAGCGTATATTTATTGGTTTGCGCAAAAGTTATAGCGTCTACAAACTAGGGTACATTTTCTGGAATTTACACAGCTTTTAGTTTATGACTGCCTATGTCATTTCTTGAGGTGCTAAAATGGCAGGGCGGTACAAAACCCCCCCAAATGACCCCATTTTGGAAAGTAGACACCCCAAGGAAATTGCTGAGAGGCATGTTGAACCCATTAAATATTTATTTTTTTTGTCCCAAGTGATTGAATAATGACAAAAAAAAAAAAAAAAATTACAAAAAGTTGTCACTAAATGATATATTGCTCACACAGGCCATGGGCATATGTGGAATTGCACCCCAAAATACATTCAGCTGCTTCTCCTGAGTACGGGGATACCACATGTGTGGCAATTTTTGGGAGCCTAGCCGCGTACGGGGCCCCGAAAACCCAGCACCACCTTCAGGATTTCTAAGGGCGTACATTTTTGATTTTACTCCTCACTACCTATCACAGTTTTGAAGGCCATAAAATGCCAAGATGGCACAAAACCCCCCCAAATGACCCCATTTTGGAAAGTAGACACCCCAAGCTATTTGCTGAGAGGCATGGTGAGTATTTTGCAGCTCTCATTTGTTTTTGAAAATGAAGAAAGACCAGAAAAAAAAATTTTTTTTTTCTTTTTTCAATTTTCAAAACTTTGTGACAAAAAGTGAGGTCTGCAAAATACTCACTATACCTCTCAGCAAATAGCTTGGGGTGTTTACTTTCCAAAATGGGGTAATTTGGGGGGGTTTTGTGCCATCTGGGCATTCCATGGCCTCCTAAACTGTGATAGGCAGTGAAGAGTGAAATCAAAAATTTACGGCCTTAGAAAGCCTGAAGGCGGTGCTTGGTTTTCGGGGTCCCGTGCGCGGCTAGGCTCCCAAAAAGTCCCACACATGTGGTATCCCTGTACTCAGGAGAAGCAACAGAATTTATTTTGGGGTGTAATTTCACATATTTCCATGGCATGTTTGAGCAATATAACATTTAGTGACAACTTTGTGCAAAAAAAAAAAAAAAATTTGTCTCTTTCCCGCTACTTGTGTCACAATATAAAATATTCCATGGACTCGACATGACTCTCAGCAAATAGCTTGGGGTGTCTACTTTCCAAAATGGGGTCATTTGGGGGGGGTTTGAACTGTCCTGGCATTTTATGCACAACATTTAGAAGCTTATGTCACACATCACCCACTCTTCTAACCACTTGAAGACAAAGCCCTTTCTGACACTTTTTGATTACATGAAAAAATTATTTTTTTTTGCAAGAAAATTACTTTGAACCCCCAAACATTATATATTATTTTAAAGCAAATGCCCTACAGATTAAAATGGTGGGTGTTTCATTTTTTTTTTTTTTACACAGTATTTGCGCAGCGATTTTCAAACGCATTTTTTGGGGAAAAAACACACTTTTTTAAATTTTAATGCACTAAAACACACTATATTGCCCAAATGTTTGATGAAATAAAAAAGATGATCTTAGGCCGAGTACATGGATACCAAACATGACATGCTTTAAAATTGCGCACAAACGTGCAGTGGCAACAAAATTAATACATTTTTAAAAGCCTTTAAAAGCCTTTACAGGTTACCACTTTAGATTAACAGAGGAGGTCTACTGCTAAAATTACTGCCCTCGATCTGACCTTCGCGGTGATACCTCACATGCATGGTGCAATTGCTGTTTACATTTGACGCCAGACCGCCGCTTGCGTTCGCCTTAGCGCGAGAGCAGGGGGGACAGGGGTGCTTTTTCTTTATTTTTTTTTTTTCTTTATTACTTTTTTGCTTTTTTATCTTATTTTTAAACTGTTCATTTCATTTTTTTTTTTTTTAAATCATTTTTATTGTTATCTCAGGGAATGTAAATATCCCCTATGATAGCAATAGGTAGTGACAGGTACTCTTTTTTGAAAAAATTGGGGTCTATTAGACCCTAGATCTCTCCTCTGCCCTCAAAGCATCTGACCACACCAAGATCGGTGTGATAAAATGCTTCCCCAATTTCCCAATGGCGCTATTTACATCCGGCGAAATCTAAGTCATAAAATGCTCGTAGCTTCCGGTTTCTTAGGCCATAGAGATGTTTGGAGCCACTCTGGTCTCTGATCAGCTCTATGGTCAGCTGGCTGAATCACCGGCTGCATTCTCAGGTTCCCTGTTGAGACAGGAGAGCCAGAGAAAAACACGGAAGACGGTGGGGGGGGGGGGGGGGGCATTCCCTCCCACTGCTTGTAAAAGCAGTCTAGAGGCTAATTAGCCGCTAGGATTGCTTTTACATGAAAGCCGACCGCTGGCTAAAAAGAATGATACCAAGATGATACCTAAACCTGCAGGCATCATTCTGGTATAACCACTCAAAGTCGTGAATGGCGTACCTGAAGACAAAAAAATGGTTAACAATAAAGCACAGTAAACGGTAAAGTATAAAAAAATTGCATACCTGAAAAGCAAACATGATAAAACATAATAACAATAAAACATTGCAGAATAGAATACAGTAAAAAAGAGCAGAACAATAGAGAGAGAGAATAGAGAGAGAGAACAATAAAACGACAACTATTTTTTTTTATTTTTGTTTGTGTTTTTTTTTTTTTTTTACACTTTTTTTTTGTAACTGTAACTTTTATAACTGTAACCGGTTCCAGGTTCGGGTCTCTCAAAATGCGATGGCATCTTGGGAGACCCTGTGAAAGTGTGCCTAGTCTGTGCAATGCTGTACCCTACGCTAATACTCAACTAGTGCATGGTAGCGTTCAAAACATTCACCAATGCAAAGAGCAGGATTGTCAGGACAGGAGGGACAATAATAGCGGGTGTCACGCCTATATCCGCGCTTGCTGCAGACACAACATCTTTTTTGGGGGGGTTCGTTGGGTAGGGTTACTTGGGAGGATATATAAATGCCTCTCATGCAGCCGACTGCATTTGGTTGGGGATGTGAATGGGGGAAGTACGGGCGCTGCAGAAGCGGTGGGTTCCCAATTAGGATTGGCGAATGCAGCAGGAAGGGCACTATGGGCACGACGGGCCTGTGTTTGTCTTTTTGGTGGCAGCGGGACACTACTTGTGCTTGCCACCTCACCAGCTTGAACTGCACTTATGGGACTCGCCACGTCACCAAGTGTTACTGCAGTGCTGGTTTGACTACGACCGGGGTGTACTAGGCCGCTGGTGCTTGCCAGTTCACCAAAACGCTACAAAAAAAAGTGACAGTGATCGATCGATACTGCACTTGGGTGGGCTGGGCCGGGCGGAGGGGCAAAACGCAGGTGCTAGCAGGTATCTGGGCTGATCCCGCTAACACTGCGTTTTTGGGAACCCTAAACTGCTGGGGACGCTAGTATAGATCTGATCGGATCAGATATTGATGCGTTCAGATACTATACCACTAAGGGAGGCGTATGCTGCGTGCGTGGGTGTTCGCGGTACTGGCGCTAATCTGACGCTGCCTAGGGCGACGCATATCACCGCCGGGCGATCAGGGGGCTAAACCTTTTTTCGGTAATAAACGGCGGGTGCCCTGACACTATAAAAAATAAACGAACTAACCAGCGTCACCCGTAACGGTTATACGGTGATCAGTGGTAAAAGGGTTAACTAGGGGGCCATCAAGGGGTTAAAACATTTATTAGATAGTATATGGGGGTCCCTGTCGCTATAAAACACTGACGGCGAACCTATATATTTACGTCCCTAACTAGCGTCACCAGCGACACTAATACAGCGATCAGAAAAATGATCGCTTAGCGACACTGGCGACAGGGGGTGATCAAGGGGTTAAAACTTTATTAGGGGGGGTAAGGGGGGTACCCTAGACCTACAGGGGGCTAAACCTTTATTTGGTAATAAACGGCGGGTGCCCTGACACTATAAAAAAATAAACGAACTAACCAGCGTCGCCCGTAACGGTTATACGGTGATCAGTGGTGAAAGGGTTAACTAGGGGGCAATCAAGGGGTTAAAACATTTATTAGGTAGTATATGGGGGTCCCTGTCACTATAAAACGCTGACGGCGAACCTAAATATTTACGTCCCTAACTAGCGTCACCAGCGACACTAATACAGCGATCAGAAAAATGATCGCTTAGCGACACTGGTGAGGGGGGGTGATCAAGGGGTTAAAACTTTATTAGGGGGGGGTAAGGGGGGTACCCTAGACCTACAGGGGGGTAACAGTCACTACCCTAACACTGCTAACTGTCACAAACTGACACTATGCAGTAATCAGGAAAAAAAAAAAAAAAAAACCTGCTTGGTGTCAGTTTGTGACAGGGGGGGAGGTGATTGGGGGGGGGGATCGGGGGGGGATCGGGGGTGTAATGTATGCCTGGCATGTTCTACTGTGTGTGTGTGTGTTTGGTGCACTTACATGTCATCTCCCCTCGGGCCGGAACGGAAACTCCCGAGCCGAGGAGAGATGACATCACATCCTCTGCCTCTGTGTACTATACAGAGGCAGGGGATGTTTCTCATTGGCTGGGAGCGATCGCGAGGGGGGGGCCACGATCGGATGGCCTCCCCCTCGTCTCTCATCGCTTCCAACCAAATGCCGACCGCAGCTGGCACCGGGGGGGGGGTCCGATCGGACCCCCCACCCGCGGGAAGGCAATCACGTTTCAGGTACGTGATTTTGCCTGCCCGTGCCGCTCTGCTCACGTATATAGGCGTGAGGCGGTCGGCAAGTGGTTAATCAAATGTAAATTTTCAGGAAAAAATAGGCTTTAATGAATTTTAGGGAACACAATATAATACCCATTTTTCTGGTAAAATATAAGAGATGATGTTGTGTCAAGTAAATAGATACTAGAACTAAAATGGGAGTGGTTTATGTGAAATAGTGGGCGGGGTTTATAGGGTGTGGTTCAAATGGGGGTGTGGTTAGAGTCTGAGATGAATGAGAGATGGGGAAAAGAGGGAGGGAGAGAGAAAGAAGGAGGGAGGGAGGGACAGCAGGCCCAGATCCTACACCACAATAGAAATGTGTATTCCGGAGTTTAACAAATCAGCAGATAAAGACACTCCAAACACTTGGTGTTGGCGCTTCAATCATCCCGGCACCATGGTTGTTGTGGTGTCAGGATGATTGAAGCACATTATTACTATTATTACATTGTAATATAGAATGAAATCATTCAACTCACCATAATCCAGAATCAGTGGGACCGCTGAGCGTGTCACCTGCCACGTCGCCTGCCACCAGATGCCATCAGGTGCCCCCAGCAGAGTCCGTCCTTACATCAGGTGCCCCCAGCAGAGTCTATTCTTACATCAGGTGCCCCCAGCAGAGTCTGTCCTTACATCAGGTGCCCCCAACAGAGTCCGTCCTTACATCAGGTGCCCCCAGAAGAGTCCTTCCTTACATCAGGTGCCCCCAACGGAGTCCGTCCTTATATCAGGTGCCCCCAGAAGAGCTCGTTCTTACATCAGGTGCCCCCAACAGAGTCCGTCCTTACATCAGGTGCCCCCAACGGAGTCCGTCCTTACATCAGGTGCCCCCAACGGAGTCCGTCCTTACATCAGGTACCCCCAGAAGAGTCCGTTCTTACATCAGGTGCCCCCAACAGATTCCGTCCTTACATCAGGTGCCCCCAGCAGTGTCCGTCATTTCATCGGGTGCCCCCAACAGAGTCCGTCCTTACATCAGGTACCCCCAGAAGCAGAGGCCCTCCTTACAGATCTGTGTCCCTGGCAGCGGAGCCCCTCCTTAAATCTGGTGTCCCCAGCAGCGGAGCCCTCCTTTACATCTGGTGTCCCCAGCAGCGGAGCCCTCCTTTACGTCTGGTGTCCCTGACAGTGGAGCCATCTTTTAAATTTGGTGTCCCCGGAAGTGGAGCCCTCCTTTACATCTGGTGTCCCCAGCAGCAGAGCCCTCCTTTACATCTGTGTCCCCAACAGTGGAGCCCTCATTTACATCTGGTGTTCCCGGCAGCGCAGCCATCTTTTACATCTGGTGTCCCCAGCAGCGGAGCCCTCCTTTACATCTGTGTCCCTGACAGTGGAGCCCTCATTTACATCTGGTGTCCCTGGCAGCGGAGCCATCTTTTACATCTGGCATCCCCAGCAGCGGAGCCCTCCTTTACATCTGGGTCCCCAGCAGAGTCCGTCCTTACATCAGGTGCTCCCAACAGAGTCCGTCCTTACATTAGGTACCCCCAGAAGCAGAGGCCCTCCTTACAAATCTGTGTCCCTGGCAGCGGATCCCCTCCTTACATCTGGTATCCCCAGCAGCGGAGCCCTCCTTTACATCTGATGTCCCCAGCAGTGGAGCCCTCCTTTACATCTGGTGTCCCTGGCAGTGGAGCCCTCCTTTACATCTGGTGTCCCTGGCAGCGGAGACATCTTTTAAATTTGGTGTCCCCGGAAGCGGAGCCCTCCTTTACATCTGGTGTCCCTGGCAGCGGAGCCCTCCTTTACATCTGTGTCCCCGACAGTGAAGCCCTCATTTACATCTGGTGTTCCCAGAAGCGGAGCCCTCCTTTACATCTGTGTCCCCGGCAGTGGAGCCCTCATTTACATCTGGCGTCCGCCAGCAGCAGAGCCCTTCTTACAGATCTGTGTCCATGGCAGCGGATCCCCTTCTTACATCTGGTATCCCCAGCAGCGGAGCCCTCCTTTACATCTGGTGTCCCCAGCAGTGGAGCCCTCCTTTACATCTGGTGTCCCTGGCAGTGGAGCCCTCCTTTACATCTGGTGTCCCTGGCAGCGGAGCCATCTTTTAAATTTGGTGTCCCCGAAGCGGAGCTCTCCTTTACATCTGGTGTCCCTGGCAGCGGAGACCTCCTTTACATCTGTGTCCCCGACAGTGAAGCCCTCATTTACATCTGGTGTCCCCAGAAGCGGAGCCCTCCTTTACATCTGTGTCCCCGGCAGTGGAGCCCTCATTTACATCTGGCGTCCCCCAGCAGCAGAGCCCTCCTTACAGATCTGTGTCCCCCAGCAACAGAGCCCTCCTTACTTCAGTGTCTCCAGCATCTGGCAGCAGCGGAGCCCTCCTTACAGAGCGATCTGTGTCACCAAGCAACAGAGCCTGCCTTACTTTAGTGTCCCTGGCAGCAGCAGCGGAGCCCTCCTTACAGAGCAATCTGTGTCCCCCAGCAGTGCGGCAGCTACAGTTCCTGGCAGTTCCCGGCTTTCTTGTGTGTGTGTTCAGTAGAGAGGGGATAAGCTGATTGGCTGCCCCTCCCCTCTCCACTAAACACAGGGGAAATAATCCTCCTGATAATGGCGGCGGCCATCTTTTTGTAGCCCGCCGGCCGTATTTTCCTAAAACATTCCCGATTTTCCCAGGACAAAGGCAAAATCCCGGCAAATTAATCGGGACGAGCTCCGATCGGAATGAGGGTCCCAAAATCGGGATTGTCCTGGGAAAATCAGGACTGTTGGCAAGTATGTAACAGTTTGCGCAGTGCTTTACAATGTAAAGGGAGACACTACACCAACAGTATAATTCAAAACAAGAGGGTTAGAGGAGCCCTGCTCCTGCAAAGCTTGCAATCTAAGAGGTAGAAGCTGGTTAACCACTTGCTGACCGGCTCACGCCGATATACGTCAGCAAAGTGGCATGTTCCCGCAAAACAACGTATGGTCACGCCTTCCCCTTTAAGAGCCGCCGGAGCCTCACACGGCGGGGGACCTGATGCGCGTGGCCGGTTGGCGCGAACGCCGCCCGGCAGCCCGCAATCACGGGTATGAGAGCCAGAACGAGGATTTGTGTGTGCAAACACACAAATCCCTGTTCTGTTAGGCGAGAGGAGAGGCAGATCGTCTGTTCCTAGTGATTAGGAATGAAAATAATAGATTTGTTGCGCTAAATACACAAAAAGATATACAAATAGCAGCTAACACTAAATTGCTGGACACAATAAGCGTAATGTGGATAAAAGGTGTAGCGCTCAAAACATTAAATAATAAAAAGACAAAAAGTTCATAGTTGAAAGTTCATCTATGTGTAAAAAAAGTGGAACCAATCAGAACAATATCCACCAAGGAAAATGCCTTTAATAAACAGAATCCACCGTGGGAGAAACTTCTAAAAAAGGAATGATACAAAGCCCGTCACCTTCACCCAATATAACTGACCCTTACCATCAGTGCATGGGCTATACACATTATATGTAATCAGATGATGATAATAGCGATCCTTCCGTCTTAAAGATCGATCCACTGCACATGTAATCCCAAAAGATTCCTCTCCCAATGGACCAGATGGAAAATCATAGGAGCCCTTCCTCTCAGCAGGATATTAAGCCAGGTATATTCCAATATACAGGTAGTAGCTCGATATTCACATGAATGCAAAAAGTACAAAAAAAGGAACACTCATTGCGCAGGCATCCAATTAAGGGGTATGTATTAGGAAAAAGTAGTAAAATAAACTCACATTTGTTGAGAGCTTAACAAGCAATGTGAAGCGACCAGCGCTTCTAACCAACAAGATGGGCGCTGTGCCTCCGTCCATCCGCGTCCTACGTCACTCATCTCTGGCTCCACCCAACGTTTCGTCATCAACATGCGTCTTCAGGGGCATGGTTGTGACGTGTGACGATGTTTATTTATAAGGGACGGAAGGACCTGATGGGCGGAAATTGATTGCGTTCCATAGACCGGAAGTAAACAACTGCAAAACCCGGAAGCGACCCATCAGAGGAAGCTCCAGTATAGAACTAAGAATTTAATACGTTCCATGAACAGAAAATACATTACAAACAAGGAACAGTTGTTTAATGTTTGTGATCGACTACCCATTATTATAATAGGAAAACTGAAATCCAACCAAATTTTCCCACTAAAACCTCTTATTACGTGCACCACTAAAAATGTAGTGTATATTATTAAGTGCCCTTGTGGGTTACAATATATAGGGCGTACGATCCGCATGGTGCACGTTAGGCTTAGCGAGCATGTGGGAAATATCAAGAGGGGTTTCCCGAAGCATAGTTTGTCAAAACATTACGCTTTAAAACATGATTGCAACCCAGAGGGTACTACTTTCTTGGGTATTGACAAATTCTCGGGTCATTGGAGGGGAAGTAACATAGTTAGAGGGGTCTCTCAGTTAGAGACTAGGTGGATTTATCAGGCTTTATCGCTGTTATTTTAGTTGTATACTGATGTATTCTGCCATTTGACCACAAGAGGTCGCCGCTTCTTATGTCCGTCATATGTCCACTTATACACTTTAAATCAAACGTCACACATATTTTAAACCAAACGTCTCACGTGCCCTTCCCCTTCTATGGATTTCTGTTTTCCTATTATAATAATGGGTAGTCGATCACATACATGAAACAACCGTTCCTGGTTTGTAATGTATTTTCTGTCCATGGAACGTATTAAATTCTTAGTTCTATACTCGAGCTTCCTCTGATGGGTCGCTTCCGGTTTTGCAGTTGTTTACTTCCGGTCGATGAAACGCAATCAATTTCCGCCCGTCATTCATTCGCTATCATCACATAAATGGGTGGGCTCACCCTATTTTGAAGCCTCTGACTCTAAAAAAGGGGCTTAAAAAAAAAACAAACAAACACCCCCACCCACCCCTGCTATAGGAATTCATGTTCCCGGCGTCCTGAAAGAGGCCAGGTGCATGGATAGGGAGGGGGGGGGGCGGCAGAAGGGATGGGGGGGGGCAGTGCCCGTGCGCCCTCAATGCACGGGCCGCCACTGCTTTTAGGGGACCTTCGCGTCGGGTTTTTTTGTGGAGCCCCTGCCCTGTAGGTGTTTGCCGCCTCTGATCCATCTTGGCTATCAGTCCTCACGGCAGCACAGTGGTGTAGTGGTTAGCACTTTAACCTAGCAGCAATAGGGTTGCTGGTTCAAATCCCGACCACGACACTATCTGCCTGGAGTTTGCATGTTCTCCCTGTGCCCGTGTGGGTTTCTTCCGGGTACTCCGGTTTCCTCCCACACTCCAAAGACATGCTGGTAGGTTAATTAGATCCTGTCGAAAAAATTGGCCAAATATGTGTATGTTGTATGTGTATGTTAGCCAATAGGTATTTTCTGTGAATGAATAAATGAGTGACTTGTATTGCGCTACCTATGCGAACTGAATCGCCGCAGGGCGCTATTTGCCACCGGTGTCTATCTGCGGTATAGCGCGGTCCTTTACCCCATGGGGTCCCGACATGCTTACAAACACTGTGTTTGTAAGCATGTTGGGACCCCATGGGGTAAAGGACCGCGCTATACCGCAGATGTAAGCATGTTGGGACCCCATGGGGTAAAGGACCGCGCTATACCGCAGATGTAAGCATGTTGGGACCCCATGGGGTAAAGGACCGCGCTATACCGCAGATGGACACCGGCGGCAAAAAGCGCCCTGCGGTGATTCAGTTCGCATAGGTAGCGCTATACAAGTCACTCATTATTCATTCACAATCCTCTGCAGAAAATACCTATTGGCTAACATTTTTTGACATAGAGGGTTACAGGTAACTCAATCATCCCCATGTGCTCCACTATGTATGACTGAAGCATTGTCATTTCATTGTTAATATATATTCTTTTTCTTATAGAAACAGACCAAGTAAACTCCTTAACTTAACACCCCGGGTGAACGGGATTACTCACAGTTGGATATCTGTCCCATGCATTCTATGGTCATGTATACGAGCCATGGGCTTTTATGCTATTGATGTCATTTATGTAATTCTTTCATGTACTTCCATGTAATTTTAAATAAACCATTTTGAATAACCCTTTTTTTATACTATATGTTTATTGCTGTTCTGCCTGCCATGAAAGTCCCACTCCAATGGGGGCTTGTATCTTTTTGCTAACACACAGGGATATCGGCAGACATACACCAGACTCCATAACTCACCAGACTCTTTTTCCACTCTGACGTTCACGGCGACACCTCACATGTGCGGTGCGATTACCGTTTAATATGTGTGCCGGACCTATGTGCACGTTTGTATTTGCACATGAGCACAGGGGGGCAAGGGGCTTTACATTTTTTGATTATTTTATTTTATGTACTTTTTTTTTTTTTTTTTTTTTTTTTTGCACTTTGTCTAAAAAGTTTGGTGAATGGTATCAGAAAACAGAAGTTACACACAAATGACTTTTATTGACCTTAAAGCGGGGGTCCACCCACACCGCCAAAAAAAAAAAATATTAAAAGCCAGCAGCTACAAATACTGCAGCTGCTGACTTTTAATACATGGCCACTTACCTGTTCCAGGGTCCAGCGATGTCGGCAGGGGACGCCGAGAACCCGCTCGGTTCTCGGCAGCTGCCGCCGCCATCCTGGGTGAGGGAATCAGGAAGTGAAGCGTTGCGGCTTCACTACCCGGTTCCCCACTGCGCATGCGCGAGTCGCGCTGCGCGTCCCAAGTGGTCCCCGCTCTCTCCTGGGAGCTGTGTGTTCCCAGGAGACAGCGCGGTGGGGACGGGAAGTGGCATAGACTCCCATGGGAGTCTATGCCGGAAGTGGGTGCAAATACCTGTCTTAGACAGGTATCTGCACCCCCCTCCCCCCTGAAAGGTGCCAAATGTGACACCGGAGGGGGGGAGGGTTCCGAAAAGCGGAAGTTCCATTTTTGTGTGGAACTCCGCTTTAACCACTTCAGCCCCAGAAGATTCTACCCCCTTCCTGACCAGAGCACTTTTTGCGATACGACACTGCGTCGCTTTAACTGACAATTGCGCGGTCGTGCGACGTGGCTCCCAAACAACATTGACGTCCTTTTTTTCCCACATATAGAGCTTTCTTTTGGTGGTATTTGATCACCTCTGCGTTTTTTTGTTTTTTTTGCGCTTTAAACAAAAAAAGAGCGTCAATTTTGAAAAAAAAGCAATATTTTTTACTTTTTGCTATAATAAATATCCCCCAAAAATATATAAAAAAACAAATTTCTTTCTCAGTTTAGGCCGATATGTATTCTTCTACATATTTTTGGTAAAAAAATACAAAATAGGGGATAGACTTATTTCATTTTTATAATTTTTTTTTTTAGTAATGGTGATGATCTGCGATTTTTATTGTGACTGCGACATTATGGTGGACAAATTTGACACTTTTGACACTATTTTGGGATCATTGTCATTTATACAGCGATCAGTGCTATAAAAATGCACGGATTACTGTGTAAATGACACTGGCAGGGAAGGGGTTAAACACTAGGGGGAGATCAATGGGTTAAGTGTGTCCTGGGGAGTGATTCTAACTGTGAGGGGGATGGGCTACCTAGGACATGACAGTGATCGATGCTCCCGATGACAGGGAGCAGTAGATCTCTGTCATGTCACTAAGCAGAACAGGGAAATGCCTTGTTTACATAGGCATCTCCCTGTTCTGCCGCTCCGTGACACGATCGAGGGACATCGAGTCCGCGGGACCCGCGGGCACGGTCAGAGTACGCCACAAGCGCGCGCGCGCCCACAATGCCGCGATTTAAAGGGGACGTACCTGTACGTACCTGTATGCCCATTTGCCCAGCCGTGCCATTGTGTCGACATACATTGTCGTTCGCTGGTCGGTTAGTGGTTAAAAATAATCGCCACCCATCACAACACACTTTTGGCAATGTTCATAAAGCTTCTGGAAACTGTCAGCAAAGGCTTTTTTAGGAACCGATCGCAGAGCCGCTGTCACACATTCTTGGATTGCCGCCACATCCGCAAAACATTGTCTTGACCTTAGACTTTTGCAGGCCACTCTTTTTGGGTCATGGGGAAGACGGTGAACGCCATTCCATCGATTGCTGCTTGGATTCCGGATTGAACTGGTAGCACCAGGTCTCATCCCCCGTGACGATGGTTGGCAGAAAGGATGGATCCTGGTCACACATGGTACTGAAATCAGTGCCCAGCAAATGCAGCCAACTGTGCCCATCATATGCAGCCAACTGTGCCCATCATAGGCAGCCACTGTGCCCATCATATGCAGCCACTGTGCCCAACAAATGCAGCCAACTGTGCCCATCATATGCAGCCAAATGTGCCCATCATATGCAGCCTCTGTGCCCATCGTATGCAGCCTCTGTGCCCAGCAAATGCTGCCAGCCATGCCTATAATATGCAGCCACTGCCCGCCCGGCCACTTGCTGTCTGGTCGGCACTTACCCCATAATGGTGGCAGGTCAGGCAGCGGGTGACGGCGGCTAGCTGTGGGACGGCTAGCGCGGGTCAGGCAATGGCTCCTGTGTCCTCCCTGCGTCTCTTCTTCCTATTCTGCTAGGCGGCCAATGGGATCGCCTCTGCCTTCAGCGAATCAGGTGATCAGTATTGGATCCGCACCTCCTGATTGGTGGAGAGGCGGTTCACTGTTAGAAAAGCGAATATTCATTTGCTTTGCTAACACACCTGGGTGGGCTGCGAGTGCAATGCTCTGCACTCGCAGTTCACCTTTTTTGAAGCCTATTAGAGTCTATGGCTTTATTAAGGTGCTTCAAAAAAACACCCCCCCCCCCCCCCCCGCCTATGTAATTCAGGCGCCCGGCCTCCGAAAAGGGGGTAGCTAGAGCGGCCGTGGATAGATTCATGCAATGCATGAATCTATCCATTTTACATATGGGAGGGCGGCTAAAGAGAGGGGGCGGCGCCTGTGCGCCCTTAATGGACGCACCGCCACTGACTTGCACCAACATTTCATGTCGTTTTCCCCAATTTGTAGCAAAACTTGATGTTCACTCGTTGCTCTATTGTACGGTGACCCTACCTCTCGCACTGACTACGTTCGACTGCCTGCAGCGGTTTCACCCGGATACTCCACACTAGGTGGCTCTTCTCGACGTGGCTCTGGATAGCCATGTGCATGCGTGCCCACCTGGCCCGTGTTGCTGTTGAGATATCAGACCACTCACTGACCTTTTTAGACACATCTTGTGTGTGTATATATATATATATATATATATATATATATATATATATATATATATTTATGGTCGGAGCCCTATGTCCGATATGGACATAGATAACACTTATAATAAAGATAAGACTTACCATCGGAAATAGACCTGGAAGTGTGGACTTACCATATGAAATGGACCTGAAAGTGTGCCTTGGTCTAATGGCCGGTATGCCAAAATAAGGGGGCATACCCTGGTTTTAAGAAATGATTATTCTGTAGAGAGAAATGAGATGAAATGAATGAAATGAAATGAATGCCTTGAAATGGGGATGGGAGGGTGGGTATCGCGCACAGGAAACCGACAAGCACCACAGGTGAGCGGGCTGCTTAAATACCCACCGGGCTCCTCCCATAAATTCAGGCCACCATACTGGCCTTCCTACTTATGGTCGGAGCCCTATGTCCGATATGGACATAGATAACACTTATAATAAAGATAAGACTTACCATCGGAAATAGACCTGGAAGTGTGGACTTACCATATGAAATGGACCTGAAAGTGTGCCTTGGTCTAATGACCGGTATGCCAAAATAAGGGGGCAAAAACATTCAGGTAGGGGTATAATATATAATTGGTTTTCAGGTATTCATTGAGCCAATTTGGAGAATGCCTGTGCCATCTCTACTTGAGGATTGGGTATATACCGGGCGACGCAGGCTGATTTCCATCTGCCTAGTCTTTTGATGATGTGGTCTGGAACCCCCTGGCGGGTTGCTGCGGAGGCTGCTCCGATGCGGAAGGAGTGTCCGGAGTACTGACTGGGTTTAAGGTGAAGATTGCGGAGAAGTATCCTTATGTGTTTTTACAAAGTGACATGCGTTTAAGGGTTTAACTGGGAATGGTAGAAGAGGACTGGTGTCCGATTGTTCAGGCAGGAGTGAGAGGAGACGGTTAAGTACGGTGACTGGACACCAGCTGTTATTGGTTCTGTAGAGGTGAATGTCCACTCCAGAGCCTGTTTCCTGGGTTTAAGAAACCTCGAGGTGAAGGATGAAATGGTCTTGGTGGCGAAGCAAGTGCCGTCTGCGTAATACTTGGTCTGTGGGGTGGTTATAGGTGAACCCATAGTAAGCCAACTATATGGCTGCTTGTAGGACCGTGCTGGGCAGCAGACCGAATGGCGAAGTAGCCAGAATAGTCGACATATCCCTGAAGATGGGCCCCGTAATGGGTAAGCGCTTAGTACTGATCACTGGTTGTTGTTTCTGGATGCCCCTTAGGATGGCTCGTATAGCGTGTGATGAGAACAGTGAAGATTTTGTGGGGTCTTCCAGGGTCACGAAATATTGTATGCCGGCTAGGTGTAGCCGAATGGTATTGTAAGATAAAGCCAGCTGAGTGTGGCAGTATGAAAATGAAGGCCAGTACCTGTTTGACATCTATTGGTCCTTTACGGCAGGATGTGAGAAATTTATTGAACGCCTTTCAAGCTGTCTGGTAGGCTTTGAGTGTGTTATGAGAGAGTGAGTGATTGATGAGCTGCGTTGCTCCTTGTAAATGTTAAACTAGTCCAGGGTCAGTTGTGACCAGGCAGGGATAGGGGCCGACACTGGATCGGCTCCGGGAACCTGTTTGAAAAGGAGGTGTAGTTAGAACGTGGCAGTGCGTCAGCAGCTAAATTGTGTCTGCCTGGAATAATGCACAGTGTATGTTAAACTGATGCTGTAAGAACAGTTGTACCAATCTGCGCAGGAAGGACATGACTGCTGGGGAATTGGACCTGCCTTTGTTGATGTCTGCCGTGGCCTGATTGTCGGTGGTGAAGACTACGGTTTGCCCTGTCCAATGGTGACCCCAGAGTTGTGCAGCTGCCACCATGGGATAGAGTTCGAGGAGGGAAGATGTTTTGAATAAAGCCGGGTATCAACAGTATCTGTTGAGGCCAGGGTCCTGAAAACCAATGATGGCCAAAAATTGCAGCGAAACCTGTGGTGGCTGCAGCGTCTGTCACCACCTGGGGTGACAGGGCTGAAACCATGGGTATAATTAGGGATATGCCATTCCGGGAGGACGGAATTCGTCCCACATAGATAGGTCCGCTATTGCTGCGGAGTCTAGATTTAAGATCTGATCGGGGTCTTGTGTTTCTGGCAGGAATCTCAGCAGGCGTGACACGAAGGTGCGGCCTTGTGGAATAATTCGTATGGCGAAATTCAGCATTGCCAGGAGAGATTGCAACTGCTTCTTGGTACACCCCTTGGTGTGGGTGAATTTGTGAAGGACCGCCTTAATGCGGGTTAGTTTGTCGAGGGGGAGACTGGCTTGCATAGCGCAGGTGTCTAAGCTGACCCCGAGAAAGGTGATGTTATGTGTTGGGCCTTCTACTTTGTGCTCGGTGATGGGAAGATTGGGTTTTCCGAATATCGCTCTGAGTTTGTCGAGGTCTCCTGGGGGCTTGCTGGGAGGTTCTATTAGTAGGAAGTCGTCCAGGTAATGGATGACTTTTGTCACTGAGCCTTGTGTAACAGTATCCAAGCAAGAGACTGAGCGAATGTGTCGAAGAGCCAAGGGCTGCTCTTCGAACCGAACGTCAGTTTTGTGGCCAAATAATATGCCTCCTTCCACTTGATGCCATGCCAGCACCAAAGGGATGGATGGATAGGCAGGAGCTTAAAGGCATCCGAGATGTCGGTTTTGGAAAGCCAGGCACCTGTACCTGCTTTGATGACTGCTTGTATCGGCATGTCTACGGAGGAATATTTTAGGGAGAATTCTTCGGAGGGAATCAGGGAATTGAGACTGGGGATGTGGGAAGAATGAGGCGCAGACAGGTGGTACCCCAAACGTAATTTATTTGTGAATTTGCCCTTGACAAGCCCCAAATAGGGCTGACTCTCCAAGTGCTGAAAGGGGGCTGAGTGAAAGGCCTATAACGTACTCTCGGTCTAGTTCTGTTTGTAAGAGCCGATCTATGGTTTGTTCGTCGATGGCTGCTGAACGAATATTCCCACATTCGTACGTACTGTGAGGTAGTGAAATGAGGCCTGTGTGAAAGCCGACAGAGGGGCCGTGAAGTCTTCGCTGCCGGCCTGTGACATGATTTGATCTGATGAGAATATCCTGTTTTTGAGCTCGTATATTTTTTTTTTTTTGTGAGAACGAAATGATTCGAAATGTTTGCCTTGATGTTTGAAATGACTGAACTGCATGACAAAGGTCCGGCCTGGTCGTGTCGTGACTGATGCGACCGTGAACCGGGCTCTGGAGCATGTACTGAAATGAGGCAACAGAAGAAACATTGGTGCACACCGGGACGAATCGGTGCTTGTTTGATGCATCTGGATTCGAATCGGAGCGCAGCATGAAATGAAATGAGAGAAATGTTTACCTTGACCGAGGCTTGAATTGGTTGTGCCGTGTTTTGCGACTGGCAACCGACCGAGCTCTGGTATAGGTATGGATTTTTTTTTTTTTAATTTTTTTTTTTTTTTTTTTTTTGAGGAAAATGAAAAGGTGACAATTCGTGAAGGGATTGCTAAGTAACTTGAAGCAATGATTTGTATGCTGCTTGCAATCTTGTGACAATGAAATGGTTCGAAATGTTTGCTTTGATTGTGAAATGAATGAACTGCATGACAGAGGTGCGGCCTGGTCGTGTCACGATTTGTTCGACCGTGAACCGGGCTCTGGAGCATGTATTGAAATGGGGCAACTGAAAATATTGGTGCTCCTGGGACGAATCGGTGCTTGTTTGATGCATCTGGATTCGAATAGGAGTGCAGTATTAAATGAAATGAGAGAAATGATTGTTTTGACCGCGGCTCGAATTGGTTGTGCCGTGTTAGCGACTGGCAACTAACCGAGCTCTGGTATAGGTATGAAATGCGATCGGAACCAGTGATGCATGCCGTGACGAATCGGTGCACCTCAGATGCGACTGGTTTCGAAACGGTGATGCGTTGTGGGAGTGAAATGGTAGAAATTGCATGACAGAGATGTGGATCAATCCCCCGATGTCTGCGATTAGCTATGATCTGGACTCTGGAGCATGTGTCAGAAATGTGGGCAATCCTGGGCACGCCGAGACGAATCGGTGCATTTTCATGCGACTGATTTCATGTCGGAATGTGATACGTGGAAATGAAATGATAACCATGACAGAGGTACAAATGACTGATAACGTAACTCTGGAGCATGTATAGAAATGAGGCCAATCCTGGGGCACGCCGAGATGAATCGGTGCATTTCATGCGACTGAATTCATGTCGGAACGTGATACATGGAAATGAAATGATAACCATGACAGAGGTACGAATGACTGATAAAACGTAACTCTGGAGCATGTATAGAAATGAGGCCAATCCTGGGGCACGCCGAGACGAATCGGTGCATTTTTCATGCGACTGAATTCATGTCGGGACGTGATACATGGAAATGAAATGATGACCATGACAGAGGTACAATTGACTGACAATAACGTAACTCTGGAGCATGTATAGAAATGAGGCCGTAATAACTGGGGCACACCGGAACGAATCGGCGCATCTTTGGTGCGACTGGATTCGAATCGGAGCGCGGTAGGTGACTGAAATGAGAAATGATTTGAAAATGTCAGAAATGAGTTTAGAAATGTTTTCAGAAATGAGAAATGATTTGAAATGTCCGAAATGAGTTCAGAAATGTTTTCAGAAATGAGAAATGATTTGAAATGTCCGAAATGAGTTTAGAAATGTCTCAGAAATGAGAAATGATTGGTATCGAACTAACTTGATTTGATAATTTACAAAATTGCGACTGGCTATGGCTGTCTACTGATACCGACATGCTAGAAATGAAGCGACGTCAGCGTCGCTGTGCTATCGAATTTGTAACATATCGAAAGTACGAGCGATATACATTGCAGTTTGTGAGATGCGGGTGAAACGAAATTTGAACTCACGGTTTAGTGACATGATATGAAAAACGAAAAGTCCGACGGGACCTTACCTGCGACAGCCAAGCCAGACGCGTGGTACAAACTATAAACGAAAACGCGGATTTCGAAAGTTTTGAGTACGGAGTATCGAATACGGGAACTTGCGAGGCAAGAACTTGCGGACGCTGGTATATCGAATAGTCGGCTTAGTGACGTATATCGCGCACAGGAAACCGACAAGCACCACAGGTGAGCGGGCTGCTTAAATACCCACCGGGCTCCTCCCATAAATTCAGGCCACCATACTGGCCTTCCTACATATATATATATATATATATATATATATATATATATATATATATATATATATATACAGTATATATATCCCTCCCCCTATGGCTCAATTTTGATGCTGTCCATGCGCTTTTTGCTTGTAGTTTTACTATCATATAGCTTTGTGCTTGATGTTTATTTTTTGATGAGCTATTAGAGAAGTCACTATCACTTGTTGATTCCTCATGTTATCATTTTTTTAGTGATGTACACATCTTGATACATTTATGTATGTTCTGTTTAGAGCTTGGGAGTACTGAAGGAGTTCCCTGTGCTTTGGTGACCATATATCAGTAATGAAGACATTTCTAAGTCCGGACTCTGGTGTTGTTTTTATAAATGACAACATTGTAAATCTTAGTGTCGGTTGGAGGTGTAGATTGCATTGTGTCATTTTCTATATTTTGTGAAGTCCACAATAAAGAATATTTTTATATAATAAAATATAAAATAATACCTTAAGGCTACTTTTACACTGGGGCGGGTGATAGTGATAAAGTGCTAAAGTTAGCGGCGCTTTACCGCTGTAATAGCGGCGCTTTTCGGCCGCTAGCGGGGCACTTTAACCCCCAGCTAGTGGCCAAATAATGAGTTAATTCTGTCCACAAAGTGCCACTGCCGAAGCGATTTGCAGGCGCTTCGGCAGCGGTGCCCATTGATTCCAATGGCAGGGGCGGCGGAGGTGCGCTCTATTTACCACTCCCACACCGCCTGAAAGATGCTCCTTGCAGGACTTTTTCTAACGTCCTTCAAGCGCACCGCTCCAGTGTGAATGTGGCTCTCACACTGGGGCTGCAGGGTAGGTGTTATTCAGGCGCTGAAAAATGCCCCAGTGTGAAAGGGGTCTAAAGAAGAACTTCATTAAAATAGTCAGGGAGTGGACTGCATAGCAACCAGCAACTTTTGAGACAATGAAGATTTTGGTGAGAAGTATACAATGTACAATATTGGTTATTTAGTGCAGGGGTATGTAAAGCAGAGCACAGGAGTTGGAAATGCTGCAGAGAGCATGGTCCAGGAGTACATAATGCACAGAGTGCAGGGGAGAGGATTATGTAATGTACAGAATGCAGGGAGCTGCTCCATCCATCCCCCCAATCCCATCCCGGCTCCATCCTTTCCCCCCGATCCCATCCAAGCCCAATCCACCACCCTGATCCCATTCTGGCTCTATCCACCATCCCAATTCAATCCCAGCTCCATCCATCCCCTGATCCCATCCCAGCTCCATCCTTCCCCTTGATCCCATCCCGGCTCCATCCATCCCCCTGATCCCATCCCAGCTCCGTCCATCCCTCAAACCCATGCCAGCTCCATCCTTCCTCTTGATCCCATCCCGGCTCCATCCACCCCCCGATCCCATCCCGGCTCTATCAGTCCCCCAATCCCATCTCGGCTCCATCCTTCTCCCTGATCCCATCCTGGCGCCATCTATCCCACTGATCTCAACCCAGCTCCATCCATCCCCCAATCCAATCCCAGCTCCATCCTTCCCCTTGATATTATCCCGGCTCCATCCATCCTCCGATCCCATCCCGGCTCTATCCATCCTCCAATCCCATCCCAACTCCATCCATTCGCTGATTCCATCCCGGCTCCATCCTTCCCCCTGATTCCATCCCTGCGCCATCTATCCCCCTGATCCCATCCCAGCTCCATCCATCCCCGATCCCATCCTAGCTCCACCCTTCCCCTTGATCCCATCCCGGCTCTATCCTTCCCCCTGATTTTATCCCAGCACCATCTATCCCCCTGATCCCATCCCAGCTTCATTCATCCCCCGATCCCAGCTCCATCCTTCCCCTTGATCCCATCCTGGCTCTATCCATCCCCTGATCCCATCCCAGCTCCATCCTCCCCGTTGATTCCATCCCGGCTCTATCCATCCCCTGATCCCATCCCAGCTCCATCCTTCCCCTTGATCACATCCCAGCACCATCCCCCCCCCCCTCACTGTCTTCCCCATGCCTCCTTCCTCTGCAAGTCTGGTGTACACAGAAATAATCACAGACCTCACAGGAGTGGGGGGGGGGGGGGGGCTAGGTGTTGCTGGCGGAAGAGAGAGCACAGCAAATTCAGCTGCAGGAGTGGGGGGAGTGCTGCTGGCAGGACTCGGGAGAGAGAACATCCAGAGCAGGAGCAGGGGGTTTGCTGCTGGTGCTGGCGGGGGGGGGGGGGGGGGGGCTGGAGCAACCACTACCCACACTGGCAGGACTTTCCAGAGCCTATGCTGCTGTAGCAACCCTACCTCAGATCAGCCCATGGTGTTGCTGTTCCCCGCCTCCTCCTCTGTGTACAGAAAAACACAAGAAGAGGAGGATTGGGTTCAGTGCACTCTGCTCTGCACTGTGTGCTGGGGAGAGATGCCAGCTGCGATACTAGGGGGGTTATTTACTAAAGGAAAATCCACTTTGCACTGGAAGTGCACTTGGAAGTAAAGTCGCTGTAGATCCGAGGGGAACACGCAAGGAAAATAAAAAACAGTATTTTAGTTTGCACATAATTGGATGATAAAATCAGCAGAGCTTCCCCTCATTTCAGATCTACCCCTTAGATTTAGAGCGACTGCACTTCCAAGTGCACTTGCAGTGCAAAGTGGATTTGCCTTTCGTAAATAACCCCCTAGGGTGTTGCTTGCCGCGTGCGAGAACCAAGATGCCCTGCACACGCCGCTGGCATTCCGGGACTTATCCCTGATTAGCCGGGACTCCGGGACAGGGACCAATTTCCGAGAGGGTCCCGGCGAATCACGGACAGTTGGGAGGTATGGATCGTAACTGCTCAGTTGACCTGCCGCAGTGGCAGTCACTCTCATTCTACTGGTGCTTATGCCGCGTACACACGGTCGGACTTTTCGTCTACAAAAGTCCGACGGACGCCGACGGACTAAAGCCGGCTGACAATCCGATCGTGTGTGGGCTTCCCCGGACTTTAAGTGGACTTTTCCAGCCGCAAATCTGACGGACTTTAGATTTGAAACATGCTTCAAATCTTTACGTCATAACTACGCCGGACCCAGAAATCCGCTCGTCTGTATGCTAGTCCGACGGACAAAAACCCCACGCTAGGGCAGCTATTGGCTACTGGCTATCAACTTCCTTATTTTAGTCCGGTGTACGTCATCACGTACGAATCCGTCGGACTTTTGTGCGATCGTATGTAGGCAAGTCCGTTCGTTAGAAAGTCCGCCGCAAGTCCGCCAAATGTCCGTCGAAAGTCTGTCGGACGGGCTGTCGGACTTTTGTAGCCGAAAAGTCCGACCGTGTGTACGCGGCATTAGATTGTTGTCTTGCACTTGTTTACTTCCTCCACCCCCATAACAGAAGATCTGTACCCCGTACCGAGCTGGAGCTGGTGGTAAACAATACAGAAGCTGCATTGTACCCACAACATACATAGTTACATAGTTATGCCCCGTACACACGGTCGGATTTTCCGATGGAAAATGTGTGATAGGACCTTGTTGTCGGAAATTCCGACCGTGTGTAGGCTCCATCACACATTTTCCGACCCACAAAGTTTGAGAGCAGGATATAAAATTTTCCGACAACAAAATCCGTTGTCGGAAATTCCGATCGTGTGTACACAAATCCGACGGACAAAGTGCCACGCATGCTCAGAATAAATAAAGAGATGAAAGCTATTGGCCACTGACCCGTTTATAGTCCCGACGTACGTGTTTTACGTCACCGCGTTCAGAACGATCGGATTTTCTGACAACTTTGTGTGACCGTGTGTATGCAAGACAAGTTTGAGCCAACATCCGTCGGAAAAAATCCTAGGATTTTGTTGTCGGAATGTCCGAACAAAGTCCGACCGTGTGTACAGGGCATTAGTCTGATTGGAGAAAGGACACAAGTCCATCTAGCTCAACCAATAAAAGGGAAAAAAAATTAAAAAAATCATACAATCCTATATACACAATTCTTTATCCACAGTTGATCCAGAAGAAGGCAAAAAAAAAAAAAAAAAAAACCCATGTCAATCACTGTTGCAATGCTTTAGAGACTTCAATGAAAAAATGTATTAAATGCACCTTTTTTTTTATTTATCATGGGTGTATTTTTTACAATGTACATATTTTTATTTGTGAAAGGTAAGATCGTGCCTTTAATGTTTTTGTTATTCTAGTGCAGAAAAACCCAAGCCTCAAGGGAAATTCCCGGTAGGTCTCTGCAGAATGCGGAAGAACAAGGTGTGGGGTATTTCTAGCAGTAGAGGAGCCTCTCAGTTCAGTTGCTCGTAGCTCTCTTCCACGATGGCATGTGCTGATCTTCAAGACCGGCCGAGGTGCCGCTTCAATACAATCTCACTGAGAGGCAACACAGAAACTTCTCGGAGTTCTGTGGAATGGACCAAAGAAAGTCCAGTCTTCTGCACCTACTGTATCCGCTCTCGGGTACCTGCCGCAAAGACCTGCGGGACTTGTGAGGCTTCGTTTTGCCAGCAGCACCTAGTGAAACACAGCGGGTCCAGCAACCATGACTTATTCGAACCCACGGCTTCCCCTCAAACCAGAAAATGCCTCTTTCACACGAGGCCTCTGACCCACTACTGCCCGGAGGACTCCATCATTCTCTGTCCTGGCTGCTTGGTGGCTGGAGAACACAAGGGGCACATGGTGGAGTCTCTCCAGGAAGCTTCCGAGAAGAAGAAGGAAAAACTGGGAAATGCTCTGAATAAACGTCGTTTGAGGAAAGACAGGACTCAAAACAGAATTAAACGTTTGCAGGAAAAGATTATCGACACCAACAGAAAAGGAAATGCTATAACCAGCAACATATCGTCCCTTTTTACCGACCTCAGGGGGCAACTCGAAGCTCTGGAGAGACAGATGGTACAGGAGGTCTTAAGCCAGAAGCAAAAGGCTATAGACTCCATTCACGAGCAGATCCAAATCCTGGAAAAAAAATTGAAGGATCTTTCCGAGCAGATCTTGTACACGGAGGGGCTGTGCAAAATGACCGACCCATTGGCAGTCATGCAAGAGCAGATGTTTGGGACCTCTAACGCGTCCCTGGTTCAGGAGGCCCTAAGAAGAATGAGTGATGAACCAAATACCCAAGAACTGGACGATGTGTTCATCTCCATGACTCTGCACAATAATCTGATTAAGATTCTAAATAAAGCAAGGCAAAGGTTTCGCATCCCGGAGGCCTCTAATATGGTGCTCAATGCAGACACGGCCGGGGATTTCGTCTTCATTTTGGGAGACGGGAAAACTGCCTGCAAGTCAAAGCTGAACCAGCTTCACCCGGAGACCCCAGCAAAGTTTTACTGCCCTCAGGCACTCAGCAGCCAGAGATTTTCCGCCGGCCAACACGCCTGGGAGGTGGAGGCTAGTGGCAGCGGGGACTGGATGGTAGGGGTGGCCTATCCCAGCATAGAAAGGAAAGGACACCTCTCCTACCTTGGGATCAATACCAAATCCTGGTGCCTAGGAAAATGGAACAATAAATATTCAGTGAAGCATAACATCAGAGAAACACTCGTAGATGCCGAACCGACCTGCCACAGATTTGTTATATATCTGGACTACGACGCCGGGCACTTGTCCTTCTATCAGCTTAGCAATCCCGTCAATCATTTGCACACTTTTACAGCAAATTTTACGGAGCCCCTTCATGCCGCCTTCACTGTAGAGGACAATGCCTGGGTGAGGATCCGGAGCTAGAGAAGATAGCCAGTGATGTAACTGCTGATCCCTCAGGCTAAATGTTGGGACATAAAAGACCGATTTGTCCAATCGATTAATGTAAATCAGACTTCCTCAACCTTTTTACCACAGAGGGACCCGTGAAATAACCTCCTGGACTCAATAAACCCATGCCAATGTTGACTTTGTCTACAGCTTTCGGTACATTAGCATGATGGTCAGTAGGAAGAATTCTCCTTACATTGGTGGTCATTGGGAAGAATGCTCCTTACATTAGTTGTCAGTGGTAAAAATGCTTCTTACATTAGTGATCAGTGGGAAGAATGCTCCTTACATTGGTGGTCAGTGGGAAGAATGTTACTTACATTGGTGGTCATTGGGAAGAATGCTCCTTACATTGGTGATCAGTGGGAAGAATGCTCCTTACATTGGTTGTCAGTGGTAAAAATGCTTCTTACATTGGTGATCAGTGGGAAGAATGCTCCTTACATTGGTGGTCAGTGGGAAGAATGCTCCTTACATTGGTGATCAGTGGGAAGAATGCTCCTTACATTGGTGATCAGTGGGAAGAATGCTCCTTACATTGGTGATCAGTGGGAAGAATGCTCCTTACATT
This sequence comes from Lithobates septentrionalis, assembly GCA_037952835.1. Taxonomy (NCBI): domain Eukaryota; kingdom Metazoa; phylum Chordata; class Amphibia; order Anura; family Ranidae; genus Lithobates; species Lithobates septentrionalis. The sequence goes on along the minus strand of JBBDGP010003315.1, from coordinate 259,702 downwards.
GGTGATCAGTGGGAAGAATGCTCCTTACATTGGTGATCAGTGGGAAGAATGCTCCTTACATTGGTGATCAGTGGGAAGAATGCTCCTTACATTGGTGATCAGTGGGAAGAATGCTCCTTACATTGGTGATCAGTGGGAAGAATGCTCCTTACATTGGTGATCAGTGGGAAGAATGCTCCTTACATTGGTGGTCAGTGGGAAGAATGCTCCTTACATTGGTGGTCAGTGGGAAGAATGTTACTTACATTGGTGGTCAGTGGGAAGAATGTTCCTTACATTGGTGGTCAGTGGGAAGAATGTTACTTACATTGGTGATCAGTGGGAAGAATGATCCTTACATTGGTGGTCAGTGGGAAGAATGTCCCTTACATTGGTGGTCAGTGGGAAGAATGCCCCTTACATTGGTGGTCAGTGGGAAGAATGTTCCTTACATTGGTGGTCAGTGGGAAGAATGTTACTTACATTGGTGGTCAGTGGGAAGAATGTCCCCTTACATTGGTGGTCAGTGCGAAGAATGTTCCTTACATTGGTGATCAGTGGGAAGAATGCTCCTTACATTGGTGATCAGTGGGAAGAATACTCCTTACATTGGTGATCAGTGGGAAGAATGTTCCTTACATTGGTGGTCAGTGGAAAGAATGCTCCTTACATTGGTGATCAGTGGGAAGAATGCTCCTTACATTGGTGATCAGTGGGAAGAATGTCCCTTCCATTGGTGATCAGTGGGAAGAACCCCCTATCCCTTAGTGATATATATATATAACGATTATTTAGTGGAACAAATGCTAGATCTGTCCTTCTAACATGTTAGTCTCCCTAATTAGTTATATGATAAAATTATTGAGCAATAGTAATAAGTTAACTTGCTATATTTGCACTGTAGTTTTTTTTTTTTTTTGGGGGGGGGGGGGGGTTGGGTAATATTTAAAAAGGGAAACTTGTATGTTAAGTCCTCATGCACACAGGCTGTTAAAATAACGTTATGAAAACGCCAGTATCTTTGCAGTGATTTTTTTAAACTTTTTTCAGCTTTTTTTTTTTTGCAGCGTTTTTGCAATAGCGGTTTTTAGCGTTTTTGGGCGTTTTTCCTCGTTAGCGGTTTTTTTTTTTTCACGTTGGTGAATGACGTTTTTCAGCGTTTTTCAGCGTTAGAGCGTTTTTACAGCTGAAAAACGTCTCTCAGAACCCACTGGTCCTGGGTTTTTTTTACAGCTTAAAAACGCCTATGCCACTTGCAGCTCAAAAACGCCTAGGTGGGCATGAAGCCATAGACTAACATAGACAGGCCTTTTTAAGCTGCAAAAAAAGCTCAAAAAAGCAGCTGTAAAAACGTCCGTGTGCATGAGGACTAATAGTTATTGAACAAAGCACTTTTTATTGTATTGTAGTCTATTCTAACACCAGCTATTTATTATGATTGAGTATTAAGGTAACCTGTCACATGTGACACGAGAGAAATAAACTACACGGAAATAGCTGTTATTTTTTTATTTTATCTTGCTGCTGCCAGATAATCAGCTGTGGAAAATAAACAGCAAACTGGAAAGACTTGTTCCTTTACTTAGAGAAGACCTCTGCATGTCTCGTGTTCTTTGCCTAAACATGTTTTGTTACAGTATGAAAACTGTATGAATGTATATTTTCTGTTGTAATGCCTGATGTGTTATTTAATGTACAGAAATCATGGAAAGCCAATGTAATATGTTTTCTTTAAAATGTAGATGCATGAAGTAGCCTATAGAAGAATATAGTAGAACTGTGTGCATCATAATTGCATATATATATATTTATAATTTACAAAACTGAGAAATGAATAAAAGACGTGGCAATCACATGGAGCTGAATGTCTGTTGTGTTTTCTTTTTGAATTAGGAATAATCTATGTGTACTGAGTTCTTTAGCGTTTTTTTGCCAGGAGCATGAAATACTTTACATTTGGATTCAATGAAGATGTGTTAAGATGGCCACACACCTTACAATCTAATTGTACAGTATCCTTTAGATCCAGAAACAACCATGTAGAATGAGGTCCCGCCTGAATGGATATAAGTTGGGTTGTTTAGGTACGCCTTAACACAAATTAATTACCGTAGCTCTTATGGTGGCCATACACTACGCTTTGATAAATGATCGATTTTTTTTTTTTTCCAACTAATCTCTTCTGATAGGAATTATCAACCCTTGTACCCTGGTAAACAACACAGGGCTTTCTACAGACAGCAGCGATGTGCAAAGCACGGAGTAAAATCCGGCAAATGGCTCAGTAAAAATGGCACACGGTTAACCTCTTGATTTCCCCTAAATGTAAACCCCTTCCCAGCCATTGTCATTTGTACAGTGACAGTGCATAGTAATAGCACTGATCACTGTATGAGGCTGGGTTCACACCTCTGCGAATTGGACGCATCCAATTCGCATAGCAGGAGAATGTGACTGGCTCTCTATGGAGGCGGTTCACAGATCTCCGCAGCAGGTCCGGTGCGTTTTGCAGGAGAAACGTGTGCCTTTTTTTGGTCCGTTTCAGGTCCGAATTCAACCCAAAATTCGGTCTGAAATCGGACCTGACACGGTGAACCAGCGCGCACCGGACCCCTGCTGTGCAACGGACGCGGCGATGGTGTGAACCCAGCCTAAGGGGTTGATTTACTAAAGGCAAAAAGACTGTGCACTTTGCAAAGTGCAGTTGCTCCAGAGCTTAGTAAATAAACAGAAGCTCTGCTGATGTCCATCATCCAATCATGTGCAAGCAAAAATGCAGTTTTTTTTATTTTCCTTGCATGTGATTGGGTACTCTTTGCAAAGTGAAGCCTTACCTCATTTACTAAGCTCTGGAGCAACTGCACTTGCAGAGGGCAACTGAACTTTGCAAAGTGCACAGTCTTTTTTTTTTTTTTAAAGATATTTTTATTGGTTTAGGTTGAAAACAAAACCAACAAACACAAAAAAAAAAAAAAAACATACAGAAGAAAAGAAAACAAAAAAACAAAACAAAAGCATCTGGCAATCAGATCATACAGAATTAAGAGTCGAAATGCCACCTATTTTAGCATATAGAAAGAAGTAGAAATCATTGCAAAGGGCTTGAGATAATTATAGTAATAAGGGATAGAGACCTACTGGAATGGCATAACAGTAATAAAGGACCAGGTATCAAAAAGTTCCTGGGGCGCGGCCCATCAATGGTCAATCAAGTACATCAAAATGCAAAGTGCACTGTCTATTTGCCTTTAGTAAATCAACCCCTAAGTGTCACTGTTGATGTCAGTCCCCCCCCCCCAGCATCAGTTAGTGCCAGATTGACCTCCGCACTATCACAGTCCCACTATAAGTCGCTGATCACCTCCATTACTGGTATAAAATAAATAAATATAAATTCCAATATATACATCATTTGTAGACGCTATAACTTTCACACAAATGAATACAGTATACACTTATTGGGATTTTTTTTTGTTTTACCAAAGACATGTAACAGGATACATTTTGGCCTAAATTGATGAAGAAATTTGATTTTGTATTTTTTTAAAATTTTATTGGATATGTTGTATAACAAAGTACAAAATATTTTTTTTTTCTTTTCAAAATTGTGTGGGGAAAAAATGATATAAATTTCATTTGGGTACAGTGTAGCATGACCGCGCAATTACCAGTTAAAGTAGTGCAGTGCGGAATAACAAAAAAATGGCCTGATCATGAAGGGGGTAAACTCTTCTGGAGCTGAAGTGGTTAATACCACTTTGACCCATTGCTTTAAAATATGCTCAAAAGTGTAGAAGGGATGAGAGCACCACAGACCTAAGGTGAGTCCTGTAAATGTTTATTGATCATGGCAAGAGGTGAGGTACCCTGTTTCCCCAAAAATAAGACCTAGCGTGATTGTCGGTGATGGCTGCAATATAAGCCCTACCCCCCCCCCCCCCAAATAAGCCCTAGTTAAAGTCCTTGTAGGTCTTATTTTCAGGGTAGGGCTTATTTTCGGGGAAACAGGGTAGGACTTATTTGGGGGGTAGGGCTTATATTGCACCCATCACTGACAATCACGCTAGGTCTTATTTTTGGGGAAACAGGGTAAGAAATCCAACATGTTTCAGGGGTTCTAATCTTCCCCCTTCATCAGGGTTTATGTGCTTGCAATGATTGAGGAGAATACTGGGCAATAATTCCAAAATCAGTAAAAAAAAAAAAATAAATAAAATTATTTCAATCCGGTGTTCATCTAGCTTGACCAGCAGCCCCAGTCTTATCCTTTTATTTTGCGATCGTTGCCCATTATTCTCTTCAATCTCCTCCAGTCCTGATGAAGGGGGAGTTTTGAACTCCTGAAATGTGTTGATTCTCTCTTCTGACTTCCTTTTTATTTTTATTTTTTTAAACTTCTGTTTATTGTAATTAGAAAAAAGAGTTTTACAAAGCAGTAAAAGGAGTGTGTGGGCTTTCCCAGGCTCAAGGTGGTACATAAAAACCAAATACAAAACAAAAGTATTGAAACACATTCCTAAGAGAGCACTAAGACGCTGGTCAGGCCCGCCAAGGCGTAACGATTGAGGAGGTAATAGGGGTGAGTTATGGAACCTGGTAGAAAGCAAAGCCAAGCCGCTCCAGGTGAGAGCAATCCCACGCTTCAACCTCATGGTGCAGGTCCAGTCCGCAATCTGGATAGGAGCCGCTGGAACAGGAAAAGGTTTGACTCACTGGTTCGAAGCAAAAGTGAAGACTTTATTGAAGATAAAAATCATCAGACAACATCGTAGACATCATGACATCAATGCAGACCTGGCAGAGATTAACGCGTTTCACGAATTGGAATTAGATTATGACTAAGCAACTTCCAATTCGTGAAACGCGTTAATCTCTGCCAGGTCTGCATTGATATCTCCGATGTTGTCTGATGAATTTTATCTTCAATAAAGTCTTCACTTTTGCTTCAAACCTGTGAGTGCGGTCAAAACTTTTCCTGTCCTGTCCTCAGGGCCCACTAACAGGCCAGGTTTTATGTATTACCTTGGAGAGATGCAGACTAGAATATTGCAATCACTGAGCAGGAAATGATATCACTTGTGATGTATTTCAGTTAATTTGCAAACCTGGCCTGTTAGGGGGCCCTGAGGACAGGAGTGGATGACCACTGACTTATAGAACCCCCATGTCCAGCTTCACCAATTATAGTGGACACAATTGACTTCTAAGCAATCGGGAACCCCTAGCAAGAAACAATAAAATATACTCAGGGGCAACCATCATGAAAAACTTGTATCATCCAAATAATAAAGCCAAGAGTTTGGAGAACATTATTGACCAACCATTGGTTTGGTCTGCAGTGGTGGCATCTGACTCAAGCCACACGTCCCAGATTTTGTGGAATGACTTGGGGCATCCCCAGGAAGAATATCTCTTTTTATCTAAAGGAATAACCAAGTTAACAAGGAGTTTACCAAAACCCCCAAAAAGAAGGGGGTAACATCCAACTTCCATTTTAGAATAATGGACTTCCTAGCATAAAAAAAGCAGTAGGCCCAGCAGCGTCCTAACGGCCCTTGTAGTGGCCAGTGCCTCAACTATACATATATCCTTCTGCGGTGGAATATGAATAGTAGTCTGATGGGTGATAAACTGTAGGATCAGCTTCCAAAAGGTTTGTATATGGGGACAGGACCAGATCATATTAAGATATTCAGCTTGTTCTGTAGACAACGCCAGCAGTGAGGTGGAGGCAGGGGCGGACTGACAACTCATGGGGCCCCCGGGCAATAGGATTTTATGGGGCCCCCAGGCAATCAGAGATTATGACACTATGTCACCAGCCTTCCTGTTATCCCGGGGAACTAGACAAGGTTGCCCCCTATCCCCGTTGCTGTTTGCATTGGCGGTGGAACCATTGGCCGCCGCGATTAGACAGTCTTCGGGGATAGAGGGATTCCGACGTGCAGGAAGAGAGGACAAAATATCCCTATATGCAGATGATGCCTTAATCCAGTGGTTCTCAACCGCTCTAGTGCCGTGACCCCTTGATAAAATTTCCCAAGTTGTGGAGACCCCCAACCGTAAAATTATTTTCATAGCGTGAGTTGTCAGCACCCAAGGCAAGACAAGTAATTTGCGCCCCTAACCCACGGACATTTAGGGCTCCCTGAGTCCCTTCCACTCGCACAGTATTAAAACCCCTTATGGCACATTTTAGGATGTGCCACTCTTTCTCTTTGTTCTCCTTTCTTTCCCTTTTATCTCTCTCTATCCTAATTTCTTGTTTTTTTCCCCCCATCCCTCTTTCTAGCCATCTTTCTTGTTCTTTCTCTTATTCTTTCTCTCCCTTTTTCTTTTTTCCTCCCCCTCTTTTCCTATCCCTTCTATGTATTCTCTATTTTTATTCCTTCTCTTACTCCTTTGTGGGGGGGTGGGGGCAGTGGGGGGAATAGGATGAGTGACAATGTTGGTGGGGAGTTCTGATCAGCCAACTTAGGTGCTCTTGATCAAGCTCATCTGCTGATCTGAGAACTGTAGTGGGGACTTTTAATGGCAACTACAATCACAGGTAGTGTTACTCACTGTGTCTCCGACTTTGTGGTGTCTCGTAGCAGTGACACCTATGGCGAAATCAGGAGATAGGGTCTCCTCCAGGCGGCTGTAGGCTCAAGGGACAGCCCTGCTGGGAGGCCACAAAAAGGCTGGGAGAGCGGTGCGGGCTTCAGAAAAAGCCAAGGATTTGGTGACCCCTGGCAAATCATCATTTGACCCCCGAGGGGGTCCCGACCCTCAGGTTGAGAACCACTGCCTTAAACTTTCTGAGCGACCCCACAAAATCCTTAGAGGAACTCATGACACTTGTATCTGTCTTTTGGACAGTTTTCTGGGTTTCGCATCAACTGGGAGAAGTCGGTATTGATGCCACTATATAAAGCAAAAATTTTGTTACCAGACTGTGCAAAACAAACTCAAAAAAAAAAAAAATTAAGTATTTAGGGATCCAGGTAACTCGAAAAGTGGGGGACTATGTGGACCTTAACCTTAGACCACTATTGACTAGGCTTAAAGATAAATGTCGGACCTGGTGCAAACTCCCATTAACTGTGATTGGCAGAGCCAATCTTATAAAGATGATTTGGGTCCCACAATTATTGTACATTCTTCATAACTGCCCGATGTGGATAGCCGTATTTTGGTTTAAAAGGATAGAATCGCTTTTTTGCAAACTCATTTGGAAGAAAAAATATGCATGTATTAAATTAACAACCTTAATGCTGGCTAAAGATGAGGGGGGACTCTCTATCCCAAATCCAAAAAATTATTTTTTGGCTTCACAAACCCAGCAATTTTTTGGCTGGACAGAGGTAGATGAGAATGATCCCATACAGGGGTTATTACTTCCACTGGGTAAGGGATATTCACTGATTTCCCTACTAGAGACAAAAACATTTCAAAAAGATAAGAAATTCATGACAGGTGAGCTATTCAATAAGGTATGGCTAGCAATAAAAAAGATTACTAGCATTACAGGTTATACTTCCTATACACCAATATGGAATAACGCAAACTATGAGGAAGTGCAGAGATTGGAGGGATTTGGGCTTTGGCAAACTCAGGGGCTGAGATATGTGGAACAACTGTTTTGGAACGATAAGATAAAATCATTTGCGCAAATATCTGAGGAATTTGGGATTCCAGGACAGAGGTTCTTTCAGTATCTCCAGCTTAGACATGCTTTTCATGTCCAGGCCCGTACATCTGTATTTAAGCTTAATGTCTCTAAAATAACAATATTGTTGAAGAAAAGGGATCAAAAGAAGGGACTTATCTCTAAAATATATGAGATATTGCAGTGTAAATTTAAGGAAGCGGTAGTGGTGCCGGCCAGGTCGCAGTGGGAACGAGACCTGGGAGCACCGACTGACGCTTAGTGGTCGGAAGTCTTGTCTGCGATCCCAAAGGTATCTCTGTCAGCTACTCAAAAATTAACACAACTTTTTATTACACATAGATCATACTATCCCCCCGAAAAACTATTTAAATGGAAAGGCAGGGAATCCCCCTTATGCCCCCGGTGTAGTGGTGCACCGGCTAATCTAATACACATGTTGTGGAAATGCCCCAAACTCCATCGTTATTGGCAGGATATAATTAAAAACATAAATAGCGCATTAGATATAGAAATTTCACTAGACCCAAATTTATGTTTATTAAATATAGTGGAGGAACCAAATATCTCAAAACATACCCATATCGCAGTGACGAGAGGCTTGTTTCAGGCACGAAAGCTAATCGCTCAGAAGTGTATATCTATATACCCCCCAACAGTGAAAGAATGGAGAACACAAATAAAAGAAACCTTAATAAAGGAGGAATTTATTTATACACATAGAGGGTGCCAAGATAAATTTGACGCTATCTGGAAAAGCTGGGTAGAGGCCTGGGACAATGAAAATAAAAGATGAATCAATATGGGAGAGGGACAATATTGGGTTTGGGTAGAGGATGGGAGGACGGGGGGGGGGGGGGGGCTTTTGGGGTCGAGGGGGGGGGGGAGATACAGTAGGGAGAGGAAATTTATTTTTGTTTTCGTTGGGTTTTGCCCCTTTTTTTTTTTTTTTTTTTTTTTTTTTGGGGGCGGGTGAATGTTAGAAGCAAGATTATGTATCTGGAATAAAATGTATGGAGAAATGTATAACTTGTACTGCTATGAAAAGAATAAAAAAAGTACTGAATCAAAAAAAAAGAGATTATGGGGCCACATAGTATACACACACACACAGTAAACAATCACACAGTATACAGATACATGTACACACAGTATACACAGACATGTTTCTATTGGCTGAGAATGTATTGGAGAGGTGGGGCAGCTATAATCTTGGGATTTTTAGACCCAAAGGATGTCGGTAAGGTACATTTCAGAGACAGATGTAAAAAAAAAACACAGATTTTTACATACTGTCCCTGGTTTTACTGAGGCTGGCAACCCTGATGGGGCCCTCTAGTGGTCCGGGGCCCTCAGGCAGTGCCCGAGTGGCCGAATGTTCACTCCGCCCCTGGGTGGGGGATAGCTGGATACATTTTATGAAGCCAACAAGGTGTAAAGTAAATCCTATGTAATATTTTGAACTGAACTAGTCTGTCCATAGTGGAGACAAGCTGTAAAAAGGTTGATTCCCATATTTACTTCCAGTTCTCTCCATTCAGTTCCAGCACCTCTGCCCGCCAGGAAGATCCCAACTTCTCCAATCCATGATCTACAGTGGGATGTAGTGTTATATATATGTTTGTAGCTCTACTCATGTAGGAGCTGCAGGAAATACTTGTCCAGGTCTTCCCAACTTCTGCCCCACAGCCAGGCACACGACAGGCTCATTCACTCTTTCTCCAAAGACCAGTCTAGGGGATGTTGTTTTTTATTTTTGGAGAACTTGGATAAGGATGAGAGACATGGTGAAATACTTCAAGAATAAGAACTATGTACAAATGAGGACTTAATCTTGCTTTTAGCTTGAGTAGTAGTAGTAGTAGTAGTAGTAGTAGTAGTAGAGCCAGTAGAGCAAAGTCCCTTTAAGCAGTAAAATAGCTAGACAGAGCTTTTCAGGACACCAGCTGGTGTCCCCTTTAATAGACCCACAGCTTACTATAACTAGGTACCATAGGGGTAGCTAGAGTGCAAGGTCCACAAGTTCCAGCAATGTCTGTACTCACGAACCCCAAGGACAGATGGGTGCCTCCTTCCAATCTTCCAAGCGATGCCCTCCAGTCATACCAGATAGATCTATGGCGGACAGCTCCCCTCAGTCAGCTTCTTCCGAACACCTGGGTCTTTGCTTTCCTCCCTTAGGTCACTCACCTGAAGCACCCACATGGCAGCCTGTGCCTGAGAGGGCAGCGTGCCCCCCTCCAGGCTGGACTCCTCCTCCACTCTGGGACAAGACCCTGAACTTTGTGTGCTCCAAGAATAAATACAGTCTCCCAGCATGCCATCAGTGCCTGCCTCTCTGGGATCGGCCGGGGCTGCATCAATATTATTGCTGCTATCTGCAGAGCTCCACACCTATTATCCAGAAACTTCTCAAGTTGCCTGGATACAGAGGGAGCTGTCCAGCAGACTAGCAGCAGCAGAGTACACAGATCAGGCCTGACTAAACGATTGGCTCATTGTACTCAGTGACGCTGCAAACTTTGCTTTTACCTAAACCAACATTACAGCCACACTGGCTACAGTGTGGCAACTAAATTTACCTATCTAAAACACACACCAACACTCACCTAACTATCCTAGCACCCATCTTGGAGGGTGTTACATGTTAGAGAGGGGTTTAGTGAGAGACTCGTCCTATAGGAATAATTCCATATCGACGACTGGAGGGTCTCCCCGTGGGAGACAGACGGCGGCGATCAGTGGCCTTACCTTAGAAGGCCGATGCTGCTCCTCGCTCTAGCTTACCGAGGGAAGAGGCGGGGCCATTGCTTTCCCCTCGCAGCCGAACAGGAAGTGGGTCCTGAGACCCGATTGGCCCAGAGTCCTAAGACTCCCAGCCAATCGCCTCTCAGGACCCGCTTCCTGATTGGACAGGAGGAGAAGCAGGAAGACATTAGTAAATATTAATTCGCTAATGCCACATAACTGGGTTGGCTCAGGGCGCAATGCTCTGCGCCCCGAGTCCGCCCTTTTTTAAAGCAAATTAGAGCCTCAGGCTGTAATCATGTGCTTAAAAAAAAAAAAAAAAACATTGGAATCCATGCGTTCAGCGCTCTGTATATAGATTAGGTGCATGGATTAGGGGAGCGGCACCCTGCCTCCCTAATAGAGCGTCTGCCACTGGTCTATAACCATTTCCCGACCGCCTCACGCAGATATACTGCGGCAGAAGGGCACGTACAGGCAGATTAACGTACCTGTACGTTGCCCTTTAAGAGGCGGCTTGCGGGCGCGTGCCGGGAGTTCCGTGACCGTGATCGCGGGTCCCACGGACCCGATGTCCGTGGGGATGCCCGCGATCATCTCACGGTGAGGAAGAATAGGGAGATGCTAATGTAAACATCTCCCCATTCTGCCTAATGACACTGACACTGATCACAGCTCCCTGTAATCGGGAGCGGTGATTAGTGATGTGTCACACATAGCCCCTCCCCCCCACAGTTAGAATCACTCCCTAGAACTCACTTAACCCCCACAGCGCCCCCTAGTGGTTAACCCCTTTGCTGCCAGTCACATTTACACAGTAATCAATGCATTTTAATTGCACCGATCGCTGTATAAATGTGAATGGTCCCAAAATCGTGCCAAAAGTGTCTGATGTGTCTGCCATAATGTCGCAGATAAAAATCGCTGATCGCCGCCATTACTAGTAAAAAAAAAATATTAATAAAAATGCCATAAATCTATCCCGTATTTTGTAGACGCTATAACTTTTGCGCAAACCAATCAATAAACGCTTATTGTGATTTTTTTTTACCAAAATATGTAGAAGAATACGTATCGGCCTAAACTCAGGAAAAAAATGTTTTTTTATATATTTTATATATTTTTTTTGGGATATTTATTATAGTAAAAAGTAAAGAATAATGCGTTTTTTTTTTTAAAAATTGTCGCTATTTTTTTTATTTATAGCGCAAAAAATAAAAACTGCAGAGGTGATCAAATACCACCAAAAGGAAGCTCTATTTGTGGGGAAAAAAAGGACGTCAATTTTGATTGGGTGCAACGTCGCACGACCGCGCAATTGTCAGTTAAAGCGGCGCAGTGCCGAATCGCGAAAAGTGCTCTGGTCAGGAAGGGGCTGAATCCTTCTGGGGCTGAAGTGGTCAATGTGCCATTCTTACAGATGTGTCTCTTCTGATTTGGTGCCATAAGCTGTAAAAGATTTACTGGACTCACCTTAGATCTGTGGTGCTCTCATCCCTTCAAATCGGGGGTCAAATTAACGTAAATTCGGTAAATTCCAAATCGAATGTTAAAAGCAAATTCAATTTTTTGAAGTGATATCGAACGACATTGGTCCAGTCATCGAATGCGCAAAGAATATTCATGAGAACCTTCGGTCGAACCTTCACTTTTACTAGTGAATGGCCATTTTAAGTATAATGATCTAGAAGAGTAGAGAGATGGTGCCCCCCACCGGGGTAGCTGTACAGAGAGCGTCTAGTTCCATGTGTCTCCTGGCAGTAATAAAAACCTGACCCAAGTTTTAACCCTTCTCCATCCTGACAGCAACAAAGGGGACATCCCCCCCCCCCCAGGTGACACTGACCACAAAAAAAAAAAAAAAAAAGAAAAAACGCCCCTTTCCACCCTGTCCAAATCTAAAATAAGACCAATGTGCTTGGAGTTGGACTTGCCGACCTGCCTCAGTAAATATAATGCGGCAGGGCGGCACGAGCGGGCTCCAGTTTAGGCACGAAATGTAGCCAATCACAGATCGCTAGTAATCACAGCTGTCATGAAGGTTGAGAAAAAACAATTGCTGTTACAGTGATCATCATTGTAAGAACAATTAAAGTGTAACCCCCCCCCCCCCAGAGTGGTACAGTGTTACTATGGTGACACCGAACTACTCTGATGAAAGTATGTAAAAAAGGAAAAGAAAATGTTAAAAGAAATGTCTAAAAAAGCTAACAAAATAGCATAAAAAAATTATTTTAAAAATTTAGTTTTTTCGCTTTTTAACATACGGTACTGTCACCGGTCAGCGTCCCTGATCACCACCACATCAGTTATATGACGATGCTGTACTGCACTGATGACGGTATGTAAAAAAAAAAAAAAAAAGGATCACAGATTGAGGTAAAAAGCCAATCTTTACCACGTGATCAGCTGTGTCCAATCACAACTGATTACAGAGGTTAACAGATGCCGGTTATCAGCAATCCTTTCCTCATGCTGACAGCGTGAGGAGAGAAGAAGAGAGCTGATAACCGGCTTCTCTAAAAGGGACATCTACACTGATAATCAGTGTCCTGATTATTAGTTCAGTCCCACTAGTGTCCACCAGTGCTGCCAATCTTTGCCCACCAGTTCTGAAAATTTGTGCCCACCAGTGCTGCTGATCAGTGCCCATCAGTGTCACATATCAGTGCCACCTATCAGTGCCACCTATTAGTGCTGCCTATCAGTGCCCATCAGTGCAGTCTATCAGTGCCCAATAGTGCTGCTGATCAGTGCCCATCAGTGCCTTCTCATCAGTGTCACATATCAGTGCCACCTATCAGTGCTGCCTCTCAGTGCCCATTAGTGCAGCCTATCAGCGCCCAATAGTGCTGCCTCATCAGCGCACATCAATGAAGGAGAAAAATTACCTGTTTGCTAAATTTTATAACAAACTATGAAAACGTTTTTTGGTGTTTTTTTTCAAAATTTTCATTTAGTTTCATTTAGTTTTATTTTTAGCAACAACAACAACAACAACAAAAAAAACTCCAGCAGTGATTAAATACCACCAAAAGTAAGCTCTATTTGTGTAAAAAAAAAAGTTTAAATTTAGTTTGGGTCCAGTAATGTATGACCGCGCAATTGTCATTTAAAGAATGACAGCGCTGAAAGCTGAAAATTGGCCTGGGCAGGAAACTGGGAGGAAAGTGCCCGGTATTGAAATGGTTAAGGACCTCAAGTAAAAGGAAAGATAGGCCATCAGTACATCAGGATTTATCAATTTTCAAATATATACCATAGTTTGTAGACACTATAACTTTCCCAAAAAAATAAAAACAATTAATATACACTTATTGGGATTTTTTTTTTTACCAAAGACATGTAGCAGAATACATATTGGCCAAAATTTATGAAGACCTTTTATTGGATATTTTTTTATAACAGAAAGTGAAAAATATTTTTTTTTGTTTTTCAAAATGTTCAGTGTTTTTTGTTTATATAATAAAAAAAATAAAAACCCCAGTGGTGATCAAATACCACTAAAAGAAAGCTCTATTTGTGAGAAAAAAATGGGATGAATTTCATATGGGTACAGTGTCGCATGACCGCGCATTTACTAGTTAAAGTAGCTCAGTGCTGAATAGCAAAAAAATGACCTGGACATGAAGGGGGTAAAACCTTCCGGAGGTCAAGTTCACCTGTGCTAACATGTTCCACCCGTATTTAGGGTGTAACATATAACATGTTATCAAAGAGCACCTGCCTACACCCCTCTGATCCCCAGTTGTGGGGGATTTTCTCCTCGCCCCCCACTGTCACAATTTAAAAAGAGGAGCACACCCTGACACAGCCACATCATTCATTCACAGCGATCTGTGAATAAATAAACTACAACTACTGCCTGTCCTTGCTGCAAGACAGCTTGTAGTTCTCAATGAACTGTGAGGGTGCTGGTGAGCGCCCTCCAGGGGCGGACTGACAACTCATGGGGCCCCTGGGCAATAGGATATTATGGGGCCCCCGGGCAATAGGAGAAGATTACGTGGCCCCCGGGCAATAGGAGATTATGGGGCCCCCAGGCAATAGGAGATTATGGGGCCCCCAGGCAATAGGAGATTATGGGACCCCCAGGCAATAGATTATGGGGCCACACAGTATACACACACACATACAGTATACACACACAGCATACACACACAGACACACAATATACACACACATTATACACACACAGTATACACACACAGACACACAATATACACACACATTATACACACACAGTATACACACACAGACACACAATATACACACACATTATACACACACAGTATACACACACAGACACACACAGTATACACACACATTATACACACACAGAATACACATACACACACTAAAAAGGTACTGGAGAGGCGGGGCAGCTATAATCTTGGGATTTTCAAAAAAACACAGATTTTTACATACTGTCCCTGGTTTTATTGGGGCTGGCAACCCTTATGGGGCCCCTTAGTGGCATGGGGCCCTCAGGCAGTGCCCGAGTGCCCGAATGGTCAGTCCGCCCCTGGCGCCCTCGTAGTACATTGATCTTCCTGCTCTCCAGTAACTGCCCGTATCGGAGGTACAAGCAGACAGCTATCCTGAGATTCTGCAGGAGCCTGAAATTGCATCCCTGATCTGCTGATCGCGGATTCAATGCTCTGCAGGCTCCAGGTAAAAAAACATTTAAAAAAATTTTTTTTTGTACATTTTTTTACCAGGAAATATATTTGCATTTGTATTTATTATTATTTTTTTTTTAAAGGTGAATTTAGCTTTTGAGATGGAAACAAATAATTCATTTCCTCGTTCTCAAAAATTACAAAAAGGGGAAATTTTGAAAAAAAAATAAGCGAAAATTTTGGACCAGAACAACAAAAAAAGTCCCCAGCAAAGTTCATATAATAGGGACTTTTTCTGTGCCGTCATCTCTTTCCTCATTCTCTTACCTGCTCAGGTATTTCTGCTCTATCTGGTTCACCGGCACGCATTCCAGAGCATAAGGTATCTGTGAGTGCCGGTAATTATATGAAGATAATGCCGACTACTCCTGTGTTTCTCTAGTTGGAAATCTTATAGTTATAGTTGTCTTATATACTCCTATACTGTATATATGTATATACACAGCTCAACGGACACTTTATTAGGTACACCTTGTTAGTACCGGGTTGGACCCTCTTTTCCCTTCAGAACGGCCTTCGTTCTTCGCGGCATAGATTCAACAAGGTGTTGGAAAACATTCCTCAGAGATTTTCCATAGTGACTTCAGCAAGTTGTCTTCACCACATCTAGATGCTTAAATACATTGAATTGCTGCCAAGTGATTGGCTGCTTAACAATTTGTGTCTCCAAGCAATTGAACAGGTGAACAGGTGTACCTAATAAAGTGTTATATATATATATATATATATATATATATATATATATATATATATATATATATATATATACTGTATATATAAAGTATCTCACAAAAGTGAGTACGCCCCTCAACACTGAAGAAATGACACTTTGCTACAATGTAAAGTAGTGAGTGTACAGCTTGTATAACAGTGTAAATTTGCTGTCCCCTCAAAATAACTCAACACACAGCTATTAATGTCTAAACCGCTGGCAACAAAAGTGAGTACACCCCTAAGTGAAAATGTCCAAATTGGGCCCAATTAGCCATTTTCCCTCCCCGGTGTCAAGTGACTCGTTAGTGTTACAAGGTCTCTGGTGTTTATGGGGAGCAGGTGTGTTAAATTTGGTGTGTACACCAAATCACAAAAGTGAGTACACCCCTAAGGCTCGGTTTCCTGTAGTATGACTTGTCATGTGACTTGGGACTGCAAAGTAGCATGACAAGTCGTACCCCATTATTTCTGATGAGGACCATTTATATCTGAAACTTCAAAGTAGTCCCTGAATTACTTTGATGCGACTTGATGTCCATCGACCTCAAGAATACACAGGCATTGTTTCAAGTCGCATCACAATCATGGCAAAATCGCCCGACTTTCAGGTCGCAACAGTGGAAACCTAATAGTGAAAATGTCCAAATTGGGCCAAAAGTGTCAATATTTTGTGTGGCCACCATTATTTTCCAGCACTGCCTTAACCCTCTTGGGCATGGAGATCACCAGAGCTTCACAGGTTGCCACTGGAGTCCTCTCCCCCTCCTCCATGACGACATCATGGTGGCCACACAAAATATTGACACTGCTTGAGCAGCCTGTCAGAAGCTGCATACAGAGCGGTTTAAATACAAGCCGGCACACTCTGTTTGCAGCAGACTGAGAGGATGAGCTCACAGTGCCTCTCACTTCTCGCCAGAGGCACTGAGCTCAATGGACAGCTTGCAGTCTTGGACCAATAGTAAAGCACCATTAGTCCAAGCTGTCCAATAAAAATGCTGCAGTGGAGGCTCTCCTCTCACTGCAGTGTCATAGAAGGGGGGGATGTGTCTAAAAGACAAATACTCCCTTGCAGCCCAGCCCTCTAAACTACAAGGAAAAAACATGGGTTTTTCTCACACAGTTAAGAGGGAGAACCTGCTGCTGCTGAAAAGGTATTTTTTTAATCAAGCTAAATAATATATTATTATGTTATATGTTATAGCCAGGGATGAGCCGAACACCCCCCCCCCCCCCCCCCCCCCGTTCGGTTCGCACCAGAACTTGCAAACAGGCAAAATGTTCGTTCGAACACGCGAAGTCTATGGGACACGAACATGAATAATCAAAAGTGCTAATTTTAAAGGCTTATATGCAAATTATTGTCATAAAAAGTGTTTGGGGACCTGGGTCCTGCCCCAGGGGACATGGATCAATGCAAAAAAAAGTTTTAAAAACGGCCGTTTTTTCAGGAGCAGTGATTTTAATAATGCTTAAAGTCAAACAATAAAAGTGTAATATTCCTTTAAATTTCGTACCTGGGGGGTGTCTATAGTATGCCTGTAAAGGGGCGCATGTTTCCTATGTTTAGAACGGTCTGACAGCAAAATGACATTTCAAAGGGAAAAAAAAGTCATTTAAAACTACTCGCGGCTATTAATGAATTGCCGGTCTGACAATACACATAACAGTTCATTGTTAAAAACGGCATGGGAATTCCCCCACAGGGGAACCCCGAACCAAAGTGGGGGCACATATACAAACTGTTGTAATTCCTACACCGTTCACCTGATTTGGATGTTAAAGCACACCTTGTTCGTTTCATTTCAAATCCATTGTGGTGGTGTATAGAGCCAAAAAGATTAGAATTGTGTTGATGTCCCAATATTTATGGACCTGACTGTATGTGAAGTATTACATGTGTAAAGCTGGAAGGCAAAAAAGGGTTAAACTGTCTCTTACATCTGATTAGCCGATCTTTGCTCCCTCCTCCCGCTGCACTGGCACTGGCAACCTCTTACACTCCAGGGGTCCCATGCAGGGCTGCTGACAGAAATCACGGGGTGCCCTGTACATCCTACCTGGCAAGTCCCCCCCCCGAATATATCAAAACTATATTTTCATTTATGATACACTAAAATCATTATTAGCGGACACAAAGATAACAGAGAACCTGTGTAAATTAGCCCCCCCTTTTTTTTTACATTTAAAAAAATCTGTTTATTTTACTTTTTTTTTTAATTATTTATTACAATGTTTAACAATTATTTTCTTTAAAATAAGTTTTTTTTTTTTTTAGAGGACAGGGAAGCCAGCAGCACCACAGGCGGCAGGGTGACAGGGGGGCACACGGGGGGATCAGAAGCAGGCAGAACAGGGAGGGGGCTGGGGACATAATTACAGGAATGATGCCCTGTGTCTGTGTCTCTCCCTGCAGCAGCTGAAAGCCGGCGGAAAGGAGAGAAACCGGCTTCCAGCTGCTGCAGAGAGCCTTCTGTAATCGCCCCTCTGCCTGACTGCACAGATTCCCCCTGCTGTTCAGGCCCCTTCTATCTGCCCTGGCCCCCTACAGGATGATTGGTGGTTCCCCCCCCCCTATCAGCAGCCCTGGGGTCCCATGCCCCTGTTGTCATCAATTACAATGCATGGCTTATAGCCCTGCAGTAGACATAAAGGGACAATCCACTGCCAGAGTTTAGAGGAGTAGAGGAGAGCGCCATCTGCTGGCAGAAAGAGGTATCAGGTAAGTAAAACTGCTCTCCTTGTTGCTGCAAATCAGCATTTATCTTTTACAGGGTGGGGGGGGCAGCCCCTCTACAAGGGAGGATTTTTGTTTCCCCCAAAGACTGGCTTTAAAGTGTTACTAAACCCAGGACCCTGCATTCACTAAATCTGGCCACAGTACACAGAACATGAAAATGCAATTATTTTAGTAAATATAATCAGCTAAACACCTTGTCTCATCAGCATTATATAGCAGTCTTGTGACTTCTATCAGTGTCTGATTAAAGCTTGTAGGAGGAGTTTTCATTCTACTCTGACTGTCCTATGAGGCTGCAGGACCCCTGACCCTCGGTCTGGACAGTGCTGATTGGCCCTGTGCTGATCACATGCACTGTCCCAACAAAGGAAAAAAAAAAAAACTTTCTAGCAATACACACCAAACTGAGCGGGTGCAGAGTGAGGCTCGGTTCACACAGGGACGACTTGTCAGGCGACCTAGTCGCCTGACAAGTCGCCTCCCGTTCTGTGCTAAGGAACCGTTCTAAGGGGAGCGACGCAAGTCGCTCCGACTTAGAAAAAGGTTCCTGTACTACTTTGGGGGCGACTTGCATAGACTTCTATACAGAAGTCGTTTTGCAAGTCGCCCGGGCAGTCGTGTGCAGGTCGCCTCGGTGAGGCGACCTGCAAGTCGTGTCGCCTCTGGTGTGAACCGAGGCTGACTACTAGGGCTCTGTACTATCAGCAGATGGATTGGGGACAGTGGAAGAAGAGGAGGATCAGAGAAGACAGGATCAAACAGCCTCTTTTTTACACAACGCGGAAGATTAACCCCTTGGGTTCCACAGTGCGTATAACAAGCATACTATTCTGCATATACAGACTGATTTTACTGTTGCGGTTTTAGTAACACTTTAAGTCATTGCAAATAGGACCCAACGTTTCAGGCACACAATCGACCCTTTCTCAGGGACATTTTGTGGGCATCGATATTTTGGGTAATAAGGACAGCAATATTCTCCTAACTGATATGCTGTTGGTAAATGTCTTCGTACTGTTTCACAGTGTATGTGTGAATGTACCTACCTGTACACTGAGCCATAGGTGTGCATTGTATTATTGGCATACACCATCCAGACATAAAATCTCGATCATTTATACTTCTCTGGCTACGATACAAAAGTTGTATCCTTGTATCTGGGGGTGTTTCGTTCTCTGTTATAATAATTTAGTGCTATGATTGATTTTCCCACAACACAACGTGACCATCCTGGCAATGACGCTTCTTATCATCATCGTATCTCTGAATTCGCACGCAACGCATTTATAAAAAAAAAAAAAACATTTCACTAATTCCTTCTTTGAAATTTGAGGCCACGGACTGACAACCTGTACTTTTTCCATTTAGAATGAAATTCGAATATATCTGGATTCTACCTGATCTTACAACAAACTCTATTGCATCTTACACTGTATTTTATTTAACCACTTCATCTCCAGAATACTTTACCCCTTCATGTATTTTTGTGCTATGCAGAACTGCGCTGTACACAAACTAAATTTATATCGTCTTTTTCACACAAAATAGAGCTTATTGGTATTTCATCACCACTGGCTTTTTTATTTATTTTTATTATATAAACGAAAAAAAGACCAAAAAATTTGAAAGAAAAAACGATATTTTTTTTACTTTCGGCTATAAAACATATCCAGTAAAAAACTAAAATAAATATCTTTTATATAATATAATAAAATAAATCAAACCTCTTCAAAAATGTATTCTGCTAAATGTCTTTAGTAACAAACAAACAAAATCCCAAGAAGTGTAAATTGATTGGTTTGTGTGAAACTTGTAGCGTCTACAAACATTGGTATACAGTATCTCACAAAAGTGAGTACACCCCTCACATTTTTTGTAAATATTTTCTTTTATCTTTTCATGTGACAACACTGAAGAAATGACACTTTGCTACAATGTAAAGTAGTGAGTGTACAGCTTGTATAACAGTGTAAATTTGCTGTCCCCTCAAAATAACTCCACACACAGCCATTAATGTCTAAACCGCTGGCAACAAAAGTGAGTAAACCTCTAAGTGAAAATGTCCAAATTGGGGCCATTTAGCCATTTTCCCTCCCCGGTGTCATGTGACTTGTTAGTGTTACAAGGTCTCAGGTGTGAATGGGGAGCAGGTGTGTTAAATTTGGTGTTATCGCTCTCACTCTCTCATACTGGTCACTGGAAGGTCAACATGGCACCTCATGGCAAAGAACTCTCTGAGGATCTGAAAAAATGAATTGTTGCTCTACATAAAGGTGGCCTAGGCTATAAGAAGATTGCCAAGACCCTGAGACTGAGCCAAGACCATACAGCGGTTTAACAGGACAGGTCCAACTCAGAACAGGCCTCGCCATGGTCAACCAAAGAAGTTGAGGTCACGTGCTCAGCGTCATATCCAGAGATTGTCTTTGGGAAATAGATGTATGAGTGCTGCCAGCATTGCTGCAGAGGTTGTAGGGGTGGGGGGTCAGCCTGTCAGAGCTCAGACCATACGCCGCACACTGCATCAAATTGGTCTGCATGGCTGTCGTCCCAGAAGGAGGTCTCTTCTAAAGATGATGCACAAGAAAGCCCACAAACAGTTTGCTGAAGACAAGCAGATTAAGGACATGGATTACTGGAACCATGTCCTGTGGTCTGATGAGACCAAGATAAACTTATTTGGTTCAGATGGTGTCAGGCGTGTGTGGCGGCAACCAGGTGAGGAGTACAAAGACAAGTGTGTCTTGCCTACAGTCAAGCATGGTGGTGGGAGTGTCATGGTCTGGGGCTGCCGGCACTGGGGAGCTACAGTTCATTGAGGGAACCATGAATGCCAACATGTACTGTGACATACTGAAGCAGAGCATGATCCTCCCCCTTCAGAGACTGGGCCGCAGGGCAGTATTCCAACATGATAACGACCCCAAACACACCTCCAAGACAACCACTGCCTTGCTAAAGAAGCTGAGGGTAAAGGTGATGGACTGGCTTAACGTGTCTCCAGACCTAAACCCTATTGAGCATCTGTGGGACATCCTCAAATATCAAGCCGTACACTCACTACTTTAAATTGTAGCAAAGTGTCATTTCTTCAGTGTTGTCACATGAAAAGATATAATAAAATATTTACAAAAATGTGAGGGGCGATCAGCTTCTTATAATGGGAATGCGATGTGGCGACCAATCTGACGCAAACTGACACTTTGTGGGAACTGACTAACTGACATCACCAGTGATACAAATTCAGTGATCAGTGCTAATACTATACGCTGTCATTGTACTAATGACACTGGCTGGGGTGTGGTTAACATCCAGGGGCAATCAAAGGGTTAACTGTGTGACTAAGAATGCTTATTATGTGTACGGTGTGCTGTTTTTACTAAGCAATGTGCCAGTTTTTACTCCCTGCTTTGCAGGGATATAACAACAAGCACACTGATGCTGTCTGTAGAGAGCCCTGTGTTGTTTACCAACACAGGGCTCCCTTCTGTTACTTACTCAGGCGATCAGCCGGTTCCAGCCATAAATCATTGGCTGGGACCCGCCGATCGACTTGTGCGGTAGCGAATGACAGCACACCCGGGCCGGTGAGCGCAGACCCGCCCCCTACCTGGAAACCTAAATCACGTACAGTATATTTAGGTGATCCTGCACAGCCAATGACAGGGCCCAGGGCAGCTGCCCCTTTTGCCCTGCCTTAAAGACGGCCCTGGCCATAGGTGTGCATTGTATTATTGGCATACACCATCCAGACATAAAATCTGGATCATTTATACTTCTCTCTCTTTCAAACTTTGTGTGTTGGAAATTCCGATGGAAAAAGTCCGATGGAGCCCACACACGGTCGGAATTTCCGACAACAAGTTCCGATCGCACATATTCCGTCGGAAAGTCCGACCGTGTGTACAGGGCATTAGACAAGCTTTATAAATTCTTTACTTTGAACAGATGTAGAGAAGAGAAGACTGCAGATAAACAGGTACAATTTATGTCGGAGGATTTGTTTCATCTCTGTGTATCACCTGAGGTCAGTCACCTTACTGGGTATATGGAAGGGTTTACAACCATTTTAAATTTATTGCACACAAATGCAATATATTACCCAATTTCTTGGTAAATAATAAAAGATGAGGTTGCACCGAGTAAATAGATACCCGACATGTCAAGCATTAACATTGCACGTGCTTGTAAAAACGACAAACGAACTTCAGAACTCTATATTCTCTATTGGCAACATTCTCTACAGGTCATCAGTTTAGAGTTAACCGCGAATAATGGGCCCAGAACTATCGCTCTCACTATGCCGTCCGCGGCGATATGTAACATGAGTAGCACAATAAACATTTTCGAACATAGGCACCCCCGATGTGTGGTGTGTTTATGTTCATATGTTTGTGTAAGTGGGGGTGGGGTGCACTCATTTTTTTTTGGGGGGGGGTTTAAGTGTTTGGGTGGAACTTTTTTTCTTTGACAATTCTTTTCTCACTAAAATTTATATATATATATATATATATATATATATATATATATATATATATATATATATATATATATATATATATATATATATATATATATGTATATATATATATATATATATATATATATATATATATATATATATATATATATATATATATATATATGTGTATATATATATGTGTGTATATATATATGTGTATATATATCACCTAGGGGGGACCAAAAGTTCCCAAGTTATATAATAGAGCACAGATCGCACTCCATTAGCATTTTCCATGGCCTCAGTGGCCGGACACCTGAAAGCGGAAATAATGTGATATAAATCTCCTACGGGTTCTTTGCAGCTAGGGGACATCAGCAAAGGGTCTCTCTTTTCTCCACCTGGCAACACCCACCCATACCTCCCAACATTTTGAGGTGGGAATGAGGGACACCTACTACCAAACGTATGTAGGCATAAGACACGCCCCCCTGTCACACCCCTTAAAGGGGAAATAACCAAAAAAAAAGGTTAAATAAATCTACAAGTGATTTTTTTTTACCACTACTATTCCTTTATATTGGCTTTTAAAATTGAACAATTCAGCAATTTAGAAATCAGATGAAAGGTTTAGCGCTGGGAAACACTTTTTGAAGGATAAAAAGTGCATTTTATATACAACTATATAGATCAGACCCAAATGAGGGACAAATGAGGAGGAAAGGGGGACATTGCTCCAAATCAGGGACAGTTCCTTGAAATCAGGGACAGTTGGGAGCTATGCCCATCATGAGGGTACCGTGTCCGCAGGTGGGATAGCAGAGCCAAGATTACCGCACTTCCTGGGGTCAATGAAAGCGAGTATTGCCGCTGATACAGTATATTGGTGACAATAAAAAGGTTACACCTCAGCAATGCCATCTAGTGCCATGCAACATTTTAAGTGGGTTAATAAAAATACCTGGACCACCTGTGAAGATTTCTATTTATTTCCAGATGTTCTTGGAATGATCTTTATGAATGTTTCAATGATGGCTGTGTGAGCTGTACTCTGAGATCTCAGCTAGGTGCTGCTTAGCACGTCTGTCTTGTAGCACTGGCCTTCGAATCCTGGTCAGGACACCATCTGCATAGAGTTTGCATGTTCTCCCTGTGCTTGAGTGGGTTTCCTCCGGGGACTCCGGTTTTCCTCCCACACTCCAAAGACATGATGGAAGGTTAACCATACCTCCCAACTTCATAGTTCCCAACTGAAGCCAAAAAGAGGGCCATTCAGACAGATCGACAGAAACTTCTTATTAAAAAAGATCCAAAATCTGTGAATGATATACAGGAACCTCTTAGGATCATCGCCAAATTTGGTGCCCACTGGGACCAAGTTAGGGCAATACTTAGCCAACATTGGCATATTCTGTCTGAGTCGCCCGTCTTGGGGAAATATTGTTGGCGAGCGTCCTCTTCTCACCGCTCGTCGTTCCAGGAACCTTAGAGACTGCCTCATTCATTCAGAATATAAAAGATCACCCACTCCTAACTGGCTTACTCAACGTCCACCTTTGAAAGGCATCAAGAAAAGAAAGAGTCTGACAGAAAGTAGTAAAAAAGGGGTGTGCCACATCCCATAAATCTGAAAAAGACCAAAAGATTCCCCTTGGACGGGATTTTGAAGGCACTACCATAAGTAATGCAATGTAAGTACAAAATAATTTTTATTACAAAAAAAGAAAAAAATAGACAAAATATATACAACTCAAATACACAAAAATATGTACAAATGGATACATCAAAAACAAAATACGTGTGGTTATAGATACAGATAGCATCAAAGTGGAAGAAAAAATATTTTGTTTTTGATGTATCCATTTGTACATATTTTTTGTATTTGAGTTGTATATATTTTGTCTATTTTTTTCTTTTTTTGTAATAAAAATTATTTTGTACTTACATTGCATTATTTATGGTAGTGCCTTCAAAATCCCGTCCAAGGGGAACCTTTTGGTCTTTTTCACCTTTGAAAGGCATGTTCAGATGTGGTAGGTGCTCGGTCTGTAAATACGCTGAACGTACGGAAGCGTTCACCGATTTTGACGGCAAAAAACAATTTAAAATCCATATCTTCATCAATTGTAATACTACTAGAGTAATTTACATGCTCACTTGCCCCAGTGGGAAAAAATATGTGGGTTTAGACTAAAGCCTCATGCACACGAGACGCTGGTGCAAACTCTGCTGAACACACGTTTTTAAAAGCTGAAACTGGCGCTTAGAAACGCCCGTTTTGCCGCATTTGCATGCCGCATTTAGCCGTGTTTTACCGCGTTTGCGTCTAGAAGCGTCTGCAGAGCAGAAAATGACATTTTGCGACCCAACTTTGGGGCCCCGTATCTCAGGGTCACTTAGTGCTAGGAACCCCAAATATGGATATATTATAGTATTAGTGCAACTGTGTTTGCACACCAAATTTGGGGTTCCTAGCACTAAGTGGCCCCGAGATATGGGGCCCCAAATTCGGGTCGCAAAATGTCAAGCACTTCTGTAGCAGAGAATGACATTTTCCGACCTGACTTTGGGGCTCCATATCTCGGGGCCACTTGGTGATAGGAATCCCAAATACGGATATGTTGTAGTGCTAGGTCCACTGTGTTTGCACACCAAATTTGGGGTTCCTAGCACTAAGTGGCCCCGAGATATGGGGCCCCAAATTCAGGTCGCAAAATGTAAGGGCACTTCTGCAGCAGAGAATGACATTTTCCGACCTGACTTTGGGGCCCCATATCTCGGGGCCACTTAGTGATAGGAACCCCAAATTTGGATATGTTGTAGTACTAGGTCCACTCTGCTTGCACACCAAATATGGGTTCCTAGCACCAAGTGGCCCCGAGATATGGGGCCCCAAAGTCGTGTTGTAAAAACACTTACAAACGCAAAAGTGGCTACCGGCGTTTAGGCGCGTTTAGCTGCGTTTGGCGTCTTAAACGTGGAAAACTTTTGCGTCTGAACCCATTTTTTTGCTTCTGGAAAAACGAGGTTAAACGAGGTTAAACGCAACTGCCTAAAAACGCCAAAAAACGAGACTGTGTACATGGACACATAGGATAACATTGAATGGGTTCAGGGGCAGTTGAAAAAAGTGTCCAACTGCCTCTGAACACGAGTTTAACAGCGTCTCGTGTGCATGAGGCCTAAGAGGCAACTTAAAGTCAGAATCGGTGAGCACGTCCAAAGCATTCTTAGTAAGGATGATGAGCGCCCCTTTTTCTTACATTTCATCAAATTCCACGGTGGGAACCCCACCTGATTCACTTTTAAGGGTATTTATAAGCTGGACCTCCCCCTGAGAAGGGGTGACTTCGATAGAATCATATGCCACAAAGAAAAAATGTGGATATACAATTTAAATAGTATGTACCCCCGTGGGTTAAGCAATGAATGCAACCTCTCTGTGTTCCTTACACCTTAGTCCCGACCAGCAATAGTGGGAATCCCCCCCCTCCCCCCCCCTGGTGTTGGGTTCCTGTTTAAATTTATGTCAGCAATCTTATTCTTGATTTATCACTTAATATTCACTTAATTGCCTAAATTAAATCCCCCCCCCCCACCTTTTTCTTACTTTCTTTTTCTTTTATTTTATTTATCTATTTCTTTCTATTCCCGTTTTTCCGTTCTTTAGCATTAGCGCTATATTTTTTTCCATTTTTGTCTTTTGATTTTCACTTTCCCTCCGAGGATCTTTGCACCTACAGACCGGCCCGCTGATTGATGTATTGTATTTTCTGTACGTATGGCTGTCAACTAGTTGCGCCGTCGCCGAGACAACCAGACGCCAACGTATTTATGTGGCTCGGTGTCTGGGCTACATAAGGTGACAGTCAGTCTCGGCTACGGCGCATGCTCTGAAGAAATCCGAGTGACGGACGAAACGCGTCAGCGTGACGCCATCACGCTTCTCAGAGCGTATTCCACAGACCCACCCGTCGGCCTTGGGAACTCCGCCCGTAACCTCTGCGAGGGCTTTTAAAATCAGCCCGGGAACTGTATGATTGTATGCACTGCATTATCCACTGCAACTCCCAAGTCAATACCACGTTTCCCCGAGCATCACTACCTGGACCTCGCTGGCGACACTATGCATGTGGATGGAAGATAGCCTGACCAGCTACCCGGAGATGGTATGAGCAAGACACGGCTCCTTTGGCTGATGGGTGTCACATTCCAGTGACTACATATGGATGAGATCTTACCTTTTATATCCCCAGTATGGGACCGTTGCCTTAATCTTCAAGCTTCGCTCTCCCCTAAAGCATTGATGATTTGACGGATACAGCTATATATTTAAGCCTACTCCAATCCTCCAGTATCCACAGCTATTTATACACAGGAACCCCCCCCCCCCCCCCATGCAATCAGTTTCCCACGGTACTGAATGTCTATGGTGAATTTTACATACTAGGACTGCAGTTTTTTCTGCTCCAGCAGCAAGTTGGTCACTATCAGTTTCCTTCACTGACATCCACGCGGTGGACGTGACTTCCTAACGGCTGCATTACCTTCCACCTTCCCACCCACATGAAAATCAGGCTGCATGCTGACACTTACCAGGACAATCAGCTTCATGTTAGATGACCCATTAGGAGATATCATCTTATATTTACATGATAGGAGGTGTGCATGCTTTCTGTTTGTGGTGGCCATCTGTGTTTGTTCAAGACAACGTTGTCTATTTTATGAATTGGTGGCGGTACCTGTTTTTAAACTATATTTTTGGATTGGTGTTTAAGTGAATCATTACTAAACATAAGGTCCCTTTCACACTGGGGCGGTTTGCAGGCACTATTGCGCTAATTATAGCGCCTGCAAACCGACCCCGAAAGTGCCGCTGCTTTGTATCCAGTGTGAAAGCCCTCGGGGCTTTCACATTGGAGCGGTGCGCTAGCAGGACGGGAAAAAAAGTCCTGCTAGCAGCATCTTCGGAGCAGTGAAGGAGAGGAGTGTATACCGCTCCTTCACCGATTCTGCCCATTGAAATCAATGGGACAGCGCGGCTATACCGCCGGCAAAGCGCCTCTGCTTAGTGACAGGACACTGATCACAGCTCCTTGTGATTGGGAGCGGTGATCAGCGGGGATCAGCACTGATCAGCGTCGTGTCACAAGTAGCCATCCCCCACAGGAACACATCCCTAGCACACACTTAAAGTGGAGTTCCACCCACTTTTACAACTCTTCAGCATCCCTCACTAAACTCTGCACTGTAAACAAATTGGATATTTTTTTATTTTTTTTTCTCAGCACCTACTGTATATCTGCTGTATTCATTTTTCACTTCCTCCTCCCTGGCCGCGGCCCATCGCATCATTTCCTGTTTGCAATGCCTTCTGGGAAGGGGTGGCGACTTCCTCTGAAACTGCCGTTGCTATGGAAACCTGACCTGAAACCTATTACACTGCTTGTGCTGCACTGAGCATGTGCGAGATCTGCAAGGATGAGATCCAGGAAGAAATACAGTCTGGCTTCAGATGCCCACACTTAAGATGGCCACGGCCTGCTGTAAGTTTATAAAATAACAAACTACTGCTATAAACTAACAAAACAGACCTTAGTTTACAGACTGACTTTACTAGAATACATTAAGCTTGTGTATTATAGGGGTATTTTTATTTAAAAAGTATAATTTCGGCCGGAACACCACTTTAACCCCTACAGCACCCCCTCCTGGTTAACCCCTTCACTGCCAGTCACATTTACTATTTATACGCTGTATAAATGTGAATGGTCCAAAATAGCGCCAAAAGTGTCCGATCTGTCTGCCATAATGTCGCAGTCACGATAAAAATCGCTGATCGCCGCCATTACCAGTAAAAAAAAAAAATTATTAATAAAAATGCCATAATACTATCCCCTAGTTTGTAGACGCTGTAACTTTTGCGCAAACCAATCAATATACACTTATTGCGATTTTTTTTTTACCAAAAATATGTAGAAGAATACATATCGGCCTAAACTGAGGAAAACAAATGTGTTTTTTTTATATATTGTTTGGGGATATTTATTATAGCAAAAAAGTAAAAAATAATGCGATTTTTTCAAAATTTGTTTATAGCGCAAAAAAAAAAAACCGCAGAGGTGATCAAATACCACCAAAAGAAAGCTCTATTTGTGGGGAAAAAAGGACGTCAATTTTAGGTTAAAGCAGAGTTCCACCCATTTAAAAGCCAGCAGCTACAAAAAGTGTAGCTGCTGACTTTTTCGGACACTCGCTAGTCCCAGGGTCCAGCGATGTGGGCGCACGAAGCCTCGCTCCTCTCCCCCTTCCTCTCCGAGGCGCCAACATTCTAACTGCGGGCGCCCGGCTGTGGCTTCACCTTTCAACCTCACACTGAGGAAGTCCCGCCTACGGACGTAACGCGTACGGGGGGGAGGAGTCACGTCTGACGTCACCCGCGGCCATATTCTTGGTTAGAAACTCAATGTTACATGCTTTTATACCTGCACTCGGTTGGAGTGCGAATTTTGTAGATTACTTTTCTTTTATCACAAATAAATATCCCTTGAACGGAGAGCGCTAGATTGTCCCCTTCTTTTATTCTCATATTTCTGGAGTACAAAGGCAGCACCATTCTGAGATCGATTTCCCAGGTGTGGGTTAACAGGCTGTGTGACCTGTCTCAGGTCGAATTTATGAGGTGAGAGGCTTAAATATCTGTATCACCGCTGTACCGTCTCGTTCATCATTGCACATTGGGAAGTTTTTCTGATCTGTTCATGTTTTCGAATTTTTTGAATCATTATATTATGTATATGGACTATTAATTTTAATAGCGCTGCACTATTTTCTGTTGCACGTACTGCGCATGCGTGAGCGCGCTGTGAATGGGCGGGCAATCTTCTTGGACCTGTGACGCGTATAAATATGAACAGCAAAAGTATTTCTCCTGCGCTCGTGCAGGCGGTATAGATGTAAAATGGTAGTAATTTTGAATGGTAAGTAGTATAGGACGATCATGCGTGTCCCGCTGCCTAAACAGACCAATGGTGGTCCGAAGAATGCGGAGTGAAAAGAAAGAGGTGGAAGGCGCGTGATCTAACGCATGAATCAAGATGATAAAGTTTATTCTTAAACAAAGTAGATGAGTACAAAGAAATTACTAAGTATTCATAAAAACTAGGTTACAAAATATTCATTAAGAATTAATCATGCCCATGCAAATGCTCACTGATAGCTTGACGCGTTTCGAGGGGTTCCCTCTTCATCAGAGCCTTGGAAAGCAAAAGAAAGTCTGTAAAATGTGGTAGATATACATAGAGAGGAGTGGCTGATTGGGAGATGTATCACATGGTGGGTGATGTATTCTCCTTTACTCTAGAAGTATCCACATCCCAGCGCTCTACATAATGTAGAATAAATGGCTGGTTTGTTATTTGTTGTAGAGCCAGAGGAGGAAGTGGGAGTTGGGTGCCCGTAAAAACTGGGTACCGCCCCCCCCCCCCCCCCAAAAAAAAAATGACATGCCAAATGTGGCATGTCGGGGGGTCACCATCACTTAAACCGTAAGTTCCATCTTTGGGTGGAACCCAGCTTTAAGTTGTTATGTAGCGGAATGACGGTGCATTGCCACAACAAAACACCAGATGTCACTGTTGTGCAGCAGTAAGCTATAGGAAATACACACGAGCAGGATCAGGTTCATATCCTATAGCTTGTCATTGTGTTTCTACCGTTGCTGTCCTTCTGAAAATGCCAGTTGCCTGGCTCTCAATTCATGACCTTCAGACCTCAGATCAGCCTAATACATGACCTTCAGACCTCAGATCAGCCTATTGCATGACCTTCAGACCAAGTTAGATCAGTCCCAGTGCATGACCTTCAGACCTCAGATCAGCCCCAATGCATGGCTTTCAAACCTCAGATCAGCCCAAATGCATCACCTTCAGACCTCAGATCAGCCCAAATGCATCACCTTCAGACCTCAGATCAGCCCAAATGCATCACCTTCAGACCTCAAATCAGCCCAATGCATAATCTTCAGGCCTCCGATCAGCCCAATGCATGGCTTACAGACCTCAGATCAGCCCAATGCATGATTTTCAGTCCTCAGATCAGCCCAATGCATGACCTTCAGACCAGCCCAACCAACGCATGACCTCCAGATCTCAGATCAGCTCAGTGCATAACCTTCAGACCTCCGATCAGCCCAATGCATAACCTTCAGACCTCAGATCAGCCCAATGCATGACTTTTAGTCCTCAGATCAGCCTAATGCATGGCTTTCAGACCATAGATCAGCCCAATGCATGGCTTTCAGACCTTATGCCGCGTACACACGAGCGGACTTTACGGCGGACTTTGCCCGGCGGACTGGATTTCGTCGGACAATTCGATGTGTGTGGGCTCCAGCGGACTTTGTTTTCTCAAAAGTTGGACGGACTTAGATTTGAAACTTGTTTAAAATTTATCCGTTGAAATCGAGTCCGGTCGAAAAGTCCGCCGTCTGTATGCTAGTTCGACGGACAAAAAGCCACGCTAGGGCAGCTATTGGCTACTGGCTATGAACTTCCTTGTTTTAGTCCGGTCGTACGTCATCACGTACGAATTCGACGGACTTTGGTGGATTGTGTGTAGGCAAGTCCGTTCGTTCACAAAGTCCGTCGGAAAGTACGTCGAAAAGTCCGCCGGGCAAAGTCCGCCGTAAAGTCCGCTCGTGTGTACGCGGCATTAGATCAGCTTAATACATGACCTTTAGACCTTAGATCAGTCCCAGTGCATGACCTTCAGACCTCAGACCAGCCCAATGCATGAGTTTCAGTTCTCAGATCAGCCCAATGCATCACCTTCAGACCTCAGATCAGCCTAATACATGACCTTCAGACCTCAGATCAGCCTATTGCATGACCTTCAGACCAAGTTAGATCAGTCCCAGTGCATGACCTTCAGACCTCAGATCAGCCCCAATGCATGGCTTTCAAACCTCAGATCAGCCCAAATGCATCACCTTCAGACCTCAGATCAGCCCAAATGCATCACCTTCAGACCTCAAATCAGCCCAATGCATAATCTTCAGGCCTCCGATCAGCCCAATGCATGGCTTACAGACCTCAGATCAGCCCAATGCATGATTTTCAGTCCTCAGATCAGCCCAATGCATGACCTTCAGACCAGCCCAACCAACGCATGACCTCCAGATCTCAGATCAGCTCAGTGCATAACCTTCAGACCTCAGATCAGCCCAATGCATGACTTTTAGTCCTCAGATCAGCCTAATGCATGGCTTTCAGACCATAGATCAGCCCAATGCATGGCTTTCAGACCTTAGATCAGCTTAATACATGACCTTTAGACCTTAGATCAGTCCCAGTGCATGACCTTCAGACCTCAGACCAGCCCAATGCATGAGTTTCAGTTCTCAGATCAGCCCAATGCATCACCTTCAGACCTCCGATCAGCCCAATGCATGACCTACAGACCTCAGAGCAGCCCAATGCATGACTTTCAGTCCTCAGATCAGCCCAATGCATGACCTTCAGACCTCCGATCAGCCCAATGCATGACCTACAGACCTCAGAGCAGCCCAATGCATGACCTTCAGACCTCAGATCAGCCCAATGCATGACCTACAGTCCTCAGATCAGCCCAATGCATGACCTACAGTCCTCAGATCAGCCCAATGCATGACTTTCAGTCCTCAGATCAGCCCAATTCATGACCTTCAGACCTCAGATCAGCTCAATACATGACCTTCAGACCTCAGATCAGCCCAATGCATGGCTTTCAGACCTTAGATCAGCTCAATACATGACCCACAGACCTCAGATCAACCCCAAACCCTGTACTCCTATGAATGCAGTGTACACACACAGATTGGCTTTTTGCGCACAGCACATCAATGTCCTCAGAGAGGTGGTTGGGCCAGGCTTTGTAATGGACTGTCATGTACAGCCAATGGCAGAGTAAATGTCATCACATGTGTGCTGGGGTGGCAGAGTCCTGCTCTAAGGGTTACGAAGCCCAGCTGACCCATGTTTCAGGAGCACAGCGACAGCATCCTTTACATTTCCTTAGACCAGGGATATGCAATTAGTGGACCTCCAGCTGTTGCAGAACTACAAGTCCCATGAGGCATAGCAAAACACTGACAGCCATAGGCATGACACCCAGAGGCAGAGGCATGATGGGACTTGTAGTTTTACAACAGCTGGAGGTCCGCTAATTGCATATCCCTGCCTTAGACCTTTTCCTCAGTTACTTTCCACCTACATTTACCATTTCTATCCTGGAAAAGAACCAGAATAAACATGTGAAGCAATATCACGATGCTGCAGAGCAGGTTAGGACTGTGAGGAAATGCCGTTTACTTTTTTTTTGCACATTCATGCTGATGTTGCAGATAGGGTTGCCACCTCATCCCTTTAAACCCGAACACATATGAATTACACAGGTTCTGGGGCTAATTTAATGCAGATAAGGCACCAAGTGAGTTTAATTACCACCTTAATCAGCCACAGAACCTGTGTAATTAATATGTGTTCAGGTTTAAAGGGATGAGGTGGCAACCATCGTTGCAGAGTCTACAAGAGCAGAAAATCAGCAATTTGTGAGCCATATGGGAACAGGCTGGAATGCTGCTGAATAACCAGCTGTGGAAAATGAGGACTTTGAGGGATTTTTATTTAAACTTTTTTTTTCTAGTTTTGAATGGAGTGTGGAAGAGATAGAAGCTCTGCCAGGTATTTATTGCTGGCGTGCTTTCAATACAAACACTTGTTCCGGTGACAACGGTCAGAGGTGGGGGTTTCCTGGAATTGTGGGAAGACTTTCATTTACTTTCTGTTGGGTTTCAGGGATTCAGACCTACCTTGGATATATTTGGTGACTGCTGATGAAGCTTTCAGAGAGAGGAAAGAACATGGCACAGACTAGGGAAGTAACCCCCCCCCCCCCCCACTGTCTGGAATCTGACTGTAGGCATAGCTCCCAACTGTCCCTGATTTCGAGGGACTGTCCCTGATTTGGAGCAATGTCCCTCTGTCTCTCATTCCTCCTCATTTGTCCCTCATTTTGGTCTGATCTGTATAGTTGTATATAAAATAAAATGCACTTTTTATCTATCAAAAAGTGTTTCCCGGTGCTAAACCTTTCATCCAAATTCTCAATTGCTTCATTTGTAAATTTCAAAAGCCAGTATAAAGGAATAGAAGTGGTAAAAATCAGCCCTTGTGGGTTTAACTAATCTTATCTTTTGGTTAATTCTCCTTTAAGGGGGCGTGGCACGGGGCGTGTCCTATGCCTACCTACTTTTGCTAATAGGTGTCCCTCCATTCCCATCTCAAAAAGTTGGGAGGCGTGCTGTAGGGATTACACCGACGTCAGACAAGGGTAAACTGTGTCCATCCCACCCTGAGATTTGCATTGCTGTGTCACAATACATAGCTCCCAACTTTTCCTGATTTGGAGCAATGTCCCTCTGTCCCCCATTCCTCCTCATTTGTCCCTCATTTTGGCCTGATCTATATTGTATAGAAAATGTACTTTTTATCTATAAGAAAGTGTTTTAAAGTGCCCAACGTTTCATCCAATTTCTAAATTGCTGCAGTCATAAATTTCACAAGCAAATATTAAGAAATAGTAGTGGTTAAAAAAAAGCCCTTATGAGTTTAATCAATCTTTTTTTTTTTTTTGTACAATTCTCCTTTAAGGGGGCGTGGCAGGGTGTGTGTCCTATGCCTACTTTTGCTAACAGGTGTCCCTCGTTCCCATCTCAGAAAGTTGGGAGGAATGACAAAGCACAATCCCACCTGGCAGGGGAGGGGACCTGACCTTTCTGTACTGCAGTTTCATGTTCCCTTGCAGCTCTCCTCAGCACCCTGTGACTAAACACTGAAAGGAGAAGCAGCAAACTGCTGAGCTTGTCTCTGTCACCCTGCTCCCTCCTCCTATCAGCATGCTTCTGGCAACTGATTGGCCTCTTGTTCTGCTGCTTCTCCCTTTCCATGTCTGAGCTCTGTGGTGCAGAACCTACAAAAGGTTGATACCAGGTCATATTTAGGATCCCACATTGCTTGTGTATAAAAAATACATTTAATGATGTATTACTGATTGCAGACAGGGCCGGTGCTACCACTAGGCAAACTAGGCAGCCGCCTAGGGCGCCCGGCCACTGGTGTTCCTACTCTCTTCTCTCTGCAGCAACCAACTAAGTCTCAGCATCAGCAGGCAGCCGAAGCTCCGTTCGCATATTGTCACAGTGTCAGAGGCGCAGCGGCAGCGGCAGAGGTCTGTGTCCCGACTCCCAAATGAATGGAAGCAAGCAAACATTCATTGATGGGCACTGGTAGACTGCATTGATGGGTGCGGGTGAGGCTGCATTTGATGGGCACTGGTGAGGCTGCATTGATGGGCACTGGTGAAGCTGCATTGATGGGCACTGGTGAGGCTGAATTGATGGGCACTGGTGAGGCTGCATTGATGGGCACTGGTGAAGCTGCATTGATGGGCACTGGTGAGGCTGCATTGATGGGCACTGGTGAGGCTGCATTGATGGGCACTGGTGAGGCTGCATTGATGGGCACTGGTGAGGCTGCATTGATGGGCACTGGTGAAGCTGCATTGATGGGCACTGGTGAAGCTGCATTGATGGGCACTGGTGAGGCTGCATTGATGGGTGCGGGTGAGGCTGCATTTGATGGGCACTGGTGAGGCTGCATTGATGGGCACTGGTGAGGCTGCATTGATGGGCACTGGTGAGGCTGCATTGATGGGCACTGGTGAGGCTGCATTGATGGGCACTGGTGAAGCTGCATTTATGGGCACTGGTGAGGCTGCATTGATGGGCACTGGTGAGGCTGCATTGATGGGCACTGGTGAAGCTGCATTGATGGGCACTGGTGAGGCTGCATTGATGGGCACTGGTGAGGCTGCATTGATGGGCACTGGTGAGGCTGCATTGATGGGCACTGGTGAGGCTGCATTGATGGGCACTGGTGAGGTTGCATTTGATGGGCGCTGGTAAGGCTGAATTTGATGGGCGCTTCATTAAAAAGGTGGGGTATACATGGGTAGGGAAAAGGGGGTGGAGCGGCAAAATGAGGTTTCGCCTAGGGTGTCAAAAATCCTTGCAGCATTCCTGATTGCAGTTGTATCTTTTATATCTGCCGGGAGTTCAGCTTTAACCACTTCAGCCCCGGAAGGGTTTACCCCCTTAATGACCAGGCCATTTTTTGCAATACGGCACTGCGTCGCTTCAACTGACAATTGCACGATCGTGCGACGTTGTAACCAAACAAAATTGATGTGTTTTTTTTTTCCTACAAATAGAGCTTTCTTTTGGTGGTATTTGTTTACCTCTGTGGTTTATATTTTTTGCGCTATAAACTAAAAAAGGGCGCCAATTTGGAAAAAAAAACCAAAAAAAAAACAATATTTTTTACTTTCTGTTTTAAAACATATCCCAAAAAAAAAAAATAAAAAAAAACAATTTCTTCATCAATTTAGGCCTATATGTATTCTGCTACATATTTTTAGTAAAAAGAAAAAAAAATCTGAATAAGCGAATATTGATTGGTTTGCACAAAAGTTATAGCGTCTACAAACTATGGCATTGATTTATGGGCTTTTAATTATTTTGTTGTTTTCACCAGTAATGGCGGCGATCAGCGTTTTTTTCGACATTAAAGAAATTCTGGACACCCGCACTCCAAAAACATTTGCCTTTATTCAATAAGGTGTCATCCAAAATACAGGTCACAGCAAAGTGGAACAAAGCTTGCGCGTTTCGCACTACGAGGAGTGCTTAGTCATAGCTATGACTAAGCACTCCTTGTAGTGCGAAACGCGTAAGATTTGTTCCACTTTGCTGTGACCTGTACTCTGGATGACCCCTTATTGGATAAAGGCAAATATTTTTTGATGTCTAACAGCCGTAGCATTGCCAGCACCTGGACTTCTAGACTGAAGGAGATGCCTTTTACCTTGATCTGACCCACCTGGAGCGGTGACACTTTCTCTCTACTTGGATTCCTGGACTTAGCGATCAGCGTTTTTTCAGCGGGACTGCGACATTGCGGCGGACAAATCTGACACTGAGTGACACTTTTTGGGGACCAGTGACACCAATACAGTGATCAGTGCTAAAAATGCACTGTAACTGTATAAATGACACTGGCAGGGAAGGGGTTAACTACAGGGGCGACCAAAAGGGTAAATGTGTTCTCTCATCATGTTTCTATCTGTGTGGGGGAAGTACAGATAGGAAGAACACAGAGATTGCTTTTCCTGATTATTAGGAACACAAGATCTCCATGTTCTCCTCTGTCAGAACGGGGATCTGCCTTGTTCACATAGGCAGATCCTCTTTCTGCCTTTCTGTGAAGCGATCGTGGGTGGCCAACGGACATCCAGTCTGCCGGACACGCGCATCGGCTTCTCCTCTATGCAGCGGGCGGGCTCGCGCACCTCCTGTGGCGCGAGCGCGCGCCCACACTATCCATTGCATGAAACAACGAAAGGGTACGTTGTTTCGCGCAATAGAGCCGCCCTGCCGCAGTATATATGCGGTGGGCGGGCCTTACGTGGTTAAACAAAACAGCGTTCAGCATGAACAAGAACAAGTTAATCAGATTCAAGAAAATATTTTCTAGTCATCCCCCAATGTGTGCAACATGTCCTGGCCACATTTAACAACATCTGTTCAATATATGTCTGCAGTGCCAAAATGTCAGCTGCGTGTTTTTTCAGATCTCAATGAATACATTTAAATGAACTGGGAAAACAGCTGCATCGCAATATGCTGGATTTTATTGCAACATATGCGTCTGGGGAGCAGTAAAATTATGTGGTTGGCCTGCAGTCTGACTACCCCCCCCCCCCCCCCCCCCGTTCGGTTTTCAGATTCAGAAAGCTTTATTAACTATTTCAATACTGGGCACTTTCATACCCCCTAGTGCCCAGGCCAATTTTAAGCTTTCAGCGTTCTCGCGCTTTGAATGACAATTGCGCGGTCATGCAATGGTGTACCCAAATGAAAATTTTATCATTTTTTTTTACACAAATAGAGCTTTCTTTTAGTGGTATTTAATCACCACCTTTTTATTTTTATTTTTTTGATAAATAAACGAAAAAAGACGGGACATTAAAAAAAAAAAAAATATAAAAAATAAAAAAGTTCTTAGTTTCTGTTATAAAATTTTGCATATAATATAATAATTTATATTAATATAATTATTAATTATTATTAATATTATTAATTTATAATAATATAATAATTTTGCATGTTATAAAATATATTCATTCATCATAAATTAAGGCCAAAAAGTATTCTGCTACATTTCTTTGGTGAAAAAAAACCCAAATCAGTGTATATTATTTAGTCTGTAAGAAAGTTATAGAGTTCTATATCTTTTGAAAATCGATCAATCCTGATGTACCGACGGACGATCTCATCTCTTGAGGCCCTAAAATGACGGGACAGTACAATTACCCCCCAAATTACCCCTTTTTGGAAAGTAGACAGTCCAAGGTATTCCAAGTAAGAGGCATGGTGGGGGTTTTTTGAAGTTGAAATTTTTTTGTCACAATTTTTTGGAAAATTAAGAAATGTAAAAATGTTTTTTTTCTTTTTTTACTGTCACTGTCACTAGAGAAGTACAGCGTCATCATATAACTGGTGTGGCAGTGATTAGGGACGCTGACTGGTGACAGTATGTAAAAAAAATAATATATATTTTTTTCTTTTTTATACATTTTTTTTTTGTCTTTTTTTTATATATATTTTTTTTTATTGTATGCTGTGACCAGAGCAACACAGTGCTCCCATACTAACACTGTACTACTTTGAAGAGGTGATCAGGATTTATTTTTTGCACACTATGATTGCTTATAACAGTGAATATCACTGTTATAAACAACCATTTTTAATGAATATTATCGATTCATTCAGTGTTTACAATTGGGATTAACTGTGATTGCCCCTGTCTGTACCATGTGATCACTGTGACCAATCACAGGGATCAAAACTATATCACAAAATGAATGGCATGAATGGAAGCCATCCATTGTGGGCAATTGCCATGTGATCTGTTGTGATTGGTCACAGCAATAACATGGTACACTGATCTGTCATAATGACAGATTTGGCCGCACCCCGTGGGGCACCCGCAGGGCGCATTCTGGAGGGGGGGGGGGACGTGTGATGTTCACCCAGAACTAGAGAGCTCCCGCCCGGTTGTCATTTGACTATAGGCCGGGCGGAAACTAGTTAATCCCAAGGGAAATTTTATTCCCCCTTAACTTAAAGAGGAGTTCCACCCAAGGGTTCGGGTAAAAAAAAAAAAAAAACATTAAAAGTCAGCAGCTACAAATACTGCAGCTGCTGACTTTTAATTGGACACTTACCTGTCTGTGGGTCCAGCGATGCGGGGGATCGAAGCCCCGCTCGTCTCCCCCTCCGTTCAGCGGCACCGGCATTGCAACTGTGGGCGCCGGGCTGTGGCTTCACAGCCTGGCACCCACTGCGCATGCACGAGCGGCGCGGCGCGCTGTGATTGGCCTCTCAGTCACCTGGGACCTGTAATGGGTCCCAGATGATTGACAGGAGGGAGGGAGCAGAGCGGAGCCCTTCCTGTGCCGAGGGGGAAGTGATGTCACCAGCCCAGGCACTGGAAGGGGCAGACTACGAGGGACCCCCTAGCAACAGGCATTTAGAGGTGAGTAAAAAAAAAATATATATCCAAATTTTTTTTGTTTTTGTTTTTTTTAGGATTTTTCATGTATTTTTGGTTTTTTGGGTGGAACCCCACTTTAACACAGTGGTTCTAAGAGTTTCTATACATGCTGCGACCGTGGCAAAATTTATATCCCCTGTTGCATTTAGCTGGGGTACCACCACCCAATGTGACGCATTCAAGACAATAGGGCTGCGCCACAACCACCCTGCACCATGTGCAATGCACACTGTTGCAGCCTTGTAGTGCAGGCTTTATAGGAGAGACTGATAGTTGTATTAATGAGCTTGATAAAAAAAAAGTCAGAGGAGGCATAGTGGGGTGGGGGGGATATTATGAGCTCTGTTTTCAAAAGATTGAGATTGGAAAAGTGGTGTAACATCCATTAGGAAACTTAAAAAGGTATAGGACACACCCCCCGCTACACCCCCCTTTTTAACACTACTATTCTTTTACATTGGCTTTTAGAATTTGGATGAAAGGTTTAGCACGGGAAATACTTTTTGAAAGATAAAAAGTGCATTTTATATACAACTATATAGATCAGACCAAAATGAGGGACAAATGAGGAGGAATGAGGGACAAAGGGACATTGCTCCAAATCAGGGACAGTCCCTCCAAATCAGGGACAGTTGGGAGCTATGTCCATACCAATGTGTCAGTTAGTTATTGATACTGATATGCAGGAAGACTAAAGAAGTGAGGTGTGGAGATGGCATTGGACGCCATGCAAGGTTATCACAGTCTAGGTAGGTCCCACCTGTAAGATGGATATAATGGACATTTTTAGGTATTTTTAGTTGTTAGCTCTACTGTAATCAGTTGAGCTGCTTGTGATTGTTTTGGTCTGTTCTGTGTCTCACCGGTCGCAGGATTGACAGCTTCCCTCAGCCTTCTGGAGGGTTCTGGAAAGTAGTGGGTTGGGAGAGTCAAATCAGCAGCTGAATATTTAATGCAGTCCCAGCCAATCCCTGGGCGAGAGAGCCCAGATGGTGGCTGGGAGGGAGCATAAATAGTTTGAGGCCTGGAACAGAGAACAACAGCCTGAAGGGCTGCTGCCCCTCTAGGCAGTCCAGTTGTGTTTTTTTTTTTGAGGTCTCAGCTATGGTATCTGGAGGGCCTACTCTATTGAACTTTGCTGGAGCTGACTGAGGGACGGCTTTTGGGATCCGGTCTGGAGAATTCACAGGAGAGGTGTCTGGAAGATATTGGAAGGAAGGACAGACGTGAGTACAGACTGGACTGTGAGATCACAGTGACTGTGTGCTGCCTACCATGACGGGTTCTCTTTAACTCTCAAAAGCCCTTGATAGGTTGTCATTGTGTATTATGTTTTTTGATAATGTCCCCGGTGTAATATTAGGCGTAAGATTATAAATAGCTCCTGATTGTCCCAGTATAGGGAGGACAAGCCCTAGTTTTGGGCTCAAATCCCTCTTTTCACCTCACATTTTTAAATACCAGTGGGCCAAAATTCATCCCATTTGCTGTGCACTGTACAAGTTACATAGCAGTCATTTAGACATCATTCTTCATTGAGGAAGTTCCCATAGAAGAAATCTGAATTCGGGTTACAATGACTGCCGTGAATGACATATTTTTTTGTTTTCACAATCAACCGATATATTAATTATTTTGTCATTTCTATACATTTTTAATAGAAAGAA
Source organism: Lithobates septentrionalis (assembly GCA_037952835.1). Lineage (NCBI taxonomy): Eukaryota > Metazoa > Chordata > Amphibia > Anura > Ranidae > Lithobates > Lithobates septentrionalis. The sequence continues at coordinate 218,347 of JBBDGP010003315.1, read as the reverse complement.
TGCGACGGTTGTCATACCAAGGGCGTCATATGACGTCCTTTACTTTGTTAGGGGATATCTGGATGATGCCTGTAGCTACAGGCATCATCCAGATATCATTCTCTCCAGCCGGCGATTCTGTGCATGATAATAATGATCATAGCGGCAGTTCCGCCGCTTGATCGTTCTTATAGGCAACGGGAGGGGACGTCCCCCCCTCCCGCCGCCATCCGGTGCTTGTCCGGGCTCTCCCGTGCCATTGGCGGCCGGATGATGACCATATTTCCAGTGACCAGATGGTCACCAGTCATCTCTATGACTGTCGGAGTCCCGGGCGCGACATTATGACGTCACGCCCGGATTCCAGGAAATAAACAAAGCCACGATCGCGGCTGTCAGCATGAGATTGGTGATTTTTTTTTCTTTTCTGATCTCGTGCTTTCCAGCCTGGAGGAGAGATGTGGGGTCTTATTGACATCTCTCCATAAAGGGAACCTGTCACAATAGATTCCTATTACAAGGGATGTTTACATTCCTTGTAATAGGAATAAAAGTCATCAAAAAAATCATAAAAAAAAGAGTAAAAATAAAAAAAATCAAGTAAAATAAAAAAGAATAAAAAAAGTAAAACGCCGCTGTCCCCGGTAGCTCGCGTTCAGAAGCGAACGCACATGTAAGCCCCGCCCACATATGTTAAGGCCGTTGAAACCACACATGTGAGGTATTGCCGCGTTCGTTAGAGCGTTTGCAATAATTCTAGCACTAGACCTCCTCTGTAACTCTAAACTGGTAACCTGTAAAAATTTTCAAAGCGTCGCCTATGGAGATTTTTAAGTACCGAAGTTTGGCACCATTCCACAAGTGTGCGCAATTTTAAAGCGTGGCATGTTAGGTATCTATTTACTCGGCGTAACATCGTCTTTCACATTATACAAAAAAATTGGGTTAACTTTACTGTTTTGTTATTTTTTTAATTCATTAAACTGTTTTTTTTCCAAAAAAAAGGCATTTGAAAAATTATTGCGCAAATACCGTGCAAGATTAAAAGTTGTAATGACCACCATTTTATTCCCTGCTAAAAAAAACATATATCATTTTTGGGGTTTCTGAGTCATTTTCTAGCAAAAAAATGATGATTTTTACATGTAGGAGAGAAGTGCCAGAATAGGCCCGGTATGGAAGTGGTTAAATGCACCTTCATACGCGTCCATTGACCATCTGCTTGTTAGTTCTTCAGCTTTCTCGAACGAAGGCCAAACAATAAGACAAGAAATCTTGCAAATAATATTTGTCCTCATTTTTCTCTCATGGCCATCATTGAAAGTCTGGAAAATATAAGCCATAATAGAGAGTCCCGGTGTAGATTTTGGTCTTGTCTCATTGATTGGTGTCACAGTTTTGCTGTATTCAGTAGGAAGGTGAACCATCGATTCTAGAAGCGGAAGGTTAGATCTGTTCCTGACATCTCCCTCTGGTAATACTCATCCAGTCTCTCGCTCTGGGCCACTGTGAAATGGTTCTTCCAATCACCGCAGATTCCTGGAGAGAGAAATAAGGGACATGTAAAGCTGATGTCACAGAGAGAGATACTAGATATCAGATTTTTAGATTTTGGATGCAGAAAGTTTTGAGTTCAAGTGATACCCTTTAAATTGAACAGTACCTTGCAGTACCTCTTCTTGGACACAAGATGTCCTCAGTCTTCTGGATTGAATGACACCCATGGCCAGTAATGCCGCGTACGCACGACCGGACTTTCCGGTAGACTTGGTTCGGCGGACCGGAGTCCGTCGGACAATTTGTTCGTGTGTGGGCTCCAGCAAACTCCCCAAAAGTTCGACGGACCTAGAAATGAAACATGTTTCAAATCTTGTCGACGGACTCGAGTCCGGTCGAAAAGTCCGCTCGTCTGTATGCTAGTCCGACTGACAAAAAACGACGCTAGGGCAGCTATTGGCTACTGGCTATAAACTTCTTTGTCTTAGTCCGGTCGTACGTCATCACGTACGAATCCGTTGGACTTTGGTTGATCGTGTGTAGGCAAGTCCGTTCATTCGGAAAGTCCATTGTAAAGTTTGTTGAAAAGTCCGCCAGACAAAGTCTGCCGTAAAGTCCGCTCGTATGTACGCGGCATAAGACTAATGCCGCGTACACACGGTCAGACTTTCCGACGGGAAATGTTGGATGTGAGCTTGTTGTCGGAAAGTCCGACCGTGTGTACGCTCCATCGAACATTTGCTGTCGGACTTTCCGCCAACAAATGTTTGATAGCAGGTTCTCAAATTTTCCGCCAACAAAACTTTGTTGTCGGAAAGCCCGATCGTGTGTACACAAGTCCGTCGCACAAAAGTTCACGCATGCTCGGAAACAAGCAGAAGGAGCCGCACTGGCTATTGAACTTCCTTTTTCTCAGGCTCGTCATACGTCTTGTACGTCACCGCGTTCCCACGTTCGTAATTGTTGGCCAACATTTGTGTGACCGTGTGTATGCAAGACAAGTTTGAGCCAACAACCTTCGAACAAAAATCCACGGCTTTGTTGGCGGAAAGTCCGATCGTGTGTACGCGGCATTAGACCCCATACACGCTATTAGATTTTCTGCAGATTTTTGTCTTCATATTTACCAAAACCATGTAGTGCGAGGGCCTGCCTGATTGCATATAAATTGAAACTCTTATGCCGCGTACACACGGTCGGAATTTCCAAAAACAAATGTTCGATGTGAGCTTGTTGTCAGAAATTCCGACCGTGTGTAGGCTCCATTGAAGATTTGTTGTCGGAATTTCCAACAACAAAAATTTGAGAGCTGGATCTCAAATTTTCCGACAACAAAATCCGTTGTCGTAAATTCCGATCGTGTGTACACAATTCCGACACACAAAGTTCGACGCATGTTCGGAATCGAGCAGAAGAGCCGCACTGGCTATTGAACTTCATTTTTTTCAGCTCGACGTACGTGTTGTACGTCACCGCGTTCTTGACGTTCTGAATTTCCGACAAGATTTGTGTGACCGTGTGTATGCAAGACAAGCTTGAGCCAACATCAGTCGGAAATAAATCCAGGATTTTGTTGTCGGAATGTCCGATCGTGTGTACAGGGCATTAAGGTTTGACCTCCTATTATATGGTTTTGGTAAATCTGAAGACAAAAAAATCTAATAGTGTGTATGGGATCTAAGGCTGTGTTCACACCAGTGGTGGCCCGTCCATCAGGAGGCGCAGGGACGCTGCTCCCCTAATCCATGCGTCTGGCCCATAATCTACATGCAGGGCGCCAGACGCATGGATTTCAATTAGGGTTTTTTGTTGTTTGTTTTAAAGCACATGATTAGAGCCTGAGGCTCTAACTGGCTTCAAAAAAGGGTGGGCTCGGGGCGAAGGGCACTGCGTCCTGAGCCCACCCAGTTGTGTGACAATAGCGAATTAATTGGCCGACAGGAGAAGCGCTCGTATTGGCCACCGAGGGAAGAAGGAGGGAAGCCACAGAGGACGAAGCCAGAGACACAGGGTGAAGCCGCCAAGGAGGAGTTGGAGACGCAGGAAGGAGCCGATGCTGCTAGATGGGGTAAGTGCGCGGCTCGTGGGGGGACGGACGACCGACTGGGGGGGGGAAGTGGCGACGGGTGTTTTGTTGTCTTGTTTTTTGCCCCCCCTTAAAATATACAGCACCAGCTGCCACTGGTTCACACTCATGTGAATTGGATGCGGGTTTCCCTGCATCTGATTCACATGAAAGGAGACTCTGACTTGCCTGACTGCATTGTGCCAAGTTTGATGGAGGTGGGATTATGATGTGGGGTTGTTTTTCAGGGGTCGGGCTTGGTTTGTTCCAGTGAAGGGAACTCTTAAGGCGTCAGCATACCAAGACATTTTGGATAATTTCATGCTCCCAACTTTGTGGGAACAGTTTGGGAATGGCCCCTTCCTGTTCCAATATGCAAGGTCCATAAAGACATGGATGAGGGAGTTTGGGGTGGAGAAACTTAACTGGCCTGTACAGAGTTCTGACCTTAACCCAATAGACCACCTTTGGGATGAATTAGAGTGGAGACTGCGAGCCAGGCCTTCTCATCCAACATCAGTGCCTGACCTCACAAAATGCGCTTCTGGAAAAATGGTCAAACATTCCCATAGACACACTCCTAAAGCTTGTGGACAGCCTTCCCAGAAGAGTTGAAGCTGTTATAGCTGCAAAGGGTGGACCAACTCAATATTGAACCCTACGGACTAAGACTGGGATGCCATTAAAGTTCATGTGCGTGTAAAGGCAGGCGTCCCAATACTTTTGGCAATATAGTATATACACAGTATATTATAAATAGTATACCGTGTTTCCCAGAAAATAAGCCCGGGTCTTATGTTAATTTTGTCAGCCAAAAACACACTTGTTTTCGGGATAGGGCTTGCCATGCAATGTGCTATCTTTCCAGTGGTTGCAAAATGACAGAATCCCCTCTATCACAGGATGACATAATGCAAAAGGTGTGCGTTTCTGCAATGCAACAGTGCAAATACCTTCTTCCATAGCTTGCCTGAGCTGTCTTCCACCGCTCTGAGCACTGCAGACGGATGGGGGCGAGATCCCCCTGCTAACACCCGCTTCAGTGGCCCGCCTGAGCCGTCTTCCACGGCTATGATTAGCGCAGAGGGAGGGGGGCGAAGATCCCCCGCTGACACCCAAGAGAAGAGGAAATCAGCTGAGCTCTGCTCGGTGCTTCCATGGCTCGGCCCAAGCTGTCTTCCCTGAGCAATGCAGGAAGGGGGGGACAAGATTCCCTGCTGATTCCCGCCAAGCCACACCAAACTAGGGCTTATTTTCGGGGTAGGGCTTATATTGCAGCCCTCCTGGAAAAAAGCGATAGGTCTTATTATCGGGGTAGGTCTTATTTTCGGGGAAGCACGGTATATGTAGTAGTTCCTGTTTCAGCAGACAGGTGGCAGTACTGTACCTTTCCTCATGAACGGGGAGATGGATTGGTCCATGATGGTAGAAGAGAGAGATGTGTAATTAGTAAGGGGATTCTCTTTCATTGCCTTGAAAGACGTATGTTGACAAATCCTCTCCACAACCTCTTCGGAGAAGTCTTTCCCCAAAAACTTGACAACTTTTCGGATCTCACAACTTGGATCCTAATGAAAAGAAGAAGACTTACAATATATTGGATGTAAACCCTAACTGGATGACAGTTAGTTTTAAAGACTGCGTTCTACTTTTTCATCTTTTTCTCATTTGAGCTTTTTTCTCATTTGAGTTTTGCTGCTCTCCTTCAGCCTCTTTAATCTGCCTCCTCTCCAAATGTACTAGTTCCAGCATCAGCTGCACCTCGATGCTCTGGACTGGCTTCCTAATAACGACAACATAAGAGAGGCTGGCACAACTACTTTATAGATGCCAACTGTTCCAAATCTTGGACCTCAGTCCTAATGATGCTGTGTCCCCCGTGATGTCTGGGGATCACAGTGTCACCCCCACTGCATGGGCAGTAACTCAATAAGGCATTCCCTTTGGTGATCAGGGGCTGTGAGTGGAGAGACGGGGTTAGGACTGAGCACTGCAGTAACTTGGCAGGGGTTGGGTTGGACCGCCCAGTCACCGGTTGGGCCTGAGGCAGACTGTTGGCGGAGTTACTGCAACTGTGTTCAGGGACCATAGACTGAAATGTTGGTAAAGCCAGCCATAGACAAAGCGGTTTTCTTTCCTGCAACATTCGTTTCCCCCATCAACACAACCAGTGTTGATGGGGGAATCCCTCCTGCAGGGCCATTGTGTTCTCCCAGCCGCTAGCAATAATCCCATGTAAAATCCAACAGGTTGGTTGTACTCAAGTTGGTCAATCGATTAACTTGGGTTTATTCATCCTCCCTATACATTGTTCAAATGACATCTGGTTTTAGCAGAATTCGAACCATCTATGGCCGGCTTAGGTATACTAGGTGTAGTCTCCATCATTAAAATAGTCAAATGTGATCCTACCATGAAGGTCCTGAACCGGGACCTTCATGGTAAGGTCACATTTGACTATTTTAATAAAAGCGGCATATTTAAAAAGATTAAAAATGACTTCTGAAATATGAACTAGTATGTAGTGTTAGTGATTGGGTTTAGGTCTACCTTATGTTCCATTGCACTCAAATGTTTCTCCCTCAGATGAACAGGAAGACTTACTTCTAACATGTCCTCGTAGAATACGTACAGCATGTTCTTCTGCTGCCTTAGGTTCCACCAATCCCTTACATGAGCTCCCCAGGAGCCGAAACCGACTACAACAGACAGGAAGTGACTTAGTGGTTGGTCAAAAAAAATTGGCGACTGGTAAAAACTCGTGGTTGCCCCTCACCATTTCCTTGGATGAACCTCTCTACGTACTCCTCCCAGGTTCCCGGGTCTGGATGCAGCTGGTTCATCTTATCGAAATGATAGAAGGACACGGCTACATCTTTAGGGTTCCTCGCCATGTAGATGATCTAATAATAACAGAAAATGTTGGTCAAAACTTCACGCTGTGCAGAGAAAGGTCAACATAGTCCAGTTAAAGTGTAGGTATAGCCACATTTTGGTCTCTGAAACGTGTTGGTGGTTCTATGCGATCATTTTATGAATTGGTAAAGTGACTTGGACTTTTGGACATTTGGTTTGATGCCCTTGTTGTATTTTGATACTTTGAGCCCTATTCTGGGTACCCACCAGTGGGAACCTTGTTGTATGTGGGTCACCTTGGCAGAACCAGTGAGCTTGAAGAATGAGGTGTCTTCCAGTTCATTGATGAGGTTTCCTCCATTTTATCGAATAGATACCTCTTGAATTTGTCAATTTAGGGATTTTTTTTTGCTGTCTCTGTCCTAATTGGGAGATTTCTCTATTTCCTGTCCCTGAATTGCAACAGAAAGGGAGGAAACTCTCAAAAGGAAGCCCTCTTAGGCCGTTGTTATTGGATCAGGCGTCCCCCACCTTGAAAGATTTCCGCTTTTGTTTTTTTTTTCCCTGTGACAATTATAATATTTTGGATTTTCCAACACTTCCTGGTTTGGTGACACCAGGATGAGCAGAGAGGGTGAAACTGCCCACTGGGGACACAGACAGCAATAAAAACCTGCATAATATTGAACCACAGCAAAGCTCTTAGGTGGGGTCAGGAGGTGGTATTCTATTGAAATATCCAACATATATACAAAGATACCCCATAATTTTCTTTTATCTGTGTATTTTATACATGATTAGTTACAGAGGCATACCTAGAACCTTCAGGGCCCCAGTGCAAGAAACCATGAAGGAGTCCCCTGAGACTCCTGGGGCCCTTTCCATCGATCCCAGGGCCGTTTTTTCCTGTCACAGGGCCCTTTATTACGGTCCTCCAGTGGGACGCTTCCACATGTTCTGCAGCGGGCCCCCTTCCTGCTGTCTTGGCCCCCCCCCACTGGGCCTGGTCCCCAGTGTGACCTTTGCAAAGCTGGTAATTCCGCCACTGATTGGTTATATTTCTTGATGTATAAAAAAAAGATTTCTTTTAATGGAAACATTTTATATAGCCTATGTGGTGCCTTAAAAATCCAATTTTCTCCCATTTATGAGTTCTATTGACATATGGATGTGGCATTTCCCAGCACCATCTAAAAATCTATAGTAACATTTAGGGCAAAATTAAACGTGTTCAGGCTATATTTTCTGCGATTCAAATGTCTAAATGCAGAAAATACTGCATTATGGCCACTACATGGCACTGATTAGCCTAGAAAGTGAGTATGCTCCTCAGCTCCATCTAGTGGCCATAGTGTAATATTTAACACAATTACACATTCAAATTGCAGAGAACATAGTCTGAGAACATTGGATTTTGCCCCGTTTGCACAAATGGATTTACATGCCGTTTTAACAAGCAAAAGTACATTTTTTATAAATATACCACATAATCTCATCAGATTGTTTTGCAGCAGTACCTGGCAAACTACAGTACTTATAACAAGAGACAAAAGAAGTAAGGATTATGATTCAGCTGTTACTGACACATTTTGTAATAAAATACGATCAATACTTTTTCCTGACACCATATTATAAAAAAAAGCACATCTACCGATCATGAAAAGAAGCTATAAGACAAAACAAAATGAAAAATTAATAAAACCCATTTTTTTGCAGCCTAGGAAAAGATTAAACATATCAGCAGGGCCCTGCCAAAAAGAATTGTTAAGTAAAGATCTGTAAAATATTTGTAGCCTCGGGGGTAATCATTTATAATGGTCATCCAAGGGAACATTTTGAATATTTTATTTATTTTTATTTATTTACAGATACTTCTACAGGTGATAATATTAGTTATTGCTGTTTCCTTCAAGATTGAAATAGCTAAGAACTGGAAATCGACTAGCCAAGCCCAATTCACCTAGGATTAGGGATTAAGGCTTGGTTATTCAATTTCCAGTTCTGGAATATTTAGGTCAAATATTTGAAATATTCTCCTGAATGTTCATTATTAATGATTACCGGTCATCTATAAGACTAAAAGCAGCGTTCTTCAGTGTATTAGACAGGGGCGTTGCTAGGTCTACAAAAGATCTGGGGCTAGAGCCTATAGCAGCGTAGTAAAGAAAGTCAAGCACATGTATATACAGTAATATACATGTGTGTGTATATATCCCCAGAGAGCCCCCCCTTACATCAGGGTCCCCAGAGAGCCTCCTCCTTACAGCGGGGTCCCCAGAGAGCCTCCCCCTTACATCAGGGTCCCCAGAGAGCCCCCCCACTCACATCAGGGTCCCCAGAGGGCCTCCCTTCCCCTTGGGGACCCCTGCAGAGATGGGCCCCAGATTCAGGGCTATAGCCCCAAAAACCACCCCCTAGCGACGCCACTGGTATTAGACACAGAATTTCACACAGTTTATTATAATTAGACATGTGCAATTTGTTTTGTAACGAAACAAAAGGTCAACTCAATGTAAATGTCATGCCGTGTACACACGGCAACAAAGGTCCGACAGTCTTTCCGACGGACTTTCTAATGAATGGACTTGCCTACACACGATCACACCAAAGTCCGACAGATTCGTACGTGATGATGTACAACCGGACTAAAATAAGGAAGTTGATAACCAGTAGCCAATAGTTGCCCTAGCGTCGGTTTTTGTCCGTCGGACTAGCATACAGACGAACGGATTTTTCTATAGGAACTGGGTCCGGCGGAGTTCCGACGTAAAGATTTGAAACCTGTTCCAATTCTAAAGTCCGTCAGATTTTCGACAGAAACAGTCCGCTGAAGGTCCGATGAAGCCCACACACGGTCGGATAGTCCTCCGGATTCGGTCCGTCGGACCAGTCCGGTCAAAAAGTCTGCTCGTGTGTACAGGGCATCATAGTCCAAACAGCTGATTAATTTTGGGCTGGAGGTTGGATTACTGGCAAAGTGCATTCCTGAGAACTGAGTGAGAAGGCTGTTGTATTGTATTTGAGCAGAGGAGAAGAGATATTGTCATTGTGTGTGTTAAAAGATTCAAAAAACAAACGACTCTCCAAACTACGAATCATTATCACGAATATATATACATACATAAATATCGAACTTCAACTAATACGAAAGAAATTATAGCGGATATAACGAATGAATTCGACATGATTCGGTAATTCGTTAAAGATCTAATGAAACAAAAGTTCAACTCAAAGTAAATCTTACAGTCCAATCAGCTGATTAATTTTGTGCTGGAGGTTGGATTACTGGCAAAGTACATTCCTGAGAACTGAGTGAGAAGGGTGTTGTATTGTATTTGAGCAGAGGAGAAGAGATATTGTCATTGTGTGTGTTAAAAGGTTCAATAAACAAACGACTCTCCAAACTACGAATCATTATCACGAATATATATATACATACATAAATATCGAACTTCAACTAATACGAAAGAAATTATAGCGGATATAAAGAATGAATTCGACATGATTCGAGATTCAGTATAACGAATATCGACACTCTACAGAAAAAAACGAATTATCCGAAAACGAATTAACGTAACATAACGAATATAACAGAACGAAATTATGTATTTTACGAGTGACAACGACCCGAAACTAAACGAAATTTTCCGTTGTGCACAAGTCTAATTATAATAATACACCCTGTGACAGGTAAGTCCAACTGGAACATAGACAGGATACCGCTGACAGACTCATTAGCTTATAACATAGGGAAAAAAAAACAAGCGTTAACCTGTTTAAAAGTTTATTCCCACAAAGAGGACCTTCCCTTTCCACATTGCACTTACAAGATCGGATAGCTAGAGGTACACCGATCGCAGGACATGAGTATTCTGATCGGTTCAGTGTTGCTGTGTTCACATATGACAAGACGGTACGGGTACTAGCTCATTATGCCTTTTGCTGTGTACACACGACCGGACTTTTCCACAGCAAAGGTCCGACGTAACGAATCCACCGGACAATTCGATCGTGTACGGGCTTCATCGGACCTTTGCTGTCGAAAAAAATCAGACGAACTTTAGAAATAGAACATTTTTCAAATCTTTCCGTCGGACTAGAGCCCGGTTGAAAAATCCGCTCATCTGTATGCTAGTCCGACGGACGAAAACTGACGCTAGGGCAGCTATTGGCTACTGGCTATAACTTTCTTATTCTAGTCCGGTCGTACGTCATCACATTCGAGTCGGACTTTGGTGTAATCGTGTGTAGGCAAGTCCGTTTCGTCGGAACTCCGTCGAAAGTCCGCTGAAAAGTCCTTCGGAGTTCAGCCATCAAAGTCCGGTCATGTGTACATGGCATAAGTCTTGCAGGTGTTTATTTTTTTTTTTTTGTGAATTTTTTTTCAGAGGTTAACAACCTCTTTAAGGGACTGTGTCAAGAAGCTTTTACAAAAGGAACAGTGTCCTCATCTTTCCTGTTAGAGAACCTTAGGGTTCAGGTGACATAGTCATTTGTGACGGTAAGTTCTACTTACACTAGCAGACCAGGCGTAGACATTCTACCTGCCGCACCATAGCCTTACCTTGACGTTCTTATCTGACAAAGATTTTGGGAAGAGTGGTACTGGTAGGTGAGTCTTAATCACTCTCGGGGAGGGTACAGATTCTAATATTTCGCTCCCTGGAAAATGGAGATAAGGACAACATCAGAAACATGTCGGTTTTAAAAGGACACCTGTAGCCTTTTAGACAAGGCCGGCGCTACGGCTAGGCGAACTAAGCAGCCGCCGAGGGCGCCCTGCGGCCTATTGTGCAGCCACGGCCAGTTGTTGCTGGGTCCCCACCCCCCCGCCAGAGCGTCCTGCCCAAATACCCAATCAGTATCCCCATAGCTCCCAACTGTCCCTGATTTTGAGGGACTGTCCTGATTTGGATCATCATTAAACTGAACATCATTAAACCGGTCCTGAACCGGGACCTTCATGGTAGGATCACATTTGACTATTTTAATAAAAGCGGCATATTTAAAAAGATTAAAAATGACTTCTGAAATATGAACCACAGCTCCCAACGGCCCCTGATTTCGAGGGACTGTCTCTGATTTTGAGCAATGTCCCTCTGTCCCTCATTCCTCCTCATTTGTCCCTCATTTTGGTCTGATCTATATAGCTGTATATAAAATGCACTTTTTATCTATCAAAAAGTGTTTCCCAGCGCTAAACCTGATTTCTAAATTGCTGCATTTGTAAATTCCAAAAGCCAATATAAAGGAATAGTAGTGGTAAAAAAAATGCATTTGTGGGTTCAACCAATCTTGTTTTTTTGTACAATTCTCCTTTAAGGGGGCGTGACAAGGGGGTGTGTCCTATGCCTGCATACTTTTGCTGATAGGTGTCCCTCATTCCCATCTCAAAAAGTTGGGAGGTATGGTGTCCCTGCTGCCCCACAACCGTGCCGCTAAGCAACAGGGCAGGCTGTGCAGCAATCACAACTGTCCCTGAATGTACAGCGGCTGACAGCATCCACCGCCGCCTGCTGTTCACAGCGCTAGGGTTTGGTTGCTGGGACCGCCCATGTCCTAGCAACCAATCACTTGTTTGCCCCTCCCCAGGCCCCCCGACATTCAGAGGAGGAGGAAGAAGTTCCTCCTCCAAACCTACCCGGTCCCAGTGCCCAGCCTTCCAGCTTCTACCTGTTCTGTAATTGACTGCTGCAATGAGAAGGAATGGATCCTGTTGTAAGCTGGGGTCTTCACAATACTCCCTCCTACCCTTCCATTACCCCAGCTATTCTCTCAAACCTTTCCACTCTCCACATGTAAGGGGGCTTTAGGGATCCTGATGGGAGATTGTTTTAGGGACCCTGATGTAAGGGGGGTTCTGTGAACCCTGATGTAAGGCGGACTCTGGGGACCCTGATGTAAGGGGGAACTCTGGGTACCCTGATTTAAGGAAGGGGCTCTGAGGGACCCTGATGTAAGGGGGGGGGCTTTGGGATCCTAGTATAAGAGGAGACCTTAAAGACCCTGGGTTCTCTGATGTGAGGGCAGACTCTGGGGACCCTGATTTAAGGAGGGCAGACTCTGCGGACCCTGATGTAAGGGGAGGGGAACTCCTAGGACACTGATGTAAGAGGGAATGACTCTGGGGACACTGATGAAAGGGGGGGGACTCTGGGGACCTTGTTGTAAGGGGGTAACTTTGGGGACCCTAATGAAAGGGGCAATCTCTGATGTAAGGGGGGGCCTGGGCCTAAAGCTGTGTAAGGGGCTCCAAAATTCCTGATGGCTGCCCTGTTCCTCACACGCTGCGCCAATGTTCCGCATACCGCTGCAGGATTGGATGATGTTAGCTGAAGACGAAGCCGTCTCCTGCAAACTTCTGCCAATCCGTGAAGAAGAGGTATCCAGCCAATGAGGTTCTGCACAAGCCGTGCTGCGTGCAACATCACTTCCTCCCAGCTCCCCCGTCAGTCTCTACACAGAGCTAATGTTGGCAAGGGGGTTCTCTTCCGCCCCTCCTGTCCTCCTCCTCCGCCCCCCCTCATTCCCCACAGCCGGCTCCCCTCCTCTCCTCTCCCACCGGTTGTGGGGGGGACTGTCAGGAATAGGACACAGTGAGCGAGATCGTGTTTTACTCTGCTCAGTTTATGAATGGAGAGGAGCCTCTGTCTCCTGTTCATTCATCTTTAGTGCTGAGAAAGGGACTGGGGAATGTGTCCTCAGTCCCTTTGTCTGTCTCACGGGGGATATGTCAGGGTTCTGTTTAGAACCCTGACATCTCACCAAAGCCCCCCCTAAAAAAATAATTATTGTAAAACTATTCTAAAAAATGAAAAAGTGTAAAAAAATAAAATAAACTACTGACACCACTCTCCCCTGCCCTACCAACACTGTCCACTGCCCCAACCCTTTCCCCCCAAAAAACATTGTGAAAAACAATTAAAAACAAATTAAATTGTAAAAAAAGCAATTATTAAAAATAAAAAAACTACTGCCACCCACCCCCTTCCCCAGAAGCACTGTGAAAAAATATTGAAAAAGTGATTAAAAAAATATTTTTACCAATAGAAAATTTATACTTACACAGTAAAAATATGGAAATACAACATATGTATTAACCACTTCCAGCCTGGCCAATAGCAAAATGACGGCCGGGCGGTGGCTTTCCCTTTCAGACTGGACATCATCTGATGTCCTTCAGAACAAGCCGCTCGTGCGCCCCCCGGGTGTTGTGGTGTGTTGCTCAGGCACGGTAAAGAGCCTATGACGTAGGCTTTTTACAATGGGATCAGCAGCCAATCACAGATGATCACAGTGTAAATAGGAAATGCCGGTTATCTGCATTCCTCTCCTCACACTGACAGCAAGTAAGGAGAGGAGAGCTGATAAGTGGCTTTCCTGACAGGGGAGATCTGCACTGAGAATCAGTGCAGCCCCATAAGCGATGCATGCCAGTGCCCATCAGTGATGCCTGTCAGTGCCCATCATTGTTCATCAGTGCTGCCCTTTAAAGCACATCAGTGCCGCTTATCAGTGCCCATCATTGCAGCCTATCAGTGCCCATAAAGGCTGCCCATCAGTGCCGCCTATCAGTGCCCATCATTGCAGCCTATCAGTGCCGCCTATCAGTGCCCAAAAAGGCTGCCCATCATTGCCGCCTATCAGTGCCCATCATTGCAGCCTATCAGTGCCCAAAAAGGCTGCCCATCTGTACCGCCTATCAGTGCCCATCATTGAAGCCTATCAGTGCCCATCAGTGCTGCCTATCAGTGCCCAACATTGCAGCCTATCAGTGCCCTTAAAGGCTGCCCATCAGTGCCGCCTATCAGTGCCCATCATTGCAGCCTATCAGTGCCCATCAGTGCCGCCTATCAGTGCCAATGGGGGACAAGGCTGCAATGAGGGACAACACTACAGATGGACACGGACAAGGCTGCAGATGGACACTGATGAGGCTGCATTGATGGGCATTTAAATGTAAGCTTTTTTCCTTAAACTTTCCTCCTAAAAGTTTTTTTCCTTAAAATTCCCTCCTAAACTTGGGGTGCGTGTTATACGCCGGCGCATGTTATACGCCGATAAATACGGTATATATATATATATATATAAATTATTATTTAAGGTACTTATATAGCGCCATTAATTTACGCAGCTCTTTACATATACATTGTACATTCACATCAGTCCCTACCCTCAAGGAGCTTACAATCTAAGGTCCCTAACTCACATTCATATGCTAGAGACAATTTAGACAGAAGCCAATTAACCTACGAAGCATGTCTTTGGAGTATATATATATATATATCTACACACACGGTATATTCTCCACCTCTGGGCTGGAGAAGATATTTTACAGAGATGACCAGTGAGATCTTCAGATATCACCTTCACAAACCGCCCACCTCTGTAAAAGTGAATTACAGAAGGGTTGTGTCCTCTGATGAGAACATGTTCTCTGCTCATCGTCTCTCAGCTACATAAACTAGTACACATGAGAGAGATCAACCATGATTATCAGGATCTCTTCCTTTTTTTTTTCTCCTTCATAAACAGACACCTAAATCAATAACATACACCTATGACTGACCTGGCGGTACCTCCCCTGGGACACGGAACTCCAGCATCGGAACCTTTTGGAAAATCGCATCCCTTCGACTCTTCTCGATGTCCCCATCACTGAGGACAAGATCCACAATCTCACTCATCCATGTTGTACCTAGGAGGGAAAAGGTCACAATTCTAAAGAACGATCGCGTTGAGGGTCTCTCTTTCACCAGCGACTATAGAGGTACCTGATTTGGGGTAGGTGGCTATGACAATGTCATCTTCCCTGGCCTGGAAATGATCGATAATCTCATCCAAATTATGGGCGAAAGCACAGAACATGGGAACCCCTCGGACGTTCACCAAATCCTGCCTACGCCATTCGGATGAGGTGGAGTTCATCCTGGCAGCCTTGCGTTGAATGAAGAACGTTGCTGAGATACGTTGTTGTCCCTCACAGATCTGAGGTCCTCGTGTGGCCCGTCCCTTTGGTCTTTTTTCAATCACCTTAAAAAATGATTAGTCACCAACAAAATCATTTTCTGCCAAGTAGGATGTACTTTTCCCCTTCGTTATCTCTAACCTACCAGGCTTCAGCAGTCTCCTAGTCACTCCCTGCCTTACATAACACTTTCCCACACTCTTCTTTGTGTAGGTCTGTTCTTCAAAAAGAGCGTTCTGTTCCAGTGAGGCCGCCCCCACCCCAATCCTTCTTCCATGTGGGGGCCTTTTAGGGCTTACCGGATGGTTCTGTAGTCTCTTAACATCAGGATTCCTGAGGTGTTCAGGCAAAAGTGTTCAACTCATTTACAAATCTATAGACACAATTTCCAATACGTTGGTGCTGGGACTTTAAATGAGACACATCACATACAAAATATGGCGTAGTTAGTACACATGATTACAAATGTTATTGTTTAATAAATAAACACAATAAAATCCAACAAAAAAGAATGATGATAAGGTGATTCATAATATGTAATAAATAAACATTGTGGCAATATAAATTCATTGCTGATCATGATATTCATATTCATAGTAAAAAAAAAAAAAAAAAAAGAAGAAAAAAAAAAGGAAATTGTTACAATATCATGTTACCAGGACTTTTTTTCAGCGGGAACATTGGGGAACGTAATCCCGACACCTCCAGCACTGAATATATGTAATGGCAAGGGGTGTGGAGTGTGCTGGAAGGTCTACTGATGCTGGCTGCTGGTGGATCTATTGTCACTGGTAGGAATCAGTTTTTGTGTGAGGGTCTATTGTTACTGGTGGGGGATCTATTGTTGCTGGGGGGTCTTATGTTGCTACTGCCGAGGGAAAGATTTATTGTTTCTGGAGGGTCTATTGATGCTGGCTGCTGGGAGATCTGTTGTTGCTGCTGGGGGTCTAATGTTGCTGGGGTGGATCTTCTGTTGCTGGGGGTCGTATTTTGTTGTGGGTAGTCCATTGCTGTGTGTGTGTATGGGGGGGGGGGTGTCTATTGTTGTGTGGGGATCTACTTTTACTGGGGTGGGGGTCTATTTTTATGTTGGATTTATTCTTAATGGGGTGGATGTTGTGTGGGGTCTATTGTTGCTGCCTGGGATCTATTGATGCTGGAGTGGGGTCTATTGTTGCAGGGGTGTGGTCTATAATTGCTGGGGAGTCTATTGTTGTGTGGGGGGTCTATTGTTGCTGGGGTGGGGTCTATTCTGTGGGGTTTAATTTTGGGGTGGAGTCTATTGTTACTGCAGCAGATCTATTGTTGCTAGAGTGGGGTCTATTGTTGCTGGGGTGGGGTCCACTGTTGCTGGGGGAGGCTATTATTGTGTGAGGGAGCTATTGTTGCTGGGGTAGGGTTTATGGTTCTGTGGGGTTTATTGTTGCTAGGGTGGATCTATTGTTACTGGTGTGGGGTCTATTGTTGCTGGGTGGGGGGGGAGTCTATTGTGGTGTGGGGGAGCTATTGTGCCTGGGGTGGAGTCTATTGCTACATTTTCTTTTCCTTCAAACCTGGCTGGGCAAATGCAGCAGGAAGTCTGTGAACCCTGAACATGGCGCATAACCCTTTAAATCTGAAGATCTCACTGGTCATCTCTGTAAAATATCTTCTCCAGAATATACTGTGTGTGTGTATATATATATATATATATATATATATATATATATATATATATATATATATATATATCACACAGTATATAATGTTTTATATATAGTCATACTCAGGGGCGTTGCTAGGTCTACAAAAGATCTGAGTCTAGATCCCATAGCAGCATAGTAAAGAAAGTAAAAAAAGTCATACGCTTGGGCGAGCATACACATATATATATATATACAGTAATATACGTGTGTGTGTATATATATCCCCAGAGAGCCCCCCACTTACATCAGGGTCCCCAGAGAGCCCCCTTACATCAGGGTCCCCAGAGAGCCCCCCTTATATCAGGTTCCCCAGATAGCCTCCTCCTTACATCAGAGTCCTCAGAGAGCCTCCCCCTATCATCAGGGTACCCAGAGGGCCCCCCCTTACATTAGGGTCCCCAGAGAGCCTCTCCCTTGCATCAGGGTCCCCAGAGAGCCTCCCCTCCCCTTGGGTACCCCTGCAGAGACTCGGGGCTATTGGCCCCATATTCGGGGCTATAGCCCCAAAAGCAAACCCCTAGCGACGCCCCTGGTCATACTGTATTGTCATTTAGGCTCCATTCACACCTGAGCAATGCAGAATCGAGCAGGTTGGGTTCACCTCTTATCCACATTGAATTCAAACCAGAATCTCATCCCCACAGGGGAAACATCTGACCCTACTGTAGTCATACAACGTGGGCGTTGGATTTGCCAGTTAAATATACTTTATTTTCATTATTACCAATCGCTAATTTTTTTTTTATCCTTTGCTCTCTCCTGTAAAAGCTTTATTTTTGTATTTGAGTACCATGGAACATCTGTTCTTCTCATCTGCATGCAGAAGGTTACGCTCTAGGGGGGCAGGAATTTCCGTCATGTAAATACGTTTGAGGGTCATGAAAGGGGGACTGGGCAGACAAGGATCTCATTCAATGAAGGACACTAAAGTCTGAGAGACTGTGGAAGAGTTTAACCATTTTACTGCGAGGAGGAATGGTGAATGAGATCTTGTTGGAGAGGTTCCATGGGAAAGTTCAGGAATTGCTAGAAAGAGGAGAGTGATAAATTAGCTTTGGATGGAGGCACTGACCGTTCTACATTGTGAGGGATCTACATCACAGAGAAAAGCAAGGGTTAGTTAGAAGAACCAATGAGAGTACCCATAGATGAGAGGGATATATGGGCATTGGATGGAGGCACTGATCATCCTACAATGGGAGGGATCCAGATCACGGAGAAAAATTAAGGATGGCTTGTAGATCAGCTGAGAGTACCCAAAGATGAGAGGGATAAATGCGCATTGGATGGAGGCACTGCTCATCCTACATTGGGTGGGATCTAGATCACAGAGAAAAACGAAGTATGGCTCGTAGATCTGCTGAGAGTACCCATAGAGGGATAAATGGGCATTGGATGAAGGCACTGATCATCCTACAACGGGAGGGATCCAGATCACAGAGAAAAGCAAGGGTTGGTTAGAAGAACCAATGAGAGTACCCATAGATGAGAGGAATAAATGGGCATTGGATGGAGGCACTGATCATCCTACAACGGGAGGGATCCAGATCACAGGGAAAAACTAAGGATGGCTCGTAGATCTGCTGAGAGTACCCATAGAAGAGGAGAGGGATAAATTAGCTTTGGATGGAGGCACTGACCGTTCTACATTGTGAGGGATCCAGATCACAGAGAAAAGCAAGTGTTAGTTAGAAGAACCAATGATAGTACCCATAGATGAAAGGGATATATGGGTATTGGGTCGAGGCATTGATCATCCTACAACGGGAGAGATCCAGATCACAGAGAAAAATGAAGGATGGCTTGTAGATCTGCTGAGAGTACCCAAAGATGAGAGGGATAAATGGGCATTGGATGGAGGCACTGCTCATCCTACATCGGGTGGGATCTAGATCACAGAGAAAAACGAAGTATGGCTCGTAGATCTGCTGAGAGTACCCATGGATGAGAGGGATAAATGGGCATTGGATAAAGGCACTGGTCATCCTACAACGGGAGGGATCTAGATCACAGAGAAAGCAAGGGTTAGTTAGAAGAACCAATGAGAGTACCCATAGATGAGAGGGATATATGGGCATTGGATGGAGGCACTGATCATCCTAAAACGGGAGGGATCCAGATCACATAGAAAAACGAAGTATGGCTCGTAGATCTGCTGAGAGTACCCATAGATGAGAGGGATAAATGGGCATTGGATGAAGGCACTGGTCATCCTACCACGGGAGGGATCTAGATCACAGAGAAAAGCAAGGGTTAGTTAAAAGAACCAATGAGAGTACCCATAGATGAGAGGGATATATGGGCATTGGATGGAGGCACTGATCATCCTACAACGGGAGGGATCCAGATCACAGAGAAAAACGAAGGATGGCTCGTAGATCTGCTGAGAGTACCCATAGATGAGAGTGATAAATGGGCATTGGAAGGAAGCAGTGACGATCCTACAAAGGGAGGAATTCAAATGAACTAAGGCAGACCATAGACGTTGTGAATTTCTTTTCTGCAACCGTGGGTTGCAGGAGAGAAATTTGCACAATTCCTCCATCAACACAGACAGTGCTGACACAGGAATCCCAGGAATTCACCACCTGGAGAAGGCAGTGCTTATTGCTAGCGGCTATAGCAGCCACTAGCATTAATCACAAGTAAATCTAGCAGGCTGGTTGTACCCAAGTTGATCAATTGATGCATGCAGGCATGCTGAGCTGGCCGAGATTTGCACCATCTGTTGTCGGCCTAAGAATGCCATAGGATAGTTAGAGGAGCCACTGTCTTGGAGTACCCAAAGATGAGAAGGACATCAGTCGATTGAAACTGCACTGCATGATGGAGAAGCTGCCAGCTCTTCCAAGAGCAGTCATCTGGGCCAAAATCATTTTTTTGGGATTTTTTTTTTTTAGTCCAACTGCTGTTGATATCCTCTAGTGATGGAGTGTGAGAGGAAGAAGCAGTAAGCAAAAGCCGCTCAGCTCATGCGCTGACAAGGAATATGCTGATAGTAGGAAAGAGCAGAGTGACACAGAGGTGAGCTCATCACTGCGCTGCTTCTCCTTTTACTGTCCAATCTGTTAGAAATTCTGAATACAGTATAGCCCTACAGAACAAACAACGCACTGTCCACATGGGCTTTGCTGCTTAAAGCGGAGCTCCAGGCTCTCCCCCGAAAAAATTAAAAGTCAGCTCAGCAGCTACAAATACTGTAGCTGCTGACTTTTAATATAAGGACATTTCCTGTCAAGGGATCCTGCGATGTCCTCACCCAAACTGATTCTTCAATTGTCTCCAGGTGCAAGTAAGGGAAACAGGCCGGTTTTCTACTGCCCATGTGTGAGCCGTGCTGCGTCTTGCGAATGGTCCTGTAGTCTTCTGGGACCTGTGATGTGTCCCAGGAGACTGTGGGGGATGTATATATCTGTAGTTGTACAAAAATACATGAACAATGTATTCCAACACAATCAAAAGCTGGGGGGGAGAGGAGGGGCGGGTCCAGGACAACCTAGACTTCTGAGGAAGTGGGTTGAATGATGCTAGAAGTAGCCATCAGAGTGAGGACATCTAGTGGCAGAAAAAGGCACTGTGGGGAAAATCTCTAAACATTTCTATCTTATACTTTTATCTTTTATAGAGTTATTCATTTCTATCTTGGCATTTGTGGCTGGAGTTGTGCTTTAAGGATTACAGTATTTGCAAGCTGCAGTTAGCTATGTAGCAGTTGTGCAACCAAGTCATCAATCCCATGGTAATCAGGTTACAACCATAAAGAAAAGGGGCGTCTTATGAGAGGTACAGGGTCAAGGGTTGCTATGGATTCCCGGTGGGGAGCTGCGTGCTCTCATTGTTTCCTCCAGACTTATTCTCTAGGACTTTGGATAAATCTTCCAGCTCAGTTATTTATTACTGAGCGCTTGTATTTCATATAAGAACAGAAGGCTGCATAGTTCAGGGCTGGCAGTGTAAATGGTATTAGTTCTCCAATATTCAGAATATGACATCAAACTGTAAAAAAGATCTTCAGCTGCATTTAAAGCCCAACTTTGTGCCCCCCCCCCCCCCCTCATTTCCCCAGAGGATATCCCTCTGCCCCTTGAGATCCCCTGTATATATTGTATGCCTTGTTTTCTATGCTTACCTTTTCCAGGTGTCTTCGAGGTGGACATGCCTTCTTCCGATCTTCTTCCAGCAGTGGGTGTTCCTCTATGTTGCATCGATCCTCAATGATCTGCATTATTAAACAGTGAGTGCGAAGGACCTCTGCGATGCCCCTGCAGGGGGCCGGTCCATGACACCCTACATCCCTGGTGCCAAACCTGTGGCCTGGGGGCTGCATGTGGTCCTTTGGCACTTTTTGTGTGGGCCCCCGGGACCCCTGCATCTGTGCTACCCTATTTTTCTGTTATAGCAGTGATTTTCTAGCAGTCTCACGTAATATGTCTCCATTCAATAACTTTGTCTTGAAGCATGTCCCCTGTTCTCAACGACTGCTATAGCATCTTCACAGTCTCTGACCATCTCCTGTATTATGTCCGCAGTCTCTGACCATCTCTTCTATTATATCCAAAGTCTCTGACCATCTCGTCTATCATATCCAAAGTCTCTGACCATCTCTTTTATTATATCCAAAGTCTCTGACCATCTCTTCTATTATATCCAAAGTCTCTGACCATCTCGTCTATCATATCCAAAGTCTCTGACCATCTCTTCTATTATATCCAAAGTCTCTGACCATCTCTTCTATTATATCCAAAGTCTCTGACCATCTCGTCTATCATATCCAAAGTCTCTGACCATCTCTTCTGTTATATCCAAAGTCTCTGTTCAACTCTTGTATTAAATCTGCAGTCTCTGACCATCTGTTGTATCATGTCAGCAGTCTTTGATTATCTGTTATATCATGTCCACAGTCTCTGACCATCTCTTGTATTATGTCCAAAGTCTCTGACCATCTCTTGTATCATGTCTGCAGTCTCTGACCATCTTTTGTGTCATGTCTGCAGTCTCTGAACATCTCTTGTATCATGTCTGCAGTCTCTGACCATCTCTTGTATTATATCCAAAGTCACTGGCCATCTCTTGTATCATGTCCACAGTCTGACCATCTCTTGTATCATGTCCACAGTCTGACCATCTCTTGTATCATGCTTGCAGTCTCGGACCATCTCCTGTATCATGTCTTCAGTCTCTAACCATCTCCTGTAACATGTCTGCAGTCTCTGACCATCTCTTATATCATATCTGCAGTCTTTGACCATCTCTTGTATCATGTCTGCAGTCTCTGACCATCTCTTGTATCATGTCTGCAGTCTCTGACCATCTCTTGTGCCATGTCTGCAGTCTCTGACCATCTCTTGTAACATGTCTGCAGTCCCTGACCATCTCTTGTATCATGTTTGCAGTCTCTAACCATCTCCTGTAACATGTCTGCAGTCTCTGACCATCTCTTGTATCATATCTGCAGTGTCCAACCATCTCTTGTATCATGTCTGCAGTCTCTGACCATCTCCTGTGTTATGTCTGCAGTCTCTGACCATCTCTTGTATCATGTCTGCAGTCTCTGACCATCTTTTGTATCATGTCTACAGTCTTTGACTATCTCTTGTGTCACGTCTACATTCCAGTAAATCTGCTATGGGGCGGTCGGGTGATGTCCCCCCCCCCCCCCCAAAAATGCATTTGAAAAACCACCGCACAAATTATACGTGACATAAACAATTGTAACTACAAATGTTTTGTTCTCCCAAGCCTTTGCTTTCAGAAAATAGATCATGTTTGGGGGTTCTAAGTAATTATCTAGTAAAAAAAAAAAAATGAAGATCTTTGCATGTATAGGAAGTGTGCCAGAATTGACTTGGGCAGCTATGGCGCAGTAAAAGCTCAGTGGTTGCAGTACGGATGTTGTCGTCTCTCATTGTTCTTTGCTCTGCTTTAGTAGTTTGTTGGTGTTCTAGGGTTGCTGGGGATTATAAAACCCTGGCAGGAAATTTGCTGAATCATAGAGCACATGTGGGGTGGGGGATGGGGGGGCGCAGCACAGCTGAACAAAGCGTGTCCCTCTTGTGACTGTAACTCGCTCTTCACCTTTTCCCTCCTCTCCCAAACCCCTGCTGTCTACACGTGATACAACCTTTGCTCAATCTCCTGAGCGTCTCCTGTTATCAGAACCTTCATACACTATATTGTCAAAAGTATTGTGACACCTGCCTTTACACACACATGAACTTTGATGGCATCCCAGTCTTAGTCCGTAGGGTTCAGTCTCCACTAATTCATCCCAAAGGTGTTGAGGTCAGGACTCTGTGCAGGCCAGTCAAGTTTCTCCACCCCAAACTCGCTTATCCATGTCTTTATGGACCTTGCTTTGTGCACAAACTGTTCCCACAAAGTTAGGAGCATGAAATTGTCCAACATGTCTTGGTATGCTGACGCCTTAAGAGTTCCCTTCCCTGGAACTAAGGGGCCAAGCCGAACCCCTGAAAAACAACCTCACACCATAATCCCCCCTCCACCAAATGATTTGGACCAGTGCACAAAGCAAGGTCCATAAAGACATGGATGAGCGAGTTTGTGGTGGAGGAACTTGACTGGCCTGCACAGAGTCCTGACCTCAACCCAATAGAACACCTTTGGGATGAATTAGAGCGGAAACTGCAAGCCAGGCCTTCTCATCCAACATCAGTGCCTGACCTCACAAATGCTCTTCTGGAAGAATGGTCAAACACTCCCATAGACACACTCCTAAACCTTGTGTTCAGCCTTCCCAGAAGAGTTGATGCTGTTATAGCTGCAAAGAGTGGGCCAACTCAATTTTGAACCCTACGGACTAAGACTGGGATGCCATCAAAGTTCATGTGTGTGTGTAAAGGCAGGCGTCCCAATACTTTTGACAATATAGTGTATATGAATGGTTATTGGAAACCATGGGGTACGACTTGTCATGCCTCTTTGATGTCCAAAGTCGCATGACAAGTCGCACAAGTGTGAATGGGATGTCAGAGTCGGGTGTTTGCAGGCTGCATTCATGACTTTAAAGTGGACCTTTAAATAACTCTACAGCTCTACGTGAATACATCCCTGACCTGTCACTATGTGCAGCAACAGAATAGAAAAAAAGTCATACTTGAGCTAAAGTCAGTGACTTCACCTAGGCTAAGATAATGTCTTCAGTCTGCTGCAGGCAGGAGGAAGCATTTTCTCAGTCTCCTCTCGCCCAGTGATCAGTTTGCAACATTGCATTCTTGTAGCAAGTCACAAGGTGAGAGTCTGCAACTGAGGCCAATCCGTGGCAGACATTTATAAACACAGCCAAACACTGCACAAGTACCAAGATTTACAATGATTGTGTCTTCTCTGAGTCAGCATCTCAGTCCAGGAAGTAGATGATGCCTGAGTAAAGATGGTTCCGTCTTTCTGGAGAGAAAAGCAGATGAACTCCCCCCCCCCCCGTAACTGTAACCTGAAATATGCTTTTAGCAGGCATGTATCCCATTTTAGGGAAGCTTGGAGCTTGCTAAAAACTTACTAAAGCTTGGTAAAAGTTTAGATTAAGCCACATTCATCAAGACCTGTACTCACACTGTGGTTGTGTGCAGGGCCGTCTTTAAGGCAGGGCAAAAGGGGCATCTGCCCTGGGCCTCATCATTGTTGTGGGGCCCAAAGCAGCTGCCTTATACTTGCCAACTATCCTAATTTAAATTCCCTTGTCCCTTGAAGATTTAGTCCCGTGCTGTGTCCTGATATCTCAGTGTGAAGTTCTGTTACTAATGCTGCCCAGCTATGCCCTCGCTCACCTGCAGACCCTGTGTTTTCTTGGAAATAACCGGCATCGATAAGTAAATAGCGGCGGCATTAATATGTAAATAGCGACGGACCAGCGGCATTGATATGTAAATAGATGCGGCATTCATGTGTATATCATGTCCCCCTGAGGTCATATCAACCATCACTTCTGCTGAATGCTGCCCACTGGGGAGGTAAAGGCGCATGCTTGAAAGTCCTGTCTACAACTGCGGTCATTGCCCACTTGCCTACTGGACACTTAAACCCCCTTCCTGCCCAGGCCAATTTTCAGCTTTCAGCGCGGTCGCACTTTCAATGACAATTGCGCGGTCATGCTACACTGCACCCAAAATAAAATTTTTATCTTTTTTTTTCACACAAATAGAGCTTTCTTTTAGAGATATTTAAAAACTGCTGGATTTTTTATCTTTTGCTTAAAAAAAACAAAAAAAAGACCAAAAATTTTGAAAAAAACCACAACAGTTTCATAATTTGTTATAAAATTTTGAAAACCGGTCATTTTTCTCCTTCATTGATGTGTGCTGATGCAGCTGCACTGATAGGCACTGATAAGGCGGCACTGATGGGCACTGATGGGGCGGCACTGATGAGGTGGCACTAATGGGCACTGATGAGGTGGTATTGAGAAGTGGCACTGATGGGTGGCACTGATGGGTGGCACTGAAGGGCACTGATAGGTGGCACTGATAGGTGGCACTGATGGGTGGCTCCGATGGGCACTGGTAGGCATTGGTAGGTGACACTGATAGGCAGCACTAATCTGTGACACTGATTGTGAGGCACTGATGGGCATTGATTGGCAGCACTGATAGGCATTGATAGGTGGCACTGGTGGGCAAAGGTAGGTAGCACTGGTGGACACTGGTAGGTGGAACTGGTGGGCACTGGTAGATGGCACTGGTGGGTACTGATAGGTGGCACTGGTGGACACTGGCAGGTGGCACTGGTGGGCACAGACAAGGCAACGGCAGCTCTCTGTATGAGAGACCAATGTCCCTCAGAACACAGACAGACAGAAGCCGGTAATCGAAATTGCCGATTTCTGATCGTCCGTTTACATCACGTGATCAGCTGTTATTTGCTGACAGCTGATCACATGGTAAGGGGCTGGGATCACCCCCTTACTCCAATCTATGATCAGCCGAGTCCCATAGACTCTGCAGGGACTCGCTGACAGCGCATGTTTGGGAAGTCGTCTATTGATGGCCTCCCAGCAATTAAGGCCCGCGCTGTAGCCATCATTCGGCTACAGCACGGGCAGGAGGTGGTTTAGCCTACCATCATCCTGTTTTGCAAAGGTAAGCAAATTGGAGGTGGAACCCTTTTTCAAAATAACATGGTGCCACAGCACCGTGAAGTCTGGTGCATGTGAATACACACATCTCAGCAGATGTGTGAGGGTATCATTAACAATTAATGGTTAAAGGGCAGCACATTCCTGTGGTGTCAGGAAAACGATTTTGCATGCGTTCCCGACAGACACAAATGTGAACGCTCATTTACATTGGTGGTCAATTTCAATCTTCTCATTACATTGGGGCTTGGTGTACAATCATTTCATTCACACTAGCGGCCAGTGTGAAGGTCCTCCTTACATTGGTGGTCAGTGTAAATCCCCATTACATTGGTGGCCAGTGTAGAAACTCCTCTTTATATTGGTAATTGGTAAAAAAAAATCCAAACTTGCATTCATGGTCATTTTCAAATTCTCGCTTACATTTGGTGGTCCATGTAGAAGCCCCCTTTAAATTGATGGTGAGTGTAAATCCCCCTTTATTGGTGACCAGTGTAGAAATCCCCCTTTATTGGTTGTTGATGTAAAATCCTCCATTACATTGGTTGTCAGTGTAAATTCTTCATTACAATGGTGATGAGTGTAAATCCCCCTTCACATTGGTGGTCAGTTTAAATCTCCTCTAAAATTGGTGGTCGGTGTAGAAGTGTTACCTTACATTGATGGTCAGTACAAATCTCCTTGACGATGGTTGTCAGTGTACATTCCCCCTTACACTGGTGGTTGGTGTAAATTCGTCTATTACATTGGTATCAGTGTGGAAATCCCTCTTTATATTGGCGGGGGAGTAAAATCCCCTGTTACATGTTGGTCAGTGTAAATCCCCCTATTATTATTGGTCAGTGTAAATTACCCATTACATTGTTGGTCAGTGTAGAATCCCCCACTATATACTTGCCAAAAATTTCCAGCTTTGCTCTACATGATTCAGAATTTGCCACAGTGTACTGCCTCCTAACTCATCCCATCCCCCCACCACTGCCACTGATCCCATCAACCCCTCAGCATTGCCACTGATCACCCCCCCCCCTCCTCCCCCAGCATCACCACTGATTCCAGGGGTCCTAGGATGCCTAGGAGTTTTCTGTCTTTTGATGGGTCCCCTCACCTCCCCAGTTCATGGTATATGCAGGCAGTGAGGAGATGATGTGCTGTAGCCTTTAGCAACCAATCAGTGAGCAGTAATGATGTGCACTAACCTCTTGCAACCAATCAGTGAACAGTAATAATGTGCAGTAACCTCTAGCAACCAATTAGTGAGTAGTAAGTATGTCCAGTAACTTCTAGCAACCAATCAGTGAGCAGTATCGATGTACAGTAATCACCAGGAACCAATCAATAAGCAGAAGTCATGCACTGTAACCTCTAGCAAATAATCAGTGAGCCATAATGTGTGCTGTAACCTCTAGTAGCCAGTCAGTTACCTGATTATCGGTGTAGATGTCTCTTTATTACAAGCAGGTTATCGGTTCTCTTCTCCCATCCTTGCACTGTCAGTGTGAAGAAAGGAAAGCCGATAACCGGATTGTGTTGACATCATGATCAGCTGTCATTGGACACAGCTGATCATGTGGTAAAGGGCAGCTGTGATTGGCCCTTTACCTCGTGATTATGTCACACTGACACTTCCCCAATGCACCCTGTGTCCTGATGAAGTTATGTAGGTGGTGAAACATGTCGGGAGCACATTGCACAATGCATTTGTTGAGCAGAGCACTATGCAGCAATAATATTTTTAGTAAAGGATGGTACAGTATAGGAATGAGAGAAGTGGAAAGTAATACATAGAAGAGCAGGAAAGGACCGGTATAAAATGTATAGAGAACCCATTCACTGCCAAGTCCTGCCTAGAACATATTGACATCTGAAAATGTGATGCAAAGTGAAAATGTTTCCCCTCATCTAATAATATTCTATTTAGTCTGTCTGCAGGATTTAATTGTGTATTGGTAAAAAAACCTTTTCCAAAACCCAATTAATCCAAAGAACAATTGGAACAGGTTATCTTACAATCAGACAATGATGGCTGGTGCTCTATTTTCTCTATTTTTGGCAAACAAGTCACCTGACCCCCCTCCCCCTCCGTTCATTCGGTCAGTCAAACCCACCACCACCCCCGCCACTCGCTCGCTCGATGAACAACCCCCCCCCCCCGTCACTCGCCCATCTGTCCGTCAGCCCCGCACTTACCCCATCCAGGTTGCAGGTCCTGCTCCCGACCAATACGGTCTCTTCACCTCTCAGCTAATCAGGTCTCAGGACCTGCTTTTTGATTGGCTGGGAGAAGAAGCCGGAAGACAATAGCGAAAAATAATTTGCTATTGTCACACAACTGGGTGGGCTCAGGGGGCGCAGTGCTTTGCGCCCTGAGCCCACCCTTTTTTGAAGCCAATTAGAGCCTCAGGCTCTGATCATGTGCTTAAAAAAAAAAAAGAACCACCATTGAAATCTATGCGTCCGGTGCCCTGCATGTAGATTAGGGGCTGGCGCATGGATTGGGGGGCAACTCCCCTGCACCCCTAATGGAGCGGCCGCCACTGCACTCTAACATTCCATAGAGCCGCACTATAGGCTAAAAACAAATAGGGAAAAGCAGCTTGCACAACAATGATAAAAGAAATTGTGCTGGGCAAATTTACTCAAATCATATACAATATATCTTTATTGTGAATCGTGTCCCCTACGCCAATCCTCTTCACAATAGGAAAAATACAGAATATGTTACACATAGGAAACAAAATATTACAAACCATAAAAAGGAGTGAAATAAAAAGCATTCATACAGTGGGTATAGAAAAGAATCTCCTCCTTTAACATAATCACATTGGGGGTTATTTACTAAAGGCAAATCCACTTTGCACTACAAGTGCAAAGTGCATTTGAAATTGCACTGAAAGTGCATTTGGAAGTGCAGTCGCCGTAGATCAGAGGGGGACATGCAAGGAAAATTAAAAAACGCATTTTAGCTTACACATGCTTGGATAAAAAAAAAAATCAGCAGAGCTTCCCCTCATTTCAGATCTACCCCTCAGATTTACAGCGACTGCACTTCCAAGTGCACTTTCAGTGCAATTTCAAGTGCACTTTGCACTTGTAGTTTTCACTTGTAGTGCAAAGTGGAGTTGCCTTTCGTAAATAACCCCCATTGTGTTGCTTTGCAGCCTGAAATAAAGACAGACACAGTTTTTGTTTTATCCAGCTGTATTTACTCAGTGCAAATATAACATCCAAGTGAAGGATATAACACCAACATGTCAGAAAACAATAAAAAAAAAATCAAAAACAGAATGACTGAGTTGGAAAAAGGATCATCCCTTCCTAAAAATGACTTGTAAGCTCAATCAGGTGTAGTGAATCACTTTCTCAATAGCATACAAAAGCCATTTGACTTTCAACTATGCCCCCCCCCCCCCCTTCAATACCTTCCTTTTCTGAATGGACACAGTGAGTGATCGGTACTGCACTCACTGTGTCCATTCATAACTAAAGCATAGTAACTGTGTTTACAAAGCTTCAGTTTGTGAATGAATGTTAAGTTCTGTACATAGCTATTCCTGGGATTGTAGATGGTGGTCCTGTTTCTGGGATTGTAGATGGTGGTTCTGTTCCTGGGATTGTAGATGGTGGTTTTGGTCCTGAGTTTGTAAATGGTGGTTCTGCTCCTGGGTTTGCACAGGGTGGTTCTGTTCCTGGGATTGTAGATGCTGGTTCTGTTCCTGGGATTGTAGATGGTGGTTCTGGTCCTGAGGTTGTAGATGGTGGTTCTGTTCCTGGGATTGTAGATGGTGGTTCTGTTCCTGGGATTGTAGATAGTGGTCCTGGTTCTCAGTTTGTAGATGGTGGTTCTGTTCCTGGGATTGTAGATGGTGGTTCTGGTCCTGAGGTTGTAGATGGTGTTTTTGGTCCTGAGTTTGTAAATGGTGGTTCTGGTCCTGGGTTTGAACAGGGTGATTTTGTTCCTGGGATTGTAGATGCTGGTTCTGTTCCTGGGATTGTAGATGCTGGTTCTGGTCCTGGGTTTGAACAGGGTGATTTTGTTCCTGGGATTGTAGATGCTGGTTCTGTTCCTGGGATTGTAGATGCTGGTTCTGTTCCTGGGATTGTAGATGCTGGTTCTGTTCCTGGGATTGTAGATGCTGGTTCTGTTCCTGGGATTGTAGATGCTGGTTCTGTTCCTGGGATTGTAGATAGTGGTTCTGTTCCTGGGATTGAAGATGGTGGTTCTGGTCCTGAGTTTGTAGATGGTGGTTTTGGCCCTGGGCTGTAGCTCCAACTGGGTCCTTGTTACATACGGAAGGTGAGATCTGTGTCAGACATTTCCTTCTGGTAATATTCATCAAATCTCTCGTTCTGGGCTACGGTGAATTGGTTCTTCCAGTCACCCCAAATTCCTAGAGGGAGGAGAGAGATGTGACATGAGGTATCATGGAGGACTTCACACTCATACTTACACACATTGTGGTCCTGGATTCCAGAAAACTCAACTCACACACAATATGCAGTTTGCCCACCGACTTTCTGGCTGGGTGTGCACAAATCACAGCCAGTTTGTTGTCTGGTCCCACCCAGACCCCACCTCTAAAAATGCAGAGATTACTGACCATGTCCACTTTGATGGTTGGTCCCACATAGATCCATCCTACTCGTGTCCCCAAGCCCCGCAGGCCACAGTTATTCTCTTTTTGAGTTACTGCACATATATAACAACTTAAATAAGGTTGATGCTGTGATCCAGAGACATGAGCCGAGACACAACATTGGGGTGACAAAGAACCTAGATGCAGGACTGTCCCAGCAAATCCAGGACAGTTGGCATCTCTACACCGACATTATCATTTGTTTAGGTTTTGATGCAAATAATAGTTGTTTTTCAAAGTATTTTTGAAGTTTTTTCTTTGTGTGGACACTCAAGAAAAAGTTTCAGTGTATCGCAGTTCTTTTTTCTTTACACAAACTGTGATAAAAAGAACTGTGAGGAAAAACTTTAATAATGTAAAGCGTAACTAAACTCAAGAACAAAAGTGGAATATAATGCAGTTTACCAGTCCTTAGATGTGGTAGCTGCATTTGTTTTCTATTTTTTCCCCCTTCTATCCACCTGGCGATCCTGTCAGTAACACACTTCCTGTCCTAGGGTGACAACGCTCAGTCACTGTACTGTATTCATGGAGGAGAGGTTGTCACTCTAGAACAGGAAGTGTGTTACAATTACAGGACACCTTCTCCTGTTCACTGCTTGACATAAAACTGCAGTGTGCACAGGACGGATAAACAGGTATTTTTCTACTTATTAAACAGATTTATCAAAGCTCTTTTTGTTGTATATTAAACAGACCAAAAGGGAGGACATAGGTGAAGTGCATTATTGGAGGGTTATATACATTTTAAGTTTGATGTCCTTTTAGGATAAGGATATCTATTAACAAAAAGAATGGCTGTTAGGATAGAAAGATCTGACAAACCCAAAACTGTGGGGAGAGAATGGGGGAGTCATACTGAACCTAGTGCCACCCTAATTTTCCACAGAATTCACAAGTTGGTAACAAAATTTTGAGGAAACACAATCCAGCTTTAGACATTTTAGACAAAAAAGCAGACGTGGCATAAATCTCCACTGCAATACTCATCTTTGAGTATGTTTCTAATTTATACTAAACTGAACTTCCAAGGCCAAAACTCTATACATAATCCATAAATCCTGCTACAATGGAGTTATCTTCATAAAAAGTAGTTACACTAACATATAGTAAAATGCCAATTAGTTAGACACCAAACACACATATGTTACAAGAATCAGAAGGCTAATGGGGCATATTAGACCCCCTAACAGAATCATATATAATATCTACATCATATTTGGTATCTAACAAATTGTAATTTCATTCTGCTAAATAATACGCAAATTTTATTCTGCTAAACAACATGTTCATTCTGAAAGCTTGTCTATTTTGGATAGTTAGCATTAAGAGTCTTTGCGCCCTCGAATATAATGTAATACTCTCCAGACCACTGCAGCACTCCCTTGGACCCTTTGATTGGGTAGAGCTGGCTTTGCGACAACCTCTCCATGGACAAGGGAAGTTGATTGTATTTGGCTCTCTTTTTACATCAAAACTTCCAAGGGTATTAGAAGTCACTTTTTCTAACGGCCATTGACTCTTGCAAACATCAGGCTAGACTTTGACCTCAACACACTATTATGCCGCGTACACACGGTCGGATTTTCCGACGAGAAATGTTCGATGTGAACTTGTTGTCCGACCGTGTGTATGCTCCATCGAACATTTGCTGTCGGAATTTCCGCACACAAATGTTTGAGAGCCGGTGCTCAAATTTTCCGACAACAAAACTTGTTGTCGGAAAGTCCAATCGTGTGTACACAAGTCCGTCGCACAAAAGTCCACGCATGCTCTGAATCAAGCAGAAGGAGCTGCGCTGGCTATTGAACTTCCTTTTTCTCGGCTCATCGTACGTGTTGTACGTCACTGCATTCCCACGTTCGGAATTTTGTGCCAACATTTGTGTGACCGTGTGTATGCAAGACAAGTTTGAGCCAACAACCTTCGGAAAAAATCCACTGTTTTGTTGTCGGAAAATCCCATCGTGTGTTCAGGGCATTAGATTTTCTGCAGATTTTTGTCTATAGATTTACCAAAACCACGTAGTGCAAGGGCCTGCTTGATTGCATACAAATGAAAATGAATTTCTGGATGCTCTAATTATTTAAAGAACTTACCAAATGTTGCCCCTGTAATGAGCTATCATAGTTTAGGCTCAGTTACATTCCCGTCTGGATGTGGCAGTGAGTGATACAGACATTTTCTTTAAAAGTCAGCATTACAACAGCAGATGCAATGAACAGTGCATGTTTCCATTAAAACATGTGATGGAGGCTACTGTGTGCAATTATAAAGGCTCAGTTAATCTGCCCTAGTGACAATCGCTTACAGTCTGCTGATGCTTAGGTTTTTCTCCCAGAGCAGGAAAATCTCTGCACAGGTGGGGTTACTGTTGTTATGGGATGAAGTTACATTTTAATAATAAGAAGGGCTATTTATTTATTGATTTTTTTTCTTGTTATCTTTGTATTTTTTGCTTTCATTTTTTTAATTGAAGCCAATTATTTTAAATTGAACATAACTATCCATGTACACAATGCACTAACCAATCAAGAAAGTGTGGGGAGCAAAGAAGTAGCACAATGACCACATTATTTTTTTTATTATTATACAGGATTTATATGGGGGCAACAGTTTGCGCAGCGCTTTACAACATGAAGACAGACAGTAAAGTTACAATACAATTCAATACAGGAGAAATCAGAGGGCCCTGCTTGTTAGAGCTTACAATCTAGGAGGTATAATAATAATATTAATAATTTTGTGCTTAGATTTTCTACTCCAGCCAAACGTGCATGCTGATTATTAGATTGGCGTTCTTTTGCATATAATTGACCATTCATGTATGTCTCTGCAATGAATTAACATCATTTTTTGTTGATTTTGCCAATACTTGTTTAATTAAGGATTAAGGAAACATAAAACAACGTAAGGAAGATTGCTAAGGCTTACCTTTCCTCATAAATGGGGATATTGAGTGATCCATGAATGGGAAGGTACTATAGTTGGCCATGGGGTTGTCCTTCATAGCCTGGAAGGAGGTGTTCTTGTGTATTTTTTCTACAATTTCTTCAGGAAGTTCCTGATTCATGAACTTCATCACCTTTCTGATTTCACGTTTTGGGTCCTAACCAAAGAGATTCGGGGAGAGTCAATTTTCTATTATAGGTCAAGAGTTCTCCAGATGATGGCAAGACAAAGTCAAGTTACCTCAAGCATGTCCTCGTAGAACAAGTACAAGACCTTGTGTTTTTTCCTCATCTCCCACCAGCCCTTCACATGTTTGGCCCATGACCCAAAAGCAACTGCCGGACAAAGCAAAATGTTTGAGAGAATTGGCCATGAAAGAAAAGTAACAGAACGTTAGAAAAGTCTTCAAAATGCCTAAGCATGTTTTCCAGTCTGTCCATTCCACAATACAGAACATGGACATTTCATGGGAACTATCAGTTTCCAAGAGCCCAACTACTGACTCACGTACCATTACCCTCCATGTAGGCATTTAGATATTCATCCCACGTCCCAGGTTCTGGATGTCCATAGGCCATTCTGTAGAAGTGATAGTATGATACCGCTACATCCTTTGCATTCCTAGCCACGTAGATCATCTAGAAAAAGATGGTGATACGTTTGTTTTCAATGCAAGAAATGTCACATAGAAATGTCACTCTCGAGACTAAGGAAGACAAATAACTTGGTAAAAGCCCCACACTTGCTTAGTATTGCATTGCTTTGCTTAGTATTGCACTTTAAATGATAATCTGGAGAGCTTTCTTGAAGCCTATGAACCACCCATCAGAACTCGTCTGGTATTTTGGAATTCAGATCTTGCAATGGGGGAAACCTATGGTTACCATATTGTCAAAATTAAATTAAGGGTTTCCCTACTGACTATGCATGACAAAGGCAAGTAAAGGGCCACATTTTGGAGATCACTGCCCTAGACTGTTCATTTAGCCTGAAAGAGTGACTGCTACTGTGTGCCTGGCTGCCTCTGCACTGAATAGAAAAAAAAAACCTTGGCCTGTCCCTACAGGGGTGAGCTCTACATGTTGACTAATAACTAACTCAAATTCTAACAAATTCAAAATACAAAATACGACAGATACTCAACAAACAAAAGGAAACCTTGCAGTTCTTTTCCCAGAAGCTCTTCGGAAGAACGTCTGCTTGAAGATGGGTCTTAATCACACGTGGGGGGTCCAATTTGTTCAGTATCTCAGTTGCTGGAGGGAAAAAAACATTAGAAGGAAAATAAGTAGTAATAGGAAAAGAAGATTAGAAGTAAAAAAAAATGGGAGAAAGAATCTTGTGATTGCAAATTTATTCCATGAAGTTCCAGCTCTCACCAGCTCCAGAAATGGGAGGACAAAACATAATAGCTCTGGGGTGACTATAGCCGGCTCAACCACTCAAAGAGAAAAACATTCCTCTCTGACCCTACAGGGCAATCACATAAAAATATTACTTTCATTAAAATTATTAGAAATATTACCCTGTTTCCCCGAAAATAAGACCTAGCGTGATTGTCGGTGATGGCTGCAATATCAGCCCTACCCCCCAAATAAGCCCTAGTTAAAGTTCTTGTAAGTCTTATTTTCAGGGTAGGGCTTATTTTCGGGGAAACAGGGTAGGGCTTATTTGGGGGGTAGGGATTATATTGCAGCCATCACCGACAATCACGCTAGGTCTTATTTTTGGGGAAACAGGGTATTAGTAGTAATTACAACGGTGGAGACTCTTGTGGAGAAACATGCAAACTATTTTTCAATACTAGTCTTGATTTTGCTAGGGCTTCCCTTGTGCATACTCTGATTGGACGAGGTGGAGACGGCTACATCATCCACCCCTCCTTTTCACCTCGTTCAATCAGAGAAAGCCTTGTATTCAGTGGAAAAAATACAGGAGGTTCACGCACCCCCATGTGTTCAGTAAGCTCACTTGAGCTCCTGAAAGGTTTTACTCCTTTCATGACCAGAGCATTTTTTGCTATTCATTATACAGCCCACTTCCTGTTTCTTGTCTGGTCATTAGCCTAGGCTTATGACATCATGCACAGCGCTCTCTCTCTCACTCTAGTTAGAGTTTGCCAGGAAGGGAGGGGGATGAGTCATAAGAGGGCCAATGAGAGCTGCAGAGCTGGAGGTGTGCCTCTACGTGTCTGTGTAAATCCAGGCAGTGAACAGGCAGCAGCTTCAGCTGCCCACAGTTAAAATGGTCGCAGCCAGACTCAATGGAGGAAGAATTCTGCAGCATATTTGGCAAGTACAGAATCACGGTATATATAAAGTAATATGCAAAGTGGTTGGAGGGAAGCTTCAGAATGGCAAAGATGTTTTTATTACAAATTATGTGAGCAGACTGCAGTTCCTTTTCACTGGTAATTGTCATGTAACACTGTACCCAAATTAAATTTATATCATTTTTTTTTCCACACAAATAGAGCTTTCTTTTGGTGGTATTTGATCACCACTATTTTTTTTATCTGTTATTTATATTATTATTTATATTTATTTATAAAAGAAAAATGACTGAAAATGTAAAAAAAAAAAAACAACAATAAAAAACAATATTTTCTATGTACTGTTAGAAAACATATCCAATACATTCACATTTCTTCATTAATTTACACGAAAATGTATTCTGCTACATGTCTTGATTGGGGACACCAGTATAGTTCTGATCATGATCAAGATACTGATCCCTACAGAAACTATACTAGTAATGGCAGTTATAGTGTGACTGTGATAGTGTGTAGGCATAGGACACACCCCCTGCCACACGCCCTAAAAGGAGAATTATACAAAAAAAAAAAAAGGATTAGTTAAACCCACAAGTGCTTTTTATTTTGCCACTACTATTCCTTTATATTGGCTTTTGAAATTTACAAATGCAGCAATTTAAAAGTTAGGTGAAAAGTTTAGCACTGGGAAACACATTTTGGAAGATAAATAGTGCATTTTATATACAACTATACAGATCAGACCAAAATAAGGAGGATAGAGGGACAGAGGGCCTTTGTCCAAAATCAGGGACAATCCCTCGAAATCAGGGACAGTTGGGAGCTATGCTGTACTAATGGCACTGGCTGTGTGAAAGGAGTGATCAGAAGACAATCAAGGGGTTAACTGTGTGCCTAACAAGTGTATTTAAGTGTATGCGTTTTGCTTTTACTCACTGATCACCTGTCTGGGTCTCCCCTTGCTTTCAGTTCTAAATGTAAGTTTAAAAAAAGAAAGATAACTCTTGAAGTTCACATTTAACGCTACAGCATATAAAGAGATTGTACAAGTTGTTGTGTTAACCTGGTATGGACAGATACCTGCGGGAATTCCAGGTCCACCGCTCTCCATGAAAGGCACGCGCTCAAATATGGCTCCTTTCTGACTCTTCTCCGTGTCTCCCCCATTCATGATGAGATCTACGATCTTGCTCACCCATGTGGTCCCTGCAAATATTAAACATATTAAGGGGTCCACTTCTAAAAACAAAATTTGCATGGCCATCCATCTATCAAATCTGCGATTCCCTCGCGATTCTTGGCGTAACATCGTCTTTCACATTATACAGAAAAATTGGGCTAGCTTTACTGTTTAAAAATTTTTTTATAAAGTGCATTTTTTTCCCCCCAAAAAATGCGTTTGCAAGACCACTGCGCAAATACAGTGTGACATAAAATATTGACGACCGCCATTTTATTCTTTTTTTTTATAATCAAATTTTAATTTTTATTATAGACCTCAACATTTACATTCAATATTATACATTCTTGTATTCTATATTTCACATTAAGAACACCCAAATAAACCTTACAAGAAAAAACTGAATACTAAATTATCTTGTTGAAAATTATACTACCCCCCTTAAAGAAACAAACAAAAAAAAAAAAAGACAACCGCCATTTTATTCAATAGGGTCTCTGATAATAAAAAAAAAAAAAAATATATATATATATATATATATATATATATATATATATATATATATATATATATATATATATATATATATATATATATATATAGTGTTTGGGGGTTCTAAGCAATTTTCTAGCAAAAAATACTGATTTTAACTTGTAAGCAACGAGTGTCCAAAAAAGACTAATGCCGCGTACACACGGTCGGACTTTTCGGCTACAAAAGTCCGACAGCCCATCCGACAGACTTTTGGCGGACTTGAGGCGGTCTTTCTAACGAACGGACTTGCCTACACACGATCACACCAAAGTCAGACGGATTCGTACGTGATGACGTACACCGGACTAAAATAAGGAAGTTGATAGCCAGTAGCCAATAGCTGCCCTAGCGTGGGTTTTTGTCCGTCGGACTAGCATACAGACGAGCGGATTTCTGGGTCCGACTGAGTTACGACGTAAAGATTTGAAGCATGTTCCAAATCTAAAGTCCGTCAGATTTGTGGCTGGAAAAGTCCGCCAAAAGTCCGGGGAAGCCCACACACGATCGGATTGTCCGCCAGATTTGGTCCGTCGGCGTCCGTCGGACTTTTGTAGACGGAAAGTCCGACCGTGTGTACGCGGCATTAGGCCCCTTTCACACGGGGTGGATCGCGGACAGCATGTCCGTTTTTAACAGATCCCATCTGATCCGTCAGACGGATGGCGAACGGCTCGCCATACATCTGTTTTGAGCGGATCGGATGGAAGATGGGTGTCAGTGGACACATCTCCACTGACATCTACCTGCCCATAGGAGTCAGTGGGTGGTCTGCTCGGATCCACCTGTCCGTTTTTCAGGCGGATCTGGGCATATCGTGTCCTTAAGTCTTTAACCACTTAAGGACCAAACCTATTTTTAGGACTCGGTGTTTACAAGTTAAAATCATTTTTTTTTTTTTTTTTGCTAGAAAATTACTTAGAACCCCCAAACATTATATATATTTTTTTCTAACACCCTAGAGAATAAAATGGCGGTCCTTACGATACTTTGTTTCACACCGTATTTGCGCAGCGGTCTTACAAGCGCACTTTTTTTTGGAAAAAATACACCTTTTTGAATTGAAAAATAAGACAACAGTAAAGTTAGCCCAATTTTATTTTAAATTGTGAAAGATAATGTTATGCCGAGTAAATTGATACCCAACATGTCACGCTTCAAAATTGCGCCCGCTCGTGGAATGGCGACAAACTTTTACCCTTAAAAATCTCCATAAGCAAAGTTTAAAAATTTCTACAGGGTACCAGTTTTGAGTTACAGAGGAGGTCTAGGGCTAGAATTATTGCTCTCGCTCTAACGATCGTGGTGATACCTCGCATGTGTGGTTTGAACACTGTTTTCATGTGCGGGCGCTACTCAGGTATGTGTTCACTTCTGCGCGCGAGCTCTGGTGGACGGGGAGTTTTAAATTTTTTTTTTGTTATTTATTTAACCTTTTTTTTTTTTTTTTTGACACTGTCCTTTTAAAAAATTAATTTGGGTCACTTTTATCCCTTTTACAAGGAATGTAAACATCCCTTGTAGTGCCGGGTACACACGATCGGAAATTCGGCCAGCAAAAGATCGATGAGAGCTTTTGGTCGGAAAATGGTACCGTGTGTATGCTCCATCGGACTTTTGCTGGCCGAATTCCAGCCAGCAAAAGATTGGCAGCATGTTCTCAATTTTTTCGGTCGGAAAATGCGATCGTCTGTAGCAAGTCCGACGCGCAAAATTCCTACGCATGCTCAGAAACAGTTCGACGCATGCTCGGAAGCATTGTACTTCATTTTCTCGGCTCGTCGTTGTGTTGTACGTCACCGCGTTCTTGACGGTCGAAAGTTCAGCGAACCTTTGTGTGACCGTGTGTATGCAAGGCAAGCTTGAGCGGAATACCGTCGGAAAAGCCATCATATCTTTTTCCGATGAGAAGTGCGATCGTGTGTACGCGGCATTATAGAAAAAAAACATGACAGGACCTCTTAAATATGAGATCTGGGGTCAAAAAGACCTCAGATCTCATATTTCCACAAAAATGCAATAAAGAAAAAAAAAATGTAATAAAAAAAAAAAAAGTAATAAAAAAAGAAATAAATAAATAAAATAAATTCTCCTTTAAGAGCATTGGGCGGAAGTGACGTTTGACATCGCTTCTGCCAGTCAATGCTATGGAGCCGAGTGGGGGGCCGTCTTCCCCTCACTCGGCAGCCAGCCAAACAGAAGAGAGGACGCGATTGTCTCCGCCGCTACCGACGGCTCCGGTCAGCGGCGGAGACCACCGGAGCCCCCGATAAAAGTGATTTTGCAGCGAATCCGCCACAGAGACCACTTTTATCTGAAAGTGGACCACCCGCTGAAGAAGAGGATACCAGGGTTATGGTAACTAGCTACTGCCATAACAACGGTATTCCTCTTCAAACAGCCAACGTATAACGACAGCGGGTGGTCCGTATGTGGTTACCGTTACACTGACCTCATTTGCAGACTGAAGTTCATACTTTTGATCTAAAAGAACAGAATGATACATTGTTTCTTTTTATCTCTCAGCACTGAGCAATGACAGCTGTGAGTGAGTAGAGAACGGCTCTGCACTTGTTACATGAATCGTGGAAATGCTGGATTAGGATCCTGAGGGGGATTGAATCGAGATCGCAATGGTGCAGCTCTACAATAATAATTGAACAAGTACAATAATAATTGAACAAGTTGAAGTTAGAAGCTGATTGGCCACCATGCACAGCTACACCAGATTTTGTACTCTCCAGTTTTGGTAACAAAGACGTATGTATTTCCTATGCTCCTCAGCACCATCTAGTGGCCATGATACAATATTTTACTACTGATTTTTTTCCCCAATTTGCACAGGATATA
Organism: Lithobates septentrionalis; assembly: GCA_037952835.1. Taxonomy (NCBI): domain Eukaryota; kingdom Metazoa; phylum Chordata; class Amphibia; order Anura; family Ranidae; genus Lithobates; species Lithobates septentrionalis. Next base: position 177,787 of record JBBDGP010003315.1, on the reverse strand, counting down.
TATATACCTACAGATTCACTGGAGGAATGGCTATGCAATTTTTAAAAATAAATAGACACCATATGTGTATACATTTACCAAAAATGCTGGTAGACCAGAGCTGGAATATTATTTAAAGTGTAAGTTCATGTTTGCACCTTTTGTCTCTCAAATGTATTATAATTTTATTTATTTTTAAAAGGTGGCCTGGTACGTATGCACTATTGATTTCTGTCCTCACCGGATTTTGGATAGGTGGCTATCAGCAGATCATCTTCTCGGGCCTGGAATTTCACAACGTTGTCCCAGTTGGCTGCAAAAGGACCGATGATGGGCATCCCATTCACCCATATGAGTGGGGGGCGTTTAATTGACTCCAACTCTTCTGGGGAAATGTTGGGAAGAACCATTGTGTGTTGCGCCATTTACTTGTCCAGTAAAACACCTTGAAAGTCGCCGTCAGATGTCGTCAACGCCTAGAAAGTTTAAAAGGGGAACGATAATTAAAGAAAAAAAAAATTCTTAAGATATATGAGAATGATATAGGCTTGATGCAAACAATTTTGTCAATGTATGTTCATTTTCTAAATTGCTTGTTTTGATATAAAACTCTATATGTACATGGGGACACCCAGAGGCGTGACTGGAGCCTTCAGGCCTGGGTGCAAGAAACCATTAAGGGCCTCCTGACCCTCGGCGGGGGGCCCTTCCCTTCGAGTCCAGGACCCTTCCCTCCGACCCCGGTGGAAGAACACCAGGGCCCAGTCGTAAGTGCGACCTTTGCGACACTGGGAGTTCCGCCACTGGTGTCAGTAGTTTTTTATTTTTTAAAAATTTTTTTGCATTTTATTATTTATTTATTTTTTTTATAATATTATTCTTTACTATTTTATTTACAATTTTTAAGAAGCCCCGTTCTGTAGCTTTGGTGAGATATCTGGGGTCTAAACAGACCTCTGATGTTTCACCTTTGAGACAGAGACAGGAGATTGACACAGCCCTCAATCTCCATCTCTGTAGGCTCAGCTGTACAGAATAAAAGGACAGGAATAGCTCTGTACAGAGCTTCCCGTCAATTCATAAACTGAAGCATAGTATACACAGTTTACTACACTTCGGCTATGAATGAACAAAATCAGTGATTGGTACCATCATTGGTCATTTTAGACAAGGAAGGGGCCGGTAAATGAGACATGTACCGGCCCGTTCCCCACTCTCCATCCTGACAGAAGGGGGGGGCAGGAAAAAGTACAGTAGGGACCGGAGTAGAGAATGAGGATTGGAGAAGAGTGGGGGGGGGGGGGTTGAGACAGCACAGGGACTGGAGAAGGGGGGGTGGGAGAGAGACCAGGGGACTGGAGAGTTGCCGGGGGGGCTTTAGGGGGGTGGTGGAGAGCATGGAGACAGGAGAACAATTAACAGGACCAGGGAAGAGCATGGGGACTGGAGAATAGCGGGGGGGGGGGATAGCACAGGGACTGTAGAAGAGAGGGGGATGGGAGAGGGCCAAGAACTGGATAGGTGCTGGGAGGGGGGGGGTGGTGGAGAGCATGGGGACCGGAGTAGAGCATGAGGATTGGAGAAGAGTGGGGGGGGGGGGTGTTGAGACAGCACAGGGACTGGAGAAGAGGGGGGGGGGGAGAGAGACCAGGGGACTGGAGAGTTGCCGGGGGGGCTTTGGGATGGTGGTGGAGAGCATGGGGACAGGAGAACAGTTAACAGGACCAGGGAAGAGCATGGGGACTGGAGAATAGCGGAGGGGGGGGGGGGAGAGCACCGGGACTGGAGAAGAGAGGGGGGTGGGAGGGGGCCAGGGACTGGATAGGTGCTGGGGGTGGAGAGCATGGGGACCGGAGAACAGTTAAGAGGGGACCAGGGAATAGCACAGGGACTGGAAAAGAACGGAGGGGGGGGTGTGGAGAGCATGGGGACCGGAGAACAGTTATAAGGGGATCAGGGAAGAGCACAGAGACTGGAGAAGAGCGGAGGGGGGGCGTGGAGAGGGCAAGGAAGTTGCCGGGGGAGATTACAGGGGAACCAGGAGAGAACAGAGGGGCCACGGGCAGCAGAAGGAAGCTGGACAGGAGGGGCGGAATATAGGAAGGCTGATGCCCTCTATGTTCCTCCTGCAGCTGCTGAATTCCTGCAGGAGGCAGAGGAGGAGAAGCAGGCATTCAGCGGCTGCAGGAGAAACATGGAGGGCATCGGTTCTTCTATATGAGTGGGTCTCTGTGCTTTACTATGCGAGTGAAATCAGAGTGAGCAATTTCAGTCCAGGAGAGGAGCCGGTGCAACTGTGCAGGACTGATGAAAAAGGTTATAGATTCGATATAAAGAGGAACTGCAGTCTGCTCACATAATTTATAATAAAAACATTTTTGCCATTCTGAAGCTTCCCTCCAACCACTTTGCATATTATTTTATATATACTGTGATTCTGTACTTGCCAAATATGCTGCAGAAATCTCCCTCCACTGAGTCTGGCTGCAGCAATTTTAACTGTGGCAACTGAATCTGCTGTCTGTTCACTTCCTGGATTTACACAGACACACACCTCCAGCTCTGCAGCTCTCATTGGCCCTCTTATGACTCATCCCCCCTCTCTTCCTGGCAAACTCTCACAAGGGAGAGCTGTGCATGATGTCATAAGCCTAGGCTAATGACCAGACAAGAAACAGGAAGTGGGCTGTATAAGGGATTTACTGGCAAGAAGAATGCACTGACACCATGATAGATGTCTATTAAAAAGAGGTGCAAATCACATGCCCTCATGCAGAACCAGTACAGACGGGTGTGTACAGAAATAAAATAATCAATGCACCGCTGGAAATTTGAAAGGTGTGTAAAAGTGTACTACAGGTCAATGCTAAAAAATAGCTGAAAATCTGAATGACTAAACAGACAAGATTTAGGATTCATAGTGATCTATTATATTCATATTTCTAGACTTTGCTCATGTAATTATCATTTTGATCATAGTGCCCAGCACACACCCAGCGCCTGGCATTACGCCTTGACTGGCTGTCACCTTTGTAACCAATAATGACCGAATTTGCTTGGGTTTGATTCAAAGGTGATTTGGTGAACTCATCATTAAATGTGACAAAGTGCAAACTTTATTGCAAACACCATTGAAGGCAATGGGAAGTGGATATTGAAAATCAATTCTAGCAATTTTCAAAGTTGATAGGCAAGAGATAGACAAAAAAATGGCATGGAGAGCTGGGCACAGAAGCTAGTGCCCAAATAACTGGAGTTGAAAAACTTAACGCAAATCATTTACCAGGACCAGATGGCTTACACCCAAGAGTCCTCAAAGAACTTGGCGTGGTTATAGTCAGACATTTTTTCCTCATTTTTTTGGAAAGCTTACTGGTTGACCACATATGGTTATCACATATGGCTATAGACCTATATGGTCAATAATGTCCTCAAAAAAAAGTAAACAAAACCAAAAAACAGCTTAGGTTCCCCCTAAAATGCATACCAGACCCAAATCCAAGTATACAAACTGCCGGGCCAAAAAAGGGCCCTTTACCTTGAGTCATACAAGGCCAAATGACCTCAACATTAGGACGGTGTCTTGAAGGCCTCTTGGCAAGGCACCATGTCATAATAATGTTTTAATTGGAATAAGGGCCTCATCCCCACAACCCTGGTCTGGTGGGGGTCTTGGGGGGGGGGATTGATCTAAAAGCCCCCTCTAGAATAGCTTTCCAGCCTCCCTCTACATCACAGGTGTCAAACACAAGGCCATTGACCATTGGTCTGGTTATCCACTTGTGCGCAGGAGCGTTCTTTCTCTCCTATCAATTATATTTGATAATGCACATGGCTGGTGTGCCCTTTCTTCCTTTTTTTTCGTTGACTACTAGGATTATCCATCCTTGAGGGCAGCAAGGTCTGTGTCTTTATACCATTGGTCTGGTTATCCACTTGTGCGCAGGAGCGTTCTTTCTCTGCTGTCAAGCACAAGGCCTGCGGGCTGAATCCGGCACTCTAGGCAATTTCATGTGGCCCTCACACCTCTCCTGCAGCTGCAGGAGAGCTCTGGTCCTCCTCCAGACCCCTACTTTCTGCTTTCAAGCAATGCATCCAGCTTCTTCCCAGCAGCAGCATAAGGAAAGGGGGGTGCACTGTGATGTAAGGGAGAGTGGGGGGACTCAACTTCTGATGGTGGGGTGGCTCTTGAGATCTAATATAAGGGGAGGGGATGCGTTGGACATCTAATCTTACAGATACAACTGGCCCTTTTGAGGGCAATCATAATGCTGATGCGGCTCACAATGAAATTGAGTTTGACACTCCTGCTCTACATGAATGTGTAGGAGGTAAAGTGTACCCCTGGTTACTCATTCACCAAAAAAATTTAATATACATAGTATAAAAAGTAAGGCTTGGGAAATTAACGATTAATTCCTCGATTAATCGTTAATTTTTTTGATCGATCAAAATTCTTTTGATCGGTACTCACCTCTCCGCCGGCTTCTGGGTCTTCAGGGAGTTCCGTTGGAGATCTGGTGACATCACCGGACTCCTCCCCTCTTCACCACGTGCCTCCGTCTGCTAACGAAGCGAAGGCGGGGGGGAGTCCGGTGACGTCGATGTCCATGAAATCATAAATTGAGGAATAGATCCTAACGATTTGATTGATCTCACTGGTCAAGCATGTAAATCCTGGACTTGGCTTTGAAAATCAACATATCTGAGGGCTTTCCTGGCTGTAAGTCAGTTTGACGATGAACTGACATTGATTGGTTATCCAGCAATCAAGAAACATTCATGACGAGGGCACTTTTTTCCCAAAGAGCTGACCCTTTGCTGTTTCAGCAGGTGATGGATGTCTCTGGCTCTCCATCAGTCCCCCTGATGCACAACGGTGCTATTTAAATAAACTGTAGGGTGACGCTGTAGCCCCGCCCCGCTGAGGAAGTTCTGATGAAGTTCTGATTGAACGTAACGCGTACAGGGGGAGGAGCTGCGCATGATGTCAGCTAAAAGTAGTTGGACCTGTATGTGCGTTATAATTAATCGAAATTAGTCGCTTAATCGATTAAAAAAAAAATAGATTAATCGAACACGAAAATTTTAATCAGTAACAGCCCTAATAAAAAGATAACAGCACTATAGTAGCAATAGTATAACAAAAAACAGTAAAAAAAACCTCACAATGTAAATCCATCATCAGTCACATCGTCCAGCAATGCAGGTTTCAGCATCAATCTAGATGAACGGCGATCCTGAGGACACAAACGCCATGACCTCTTTTACTGGACTCTCGCCACAACTGACAGCTCCCTGGCCGGCGGTTAAATGTAAATTAAGGGGTTTGAGATGCTGGATGACAACAATGACTAAAAATGACTATACCTGGGATAAATTCTAGCAAACGGTCTGTTAGGTGTTCTATCAATCGATCATGTCACGCATTGACACTTCCCCACAGCCCCTATGGCCCCTGATAAAGTTGCATAGGTGGTGAAACAGGTCGAGGGGCATATTGTACAGCTTATTGGCTGAAAAAAGCACTGTGCGGGAATAATGTTTTTGGTGAAGGATGGCACAGTTTAGGAATAAGAGAAGTGGGAAGTAAGAAATAGAAGAGCAGTAAAGGACCGATATAAAACACATGGAGAGGAAAGAGATACAAAGGATGATAAAAGGGTCTTCAGCTTGTAAACTCTAGACATCTGAAGTAAGGTATAGCAGGTATAGCAACTTTTACTTATGACTTTGTGATTATTGTGAATGATTAGCAGGGTTAACTTCTCATAACTTCTCAGCCCGCCCCGTGTCACCATAACACGATCTTCTAATTATAAATGGATTATGGTACAATCCACAGACCACAGCAGATTAGCAGTCCCAGCCTTGATGATAGACTTACCTTCCAGGGGTCTGATCAGTGGGACAGAAGAGTGACACTCGGAGAGTGGCAGGTCACCTTTGCTCAGGTTTGCAGGCAATGTGCGATTGGTGAGCCAACAGTAGCACCGGAGACTGACACGCAGAGGGCGGGGGGTGTGTACGGATTATATTTCAACCCATTCACTGCCAGGCCCTGCCTAGAACACAAGACACTTTATCTGCCTAGTAAAAATCGAATGACGTCTTTAACATTCGACGCAAAGTGAAAATGTTTCGCCTCATCTAATAAAATTCTGTGTATTCCGCCTGCAGCATTTAATTGTATCTAATGCCGCGTACACACGATCGGAATTTCCGTCCGTAAAAATTCGGATGGTTTTTCCGACGGAATTCCGCTCAAGCGTGCCTTGCATACACGCGGTCACACAAAAGTTCTCTGAACGTTCGACCGCCAAGAACGCGGTGACGTACAACACGCATGATGAGCCGAGAAAATGAAGTTCAATGCTTCCGAGCATGCGTTGAATTGTTTCAAGGCATGTGTGATTTTTTGCGCGTCCGAATTGCATACAGGTGATCGCATTTTCGGATAGGAACTTTTCCCGACCGAAAACTAGAGAACCTGCCCTCAATCTTTTGTTGGCTGGAATTCCGCCAGCAAAAGACCGATGGAGCATACACACGATTGCATTTTCCGACGAAAAGCTCTCATCGGAGTTTTGCTGGCGGCATTTCATGTTCTGTGCGAGTGGGGCACATTTCCGATCGTGTGTACGCGGCATAAGAGCCCTTCCATGACTGTTAGAAAAAAAAAAAAGAACGGATCCAAAGAACAATCGGAAACAGGTTATTTTATAATCTAATTTTAATTTTTAATTTTTATAATCTAATTGTTAAGGTTATCAGATGTGGTATAGCGATCACAAACGCAAAACAGAAGGTATAATAATAAGCAAAGGTAAATATTTTAAACGTTTAATTCCAGACAGATATACCATCAGTGGCAGCCCGTCTATTAGGGGCACCCAGGCGCCACCCCCTCTAGCCATGGCTGCCACCCCCTATTTATGCGTCCGGCCCCTTTCAGGATGCCGGGGTGCATGAATTGCAGTAGAGGGGGTGTTTTTTTTTTTTAAAGCATCTGATTAGAGCCAGAGGCTCCAATAGGCTTCAAAATAGGGCCAGCTCATGGCGTAGAGCATTGCGCCACGAGCCCACCCAGGTGTTACAACAGCGAATGAATGTTCGCATGTTCGCTATTGAAACACTGATCTTCAATCCGGCCAATCAGAAGAGGGTCTGAGATCCATTTTACGATTGGCTGAAAATAGAAGAGTCCTGATTGGCCGCCGAGGAGGAGGGAGGAAAAGGAAGCCACCACAATGCCTGTGGAGAGCAGGGGAAGCCACCGGAGAAGCCCGGGAGAAGTTCTGCCCACCATAGAAGGGGTTAGTGCTCCAGACCCAACTGACAGACCGACCAGGGGGGGTGGCCGCTCCAACCCCCCCCAAAAAAAAAAATTACAGCCGACCGCCACTCTATACCATACAAAAATCATTACAGCTGTTATTATTAAGACAGATCTCAGCAACCTTTTTCACGTTTTATAAAACATTCAGATAGCAATTCGCTCATTGAAAGTCCATGTTCTGTGCCAGTGGGGCACAAACAACAACTGTTAGACCCCTTTCATACTTGGGCGCTTTGCAGGCGCTACAGCGCTAAAAATAGCGCCTGCAAAGCGCTCTGAAAGAGCCGCTCCTGTCTCTCCAATGTGAAAGCCCCGAGGGCTTTCACACTGGAGCGGTGCGCTGGCAGGACGCTAAGAAAAGTCCTGCTAGCAGCATCTTTGGAGCGGTGAAGGAGGGGAGTATACACCGCTCCTTCACCGCTCCTGCCCATTAAAATTAATGGGGCAGTGCGGCCATACCGCCGGCATAGCGCTGCTGCAGCAGCGCTTTGCGGTGGTTTTAACCCTTTCTCGGCCACTAGCGGGGGGGGTAAAAGAGCCCCGCTAGCGGCCGAATAGCGTCGCGAAATTGACGGTAAAAAAAGCAGTGTTTTACCGCCGACGCACCCACCGCCCCAGTGTGAAAGGGGCCTTAGAAACATAGAAAAGTGACAGCAGAAAAAAAGTAGTCCATCAAGTCTGCCCCTTTTTGTTTTGTTTTGTTCGTATTGTTTTTTTCTGTTTTTCTTTTCAAGAATTATTTCAAAACTAATTCTAGAAAGTATTATTTTACTGAAAGGGTAGTTGATGCTTGGAATAAACTTCCAGCAGAGGTAGTGAGACAGTCAACAGTAAATGGCTGCAAACATGCTTGGGACAAACATACTCAGATCAAATCATTTGGTGAAGGGGGATTATGGTGTGGGGTTGTTTTTTAGGGGTTGGGCTTGGCCAGTGAAGGGAACTCTTAAGGCGTCAGCATACCAAGACATTTTGGACAATTTCATGCTCCCAACTTTGTGGGGACAGTTTGGGGACGGCCCCTTCCTGTTCCAATATGACTGCGCACCAGTGCACAAAGCAAGGTCCATAAAGACATGGATGAGCGAGTTTGGGGTGGAGGAACTTGACTGACCTGCACAGAGTCCTGACCTCAACCTGATAGAACACCTTCAGGATGAATTAGAGTGGAGAATGCGAGCCAGGCCTTCTCGTTTAACATCAGTGCCTGACCACACAAATGCACTCCTGGAAGAATGATCAAACATTCCCATAGACACACTCCTAAACCTTGTGGACAGCCTTCCCAGAAGAGTTGAGGCTGTTATAGCTGCAAAGGGTGGGCCAACTCAATATTGAACCCTACGGACTAAGACTGGAATGTCATTAAAGTTCATGTGCGTGTAAAGGCAGGTGTCCCAATACTTTTGGTAATATAGTGTACTGTATATAGTATATTAGATAGTAGTTTAGATATGACAATCAAATCTGACACTCTTGTACCGATTTGTGAATTTTGGGGTCAGATGTGGGTGGCAATGTGTTCAATATGACATATTTTGGGGTGAGTCAGTCCTCATTATCATCTCACCTACACTTTGTTGGGGGGTCCCACTGAGAGGATGGCAAGTTCCTTTCCAACATGACCAATGCAATTGCTGGTACTACTAGTGCCAGGACAAACCCTCCATGTTACTGTGGTCACTTTCCTTGTACTGTATGGTTGCAACAAAACGTCCCTCACAGCAAACATACATACACATCCCATAATACACAAGACAGACAGACACAATAGAACAATGGAATACAGCCACACCCCAAACGACCCAGCAAAGGAGGTGCATGGGGAGCTGAAACAAGGGTTTCCCAACCTCTCCAAGGGATTCTGGGTTCCACCCCCCCCCCACCCAAAGTGACTCCTGTCACAATGGTGAAATTTTATTGCTGGAGAATCAAGAGTGGATTGTGGTCGGTGGTCACTGTGAAACTGTCACCATACAGGTATGGTGTTGCAGCTTTTACAGCACCTACATGATTGCAAGGCAGCCTCTATTAAACAAAATACTGTATGGGACTACAAATCCCTGGAGGGGTGGTGTGCTGCGAAAGGAGGAAAAACGAAGGAGAAGCCTGCACTGGGGGAGTCTCAAATGGGGAGTGAGAGGAGATAGTTGGAGTGCTTCCGAATTGGAGAGGCTTTTGTTGCCAGAGTTAGCCGTCGTGTTGGAGTGGCACTGTGCTGCTGTGCTTGCCCGGAGGCTACTGTCATCAGAGATCCAGCGAGCTGGAGGAGACTCAGGAGAGGGAAGTACTGACATTGTAAGAGATCATCGCTACAGCATCCACAGTTGCTGGCACTACCACGGGCCCTGTGGGAAGCATCCCTTGTACATCCAGTGTTCTGGACACCAGAGAACAGGAGGGGGTTTTGTTCTGTCCACCAGATGTCTATGCTGATTATCTGTACCTGTGTTGTTAAAATTACATGTAACGTTTGTAATTTACATAAGACAATCATATGTGGAGTGCAGGCTCCATCTAGTGTTCTTTTTTGGTATTGCTGCAGTTCTGTTTATTTGATTTACTGTATGTGTAGTTAGGGAAGTTGTTAGTAAGCAGGGAATTCTGGGTAGAATCTTCACAGGAAGTGAAGCAGCCACCATTCTTTGAGAAGATACTGCAGAAGCAAGATGTGTATTTCTCAAGCTATCGCCATCACCCCTTAGAGAACTTAAAAAGTACGTTTTTACTATCTCATCCTATATTGTAGATCGTTGTTTCTGTAATGTATGCTGTAATTTATGCAATATTGTACTTATTGAGGTCTATTTCTGTTTTTTTGTAGTTTCACCTGGCTTCTTCTAATAAAACTGAGATCAAAGAAATATGCTATCTGAAATTTATCGGGCAAGAAGGTTTAGCTATATGTCCTTGAGACAGAACAGGCTTCACAACAGACTGCATAGTGGTGAGAGGCCACTGGCCGCAACCTTATTACCTTACTCTTAAAGGGAAAGCACGACCCCAACTTGGGACCTAATTTGGGGACTTAGACCCTTTATAGTGAGATTGCAAATTTACTTCAATGCAGGAATTTGGGCCACAAAGTTTAATGGGAATTGGGTACAGAAATACTTGGTCCTCACACTGTCTTTTGTTGTATTGTACAAATTTGTTTTACTTTGTGAATGTTTATTACTGTTGCCATTCCATTTTTTTGTAGTTGTTGTTGCCTCGTTGGGTGTGTAGCTCAATTAAATCCTTCTTCGGTATCAGTGTCTGTTGGGGAAACAAAGGCACCCATCCAAACAGCGGCTCCTCCGGGGGGGGGTAGTGTTGCACATGGAATACCTTCCCAGAAGAGTGGAGGCTGTTGAGCTGTCAATGGGGAGAGAGGGCAACACCAACAAGCTCATATAGGTGAAAAATGTAATTTTACTGCACTATCCTAATGTCACTCCTAGAGTGAAATCAAATGAGAAAAAACAGCTGCAACTATAATGTGAGACACACACAATACACAATGTATGCTTATTGTGATCAGAAAATAAAGTGACTTATAAATAATTGTTCTAGTATAATGGAGATATAAAATCTCTGTGTAAGCCAATATTGCATAAATGATGAACATAACACAAGTGAAGTGTACAAAAAAATGAATATAAATATGACACAATGATGACACAATGAAGGCTACAAGAGTTCTCCAAATGTCCAATCTACCCAGATGGATTGTTAAAAAGACGTTCCACAAGGTATATAGTTCATAATGACAGTTCAAGTGATGGTTCCTCAAGCCTCTATTCTGTAGTGACATGTAATCACGACACCCAAAAAGATGTGATAGGGTATGACAGGAAAGATCCTCCACAAGTAATAATACTGCCGCTTACCAGCTTGTTAGATCTCTTGTTTAAGGAGATCACAAGTGCCTGTGGCTTTATCCCCAGCCCCAGGGCTCTGTGCTTGGATAGCTAGATGTCCCCAGACACTCTGCTCAGGATATCCTCAGTGCAACTGGCAGCTATGGGCCGCCGCAGCCACTCGCCGAGCGCTCAATGTTCACAGCTCGGAAACAATGTTGCACCAGGCTCCTCAGACTGTAGAAGTAGTTTGCTACCAGACAGTTCATCCAACAACCAGAAGGGTCAGGGCAGGCAGGGAGAGTTGCTCATATTAAGGTGCAAGGTTAGTATGTAGCAGTCCTGCATCAGGTGTCTGCTAGCCAGAAGGGGGACAAGTCTGCCAATATGGCGGCGAAGCGGGAACACTAAAGTTCAGTTCAGGGGGTAAAAGAAGCGAACATAGGGGCAGTACTCACATGGGTCCATCAGGCCGTGGAGCGGAGGCAGAGTATGTGACGGTGGGGTCCTGCGAGCCTGCCACCGACAAAGGTAACATCACATATCTTAGCAGGCTCCCCTGTGTGGGTAGTTACCAAGAGTCCACATGGCAGAGGGATATGCAATAGGCACCTCAGGCCATAGGAGCTGCCAGATGAGCCAAGGCAGACAGGGACAGTCACACCGGAAGAAGCGGAAGACACTCTCACACAGACCGTCTGTCGGCTGGGAGGGAGACAGGTCTGCCATCATAATGGTGAAAGAGAGGCAGTGTAATGCAACCCAGGGGGGCACAGAAAAAACAAAAAAAAACATAGGGGCAGTACTCACAAGAATTCTCCAGTCTGTGCAGCAAGGGCGGCCGCCATCTCTACGGAGGAGTGTTTACCCATTGAGTCGCCTCAGCCGGCGAGGCAAAGAAACGGATTCATTCCCTGTCCACCACCTGAAGGCCAGCGGGGAACAGCATGCTATATTTGATACCCTTGGCTTGAAGGGACTGCTTGACCGGATCAAAGGATTTTCGGAGCTTCTGAGTATCCACAGAGAAATCCGGAAAGAACATGAGCTTGGTGGCTTTGTGACGGATCTCATCCTTCTTCCGGGCCTCCCTAAGCACCAGATCACAGTCCCTAAAGTTCAGCAGATGGCAGATGAATGTGCGGGGAGGTGTTCCAGGAGGGCCGCGAGCAGATGGCATCCTGTGGGCCCGCTCCACCACAAAAAGGCTGCTTGCGGGAAAAGTGTGTGAAGGAGCTTTTCAGTAAAGGAGGTGGTATCAGAGCCCTCTGTGCCCTCCGGGAGGCCGCGGATTCGGAGGTTGTTGCGCCGGTTTCTGTTCTTGGCATCCTCCGCTCTGGATTCAAGGTGCTTCAGCCGCACTTGCATGGTATGGAGTGTAGCTGAGTGGTCTCTCACCCTATCCTCCATGTCCCCAACCCGGCGTTTGGCCTCAGTAACTTGGCCCCGGATCTTGTTGATGTCCCTCTGAATCAGCCCCATCTCCAGCTGTAGGGAGTCGAACTTGGAGGTCAATGCAGATTGGCAGCTGTTGATCGCCTGCATCAGGGCCGATAAATTGGACTGCCCGTTCAGGGCCGCGTCTGATGCAGCGGTGGTCTGGGTCGCCATGTTAGAGGCCCGCGCCACGTGTGTCGCCGATCCGCCAGGTTTAATGGGTGTTTAACGGGTGTTCCTGCTGATTTATGCGGTTCTTTCCCCGTGTCAACATCTGCTAGCAGGTGAGTACGAGAACCATGGGCATCAGCTAGGCTTGGGAGGATATTAAACAGGATTTATCCCCGTTTTGCAGCAGAGCTCTGTGCCTATACGACTTGTGCCATCTTGCTCATGCTCCAAGAGCTGTTTTCTTAAATCTGTATGTTTTAAATATGTTGATGTTAATTCAATAAAACTTTATTTGTTTTATATAACTGTGTATCTTAATTGTTACGGTACCATTAAAGTCCATTAGCCTCAAATACAAACCTTTCCATTGTCTCTACAATGTCGAATCTTTTCTCTCTGTGTCCAATTATCTTGGACTAATAGAGTTAGGTTAGGCACATTTGACCGCAGGTTGGATAGACACAGATCGCTATTGTCACCGTCATGTCGAATCTTCTATCTATCTATATCGAACTGTTGTCGCAATAATACGAAAATATAACAGATACGAAGATAAAGCATTTTTTATTTCTGATCTTCAGGATTTCGGATTCTGCGTGTTCGTTATAGTTTTGTTAAAACAAACAAGATAATCCCAGAAATTCGGACAAAAATGCATTCGGACGATAACAAATGTACATGTCTAGTGTTAACCGGCTCCATAGAGAGCCATAGAGAGCCATAGAGAGCCGGTCACACTTGTCTGTCATGCAAATTGGATGTGAGGAAACCTGCATCCGATTCACATATATGTGAACCCAGCCTTAATAAATGAGCTGTCCTAATAAATGAGCTGTCCGGTACAATAACACATGGTAATGGAACGCGTAATGTGAAAGGGGCCTAAACCTGGTGGTCACATACACTAAAATGTGATTTGTACCTCCCCTTAGCAATTTTTTTGTAAATGAATTACCAGCTATGTTGTATGACCTAAACAATCTATTTAATTTATAACATGAAGGTGTGGTGCTACAACCCCTATATTCCACATTGAATGTAGCAAACTCCACTGTGTCAAGACCCCAGCTGGACAGCTGTCAATACGAACATCCAAGGAATAGAAGGTCGGCACCCAGCTGTGTGTGATACACAAAAAAATCTTCTTTATTACATACCCTTAGAGATTCAGAGGGATTCAATACATAAACTGATGCTGACGTGTTTCCGTCCTTACGGGCCTTAGTTGTAGCCACATAGGCTCGTAGGCTACGACTAAGTGAAGAAATGCTTCAGCATCAGTTTGTGTATTGAATCCCTCTGTTTCCCTATAGGTATGTAATAAAGAAGATTTTATGTGTATTGCACACTCGGGTGCTGACCTGCTATTACTTGGATACACTATTTAATTTACATCTAACTAGGTGTGGCACCCTCTAGTGTGCTACTGGGTTAGTGCAGGCAAATTTACTTGCATGACTCATGGTTAGTTTTTTGAGTCAGGAATCTTTGTCAGGGTTTACTGAAGGTCAGGCTGGATGACTCACAGAGGCTGGTCTCTAGTGCCTCTCCCTGGTTCTGGAAGTTTGGAGAAACTTCTCGAAGTTAATGGGCGGAGGCCAAGAGTGTTGATCTGCATCCTTGGTGGGAGCTTAGCCATTCCCCAGGCAGAGATTCTGGCACGGTGGTTGAGTCAGCCCTTCGGATTTGGATGAGTCATGACAGCAGAGGAGTCAGGTGGAGATGGATTGCTGAGGAGACTGTCGGTGGCCTAGGAGGAGACGCCTAATTCAAGGGGGGCTCTGCCTCTAGGTGGTGCTCAGGCTGGCTTGGGAAGATCCTGAGAGCAGTGCAGTTTGAAAGGAATCTTGCCTAAGAGGCAGCGGGAGCAAGGAGGACAGTGTAAGTACATCAGCACACCCCTGGGATTAACAAGGGAAGAGACTGCCATATGTAGCCAGCCTTTCTGCAGGACAGTGTTGTGCTTAACCCTTCCCATCCCTTGCCCTGGGAGATCTTCGAAGCAGCCAGGAGGGCTAGTGAAGAAGCAACCAGGAGGGCTGGTGAAGAAGCAACCAGGAGGGCTGGTAGTTCCTGCAGGCAGTAAAGCTGGGATTAGTGTCTACATTGGAGTGGGAAATACTCCTGTATGCTGCTTAAAACACAATGAGCTACTTTCTAAGGGACTGAGTGCTAGTCCTCAAGGGGCTTTTGAATTCCATCTTCAGAGACTGTCCGGGAAGGTGGACAGTTCAAGATCTTGTACATAGAGAGGAAGTTGTCCCTGGTTATTATTTCAATTAAGCTGGGCATCCTATAATTCATATTCCCATCCACGTTTTTACCCCTAATAAAACAACAAATAGCAACCTCAAAGACTCAGACATCTCAATTCTCCCGGAAGGTGCGGGAGACTCCCGCATTTCTGCAGCGGCTCCCGCACACCCGGAGGCACCTCCTGATCTCCCAGGAATGATCGGTGTGGTGGGAATCAGCTGTGATCACTATCTCCTCTGTATAGATTTTGCCGCTTCTCGTTCTCTCCCTCCCGCGGCTGACGGCTAAAAAGCTATACAGGGAGATCGGTGATCACAGCTGGTTCTCCAGCCGCACCGATCATCCCCAGCTGTTCTGTGTGCTCCTCCCCCGGGGCCCCTCCGTGTCCTTCTCCAGCCTACCTCGTCCCCCGCAGCCGACTCCCCTCCTCTCCCACCAGCTGTGGGGGGAACTAGCAATTGGACACAGTGAGCAAGATCGCTCCTGTGTTCTGTGATAACTGAGCAGAGTAAACTGAGTTCATGAATGGAGAGGAGCCTCTGTCTCCTGTTCATTCATCTTTAGTGCTGAGAAAGGGCCTAAGGAATCTGTGTCCTCAGTCCCTTTGTCTGTCTCAAAGGGGAGATGTCAGGGGTCTGTTTAGACCCCTGAAATCTCACCAAAGCCCCCCCCCCAAAAAAATTGTAATAAAATTCTAAAAAATGAAAAAGTGTAAAAAAAAAATAAAATAAAACTACTGACACCACTCTCCCCTGCCCTACCAATACTATCCACTGCCCCAACCCCCTCCACCCAAAAAGCATTGTGAAAAAAAATTAAAAACAAATTAAATTAATTATTAAAAATTATAAAAAACTACTGACACCCATCCCTTCCCCAGAAGCACTGCGAAAAAATATTGAGAAAGTGATTTAAAAAATATTTTGCCGCGGGGGGGAGGTGGGCTGGGCGTTTGCGGGCGCGAAGCGTCACCTCCCTGAAATGAATTTTTGCAGGTTGGGATGTCTGAAGACTGTTCCTTGTGTCTGGATAAGAGTGAATGGGGAAACCAGTCATCTGAAACCCATTCCGAGGTAGTGCTACATAACTAGACCGTCACACTACATGCTTGTTGGTAAAGCTAGAGGAAATTGTATAATCACTTACGGGGTCAGGTTAAGTTTTAACCAGCTTTAGCTTTATGTTTTGCTCAGCCCCTTGCAGTTAAGAAGCCGAAAGAGATGAGCCGCTAGACCAGTGATGGGGAACCTTGGCACCCCAGATGGTTTGGAACTACATTTTCCATGATGCTCAACAACACTGCAGAGTGCATGTGCATCATGGGAAATGTAGTTCCAAAACATCTGGGGTGCCAAGGTTCACCATCACTGTGCTAGACTGTACCAGAACATTTTATACCTAGATTTTTTTTTTTTTGTAAATGGATAGCAATACAAGTCTTCTGACCAAAATGACTTTAGTCATAAAATGTCCCTGTAATAAAAGGGATAAGGGAAATAGGAGATTTATTCCAATGCAGCATCAGTCTTGGAATCGGAAAGTTAGATCTGTGTCGGACATCTCTCGCTCCAAATATGCATCAAGGATTTCATTCTGTGCCACTGTGAGATGATTCTTCCAGTCCCCGCAGACACCTGGAGACAGAGACATGCAGAGGCTGATCCATTAAAGGGGAACTAAATAGTATCTGAGCACCACAGATCAAAACACTACTTAATTCAGTATTGATATTCAAAGCAAACTCACCCACCCATCCATGTCTCCATGATTTATTTTGTCGAGAAATCAATTTTAAAAACACCCTCTACCACGTCTAACTGTGGCCATCTAGAGTAAGGGCAATCTGCCCTTACTCAAGATGACAGCTCATGCATTAGAACATCTTGAGTAAGGGCAATCTGCCCTTACTCAAGATGACAGCTCATGCATTAGGACAGCTCATGCATTAGGACAGCTTAACTATGCTGGCATGCATGTACCATTTACTTCCTGAAATCCATCTGCCCTTAGCTCAGGCATGCAGGCAGGAGAGGGTTCTTGTGTAGAGTTGCCACCTCATCCCTTTAAACCTGAACACATATGAATTACACAGGTTCTGAGACTAATTTAATGCAGATAAGGCACCAAGTGAGTTTAATTACCACCTTAATTAGCCACAGAACCCGTGTATTTCATATGTGTTCGGGTTTAAAGGGATGAGGTGGCAACCCTATTCTTGTGGGTGGGTGCAGTGCAGTGTGGCGGCAATAACACATACAGTCTGAGTGCAATGAAAGAACCCTTTATTGAAATAATAGTTCACAAATAACCTCTGCCGGGTTAGCCCCCCCCCCCATATCAAAATTTTTGAAAAAATCTTATGCAGTTTGTTAGATCTTTGTTACATCAGGTTAGATCAACCGTTGTTTGCGTTAGATCTCACACAGAAGAAGTAATATTAACAGTTATTTGCTGGGGGGTCTAACCCGTCATCAGCCCCCCCTTATCAAAAAATTTACCAAACAGCTATTTTGGAAGCAATTTGTTAGATCCGGTAAGATAAAGTGGTTTTAACGTTAGATTCAAATAATTAGAGGTCACAAATAACCCTGTGGGAAGTCAGCCCAACCAGGAACACTCACAGGTTCAACATCGTGTAGAGCAGGGTTTCTCTACCAGGGTTCCATGAAAGCCAAGGGTTCCTCTAGAGATGGGATATGCAATTAGCGGCCCTCCACTACAAGTCCCATGAGGCATAGCAAGACTCTGACAGCCACAAGCATGGCGCCCAGAGGCAGAGGCATGATGGGACTTATAGTTTTGCAACAGCTGGAGGTCCACTCTAGAGGTTGCTAGGGGTTCCTTGAGCAATGAGCAATTTCTGCCTCTCCGATAAGTTTCCATTGACCAGTGGTGGTGTGTCCATAAAGGGCCACCCCCTCTCTCCTGTCACCGCTCTATCACCATAGATAGATGCATGCATTGCATGCATCTATCTATGGTTGCTGCTGACACCCCCTATTCAGGTGTCCGGCCCCTTTTCGAGTGCCGGGCACCTGAATTACACCGGCGGGGGTGTTTTTTGGAAGCACCTGATTAGAGCCATATGCTCTAATAGGCGCCCAAAAATGTGAATAGTGGGGGCAGTGCTGTGTGTTCGCTTTGCTAACACTGAACTGCCTCTCAGCCAATCAGATGCTCGGGTCTGTGTTACCTGTCGCCTGATCACCTGGCTGAAACGACAGGCGCTGTGATTGGACGCCTATCAGGCTTTTTTTTTTTTTAATTTGGACAGAGCAAGGGAGGGTTATAACCCCCTTTTTGCCATCTGTGTCCCATTGCGGACATTTCCCTTCACTTCCTGTCCCATAGCCAAACAGGAAGCGAGAGGAAATCCCTGCATATTAGGGTAATTCCTTGGGGAATCCCCCTGGTCACCAGCACTTAGTGTTCCCATTGGAAAATTTCCTCTCTATTACTTTTCTGGGGACAACCCAAAACTTGGGATTTTCTTTTACTTTCCCTTTCAATGATAATGGTAATCTGCACAACTAGAGAGGGTGAATCTCCATAACGGGGGCACAGACAGCAATAAAAACTGACAGGGGTTCTAATAACTCAGCACTCTATCCAAAACTAAAAAAAAAAAACTGTTGCCTTTAGTTCTACTCTAAGTATTGCTTGGACCTTGAAGAAGGAGGTACACCCTGAAAGCTTGTCCTGAAAATGTGCATGTTAGTGCAAAAAAAAAAAGTATCGTGGACACTACTCAATTGTTCTATTGCACTAATACGGCTACAATCACCTCAAGAATCCTTCCTAGCCAATCACAGAGGAGTTGGTCCAATATTGTATAGAAAACTGTCAGAAAGCGCCCGGCGCGCACACGTGTGCATGTGCGCATTTACGGGCATCGGCAGATTTCCTTGCGCACCAATGCGCATGCCCGTGCGCGTCGCACTGCGTACACGCGCAGGAGCGCACCTCTGGCCACAATAGGCGCCAGACAGCCTATTTAAGGGTTGCTCTGACTTCTGACAAGTGCTGCTTGATCTTCAGCTGTGTCCTGAGATTCTGAAACCCTGTTTGTCTGACTTGATTTCCTGTTGCTGAACCCTGGCTTTCCTGACCCTGTTTCTGGACTCTGATTACACTGATTACCGTTTCCTGATCCTGGCTTCCTGTTTGACCTTGCTCCTGTTTATGCCTTGGAACCTCGCTGCCCGTCCGTTGCTGAACCCGGCTTACCTGATGACCTCGCTCCTGTCTCCTGTTTGGCTCCACGCTGTTTCCGAGTACCTGTGCTGGCCGTCCATCCTCTCAGCTTTGCTGGTTCCAGTTCTTAACCAGAAACCCTGCCTGCACTTCCAAGTCTGCAACACTTCCTGCAAGTTCTGCGCGCAGCATTCACAGGCACTCGTGTTCCTCCTGATCCTTGCCACCATCTATTCCACCTCCAGTGGGGCTTGGGTTGGAGATACAAGAGAGGCCGACCTCGTCATTTCAGACTCCTACCAGGTACGTGACAAATATAGTAAGCTTAGGATAGGAAATTAATCCTCGGCATATCGTTCCAGAGTGCTCTGTCCTTTTCTGGGCTCTGCCCCAGATGGAGCTATGCCAGAGGAAGTTAATTGTTCCTCTGGGTTCCACACAAAGCGATCCTGTGCGAGGAGTTTAATGCTACTCTTGGCCCTGTTTAGCAGCTCTCCAAAGAAATTTACTTTCTGGAATTCTGTCCAGAGGGAGATGTGACTGAAATATTGAGGGAGATGTACTGCAACCTGACCTGAGGAATCACTTGTGACTGCCTGCAAAGAGTAAGCAGAACTGAACCAGTCAGAGAACCTCCTGGCTGACCTGCAGTTACTTATGAAGTAACCAAGCAGACACAATAACCTTGGCTTCTATTCTTCCTTGGTGCATTGGGTGATCTAAAGCTTTCTGAAGTTGTTGCCAGCGTAAAGCCAAGGTGCTTTTGTACATAGAAGTACTGCTATTGTGTTTTCAGGTATACTCTTCCCTCACCCTCTACTTCTTGAATGCTCGTTAATAAATCTACAAACCCAACTAAAGTGACCATCACACCTTTGGTGTTTTACTGACTGCACACCAAGGATCCAGTTATGCAAGTAACAGGACTAGGACTTTCGGAGTGTACACCTAGTGGTCCACTTGGGGGTCATCTCACATGAACCTGTAAAAGTGTTACATACAGTAGGACAGGTAATATGGTGGTATAACTGTACCCCATGTATGTACACGATTACAAACTATGTATTGAAACTCATCAAGATGAATTATTCTGTGTTTACCTGAAAATAAATATTTAGTTCCTGTAAACTCTTAAAACAAAAATGACTTTCTACTAGCAGGTATAGATCTGTGGATTTTATCATTTGGAATGGAGTGGGGTTGAGGGTCTTTACCTTTCCGCATAAAAGGGGAGATGTTGTGGTCCATGACCGATGAGGGTATGGTAGAATAATTGGACATTTTGTTTTCCTTCATAGCCTTGAACGTGGTGTGCTGGTGGATCTTCTCCAGAACATCGTCAGGAAGGTCTTTCTCTATGAACTTCAAAACCTTCTTGATCTCACGCTTTGGATCCTTCACCCAGAGAGAAGAAGATGAAGACAATGAGCCTGGTCTTAGCCGAAAAGACAGATACATTCATAAAGCACTTCTCTGATCCCTGAACTAGAAGACCTCAAATCTGCCATCACCAAAAAAGGTGAGAAGACATCACAAGGATCAGTTGTGGCCGGGAAAACTAAATTTGAAGCTGCCAGGTTTTCAAAGTTCAGTATTAAACTTTTCAACCAATGGTATTAAGTATTGGTATTAAGTGAAGTAACCATTTCACCTATCCTCTTCTAGCAGGAGACTGTCTCACCTCCAGCATATCCTCGTAGAAAATATAAAGCACATTTTTATGCTGTCTGATCTTCCACCAGCCCTTCACATGCTGGCTCCAGGAGCCAAAGGCAACTGCAAGAAAGAATAGGACAATTTCAGATTGCTTACAGCTAGAACCTGTGTTTCAGATACATGCGGATGCTGGAAAGCTGAATCCTACACTTGTTTCTTTTATCCCTTAGGGAATCGAGTTTTGAGGTGACTCCAATTCATTCAAATGTTGTTTTGTTGTTTAAACATGGTGTGCATCTTCACTCATTTTTTTTTTTTGTTGGCCGCCATGTTTTATTTATATAAAATAATCCTGCGCTGCCACCTAGATATTATAAATCAAACAAAATAATCGATTCGATTACCAACCGATAAGCTGCTGCAGATACCTTATATGTGTACCCACGTCTATACTTAATATAAAATCAATATTGATGCCAAGCTGCTCACATTAATTCATAAATCCATAAACCATCAAAACAAATCCATCACCGTTATAGTGCCCCATAGCTAACAATACATGATCAAACCACATATATACAACACTTATTATGTAAAATAAATTACCGGTACTTCCATGTGGGGATTCCATGATGAAGTCATGTGATCGATGACACAACATGTTGGGCGGAGCTGGGTGGCTTCACACCAGGAAACCAGAAGTGCGGTTCTGAGCAGCGCTTGCAATTTGCTTATGCATGCTGGATAACTGTGATGATTCTCCTGTAGTGCACCAGTAGATGTGCACTGACATATGTGAGTGTTTTAATAAATTACTCCTCTGATTTAAAGTACTACACTATGGTGGCTCTTTATTCCTTCTGAGTACATTCTAGCTGAAAACTGAATTAGTGGACAGAAGGAATGCCCAGCCTCCTAAAGGGAAAACATTCATTGCTGATTTGATGGACCCCAACCCTTGATCTGTGGAAGTGTCTTCAAGCCCATCATCTTTCCCCATAAAAAAAGGTTTACATGCAGTAGACCTGTATCCTTACATGGGTCCAAATTATAAGGTGAGAAATGTCATCAGCACACCAGGGATTCCTCAGAAGGATCCAAAGCTTTATTCACATGGTCACACGAACAAACAGCAACGTTTCAGAGCCACGCAGGGCCCCTTTGCCAGGCACTTGCCTGAGAAAGGGGCCTCTGGTACTGTCTAAAAATACACAGCATTTATATTTTTTAATTAAAGGACCAGCTCACCCAAAAGTCATTTTTGTAGATATACAGTAAATAAGGTTTAGTAAGCTTAGTCAGCCCCTGTGTTTGATTTTGAATGCTTCAACAGCAAGAACATACCACCATAATTCCTGACTCTGCTCATGTCCACTTAGGTGCTTTGGGTGTTCTCACTCACATTTGGTATTTCTTCCCCCCTGTTACATTCTACATAAAATAAAATAAACAAAAACAGGGATGGTGGAAGGTATGCAGATCTGGGAACAGCAGGTGTACAGACCAGGAACTCAGCACAGGGATGGTGGGAACATCTCATAATGGGCACAGCAGGTAAACAGACCTGAGAACTCAGCACAGGGATGGTGGGAACACCTCATAATGGACACAGCAGGTGTACAGGCCCAGGGATTTAGGACATGGAGGGTGGAAACCCCTCATAATTGGCACAGCAGGTGTACAGACTTAGGGACACAGCATGGGGAAGGTGAGAACTCCCTAAAATGGGCACAGCAGGTATACAGACCTAGGAATTCAGCACAAGGATGGTGGAAACCCCTCATAATGGACACAGCAGGCGTACAGACCTGGGAACTCAGCACATGAATAGTGGAAACACCTCATAATGGGCACAGCAGGTGTACAGACCCAGGAAGACAGAATAGGGATTGTGAGAACTGCCTATATTGGGCACAGCAGATGTACAGACCCAGGAATATAGCACAGGGATGGTGGGGACCCCTCATAATGGGCACAACAGGTGTACAGGCCGGGAACTCAGCACAAGGATGGTGAAAACCCCTCATAATGGGCAGAGCATGTGCTTTAGACTCTAGATCTCCAGAATCCACCAAACAATGAACATAATGGGCACAGCAGGTGCTTTAGACTAGATCTCCAGAATCCACCAAACAATGAACATAATGGGCACAGCAGGTGCTTTAGACTAGATCTCCAGAATCCACCAAACAATGAACATAATGGGCACAGCAGGTGCTTTAGACTCTACATCTCCAGAATCCATCAAACAATGAACAATAAACACATATATCAGATAAAAAAATCCAAGATGTGTATCACCACAGGTGCTCCCCCCTCTCCAGGAGTAATCTCACCTGAAACAGTGCAACCACTACAGCTAAGTAGGGTCAGAAACAGCTTTTTTTTGCCTTTCTAGGGCTACACCACGGCAACCCCAGAACTCCTCTCCACTCCTTGCTCCCAGGTACCCAGTAGTGGCCGGTGAAAAAATGTAGAGAAAAGCTATTAGTGCTTATATCATTTTAAAATAGGTGTTTATTGCATAAAAGGCGATAACAGGGTACTCACATTTTTCTGGTGCTACAAGCGCACCAGTCTATAAACAGCCAAAAAACAATCCGTGTTTGGAATCTACCTCTTCCGTTCCACACAAGCCCCGCTGACACTTCTAAATTAAACCAGCTCCACGCTAGTTCCTGATATCGTGATCGTCCGTGCCCCTCCCCTACGTGTGTCGACACAGGGTCATGTGTCTTCCTCAGGAGGATTTCATGATCAATGATCACCATTTTAAGCCCTTCATACAACCAAGATAGGTATAAAAAAGGAATACATACTTGTCCCATCCATAAAACCTTGAAAAAATTCCTCGAATGTCCCAGGATCTGGGTGGACAATGGCCATTTGATAGAAATGATAATATGATACCAACACATCTTTAGGATTACGTGCCACATAGATCACCTGCACAGAGATGGAAAAGAATCTGTAGAATTAAAACAGATCTGTGCAACGTGTGAGATATTCCAGCTGTTTAGTGGCACAGTGTACACTGAGAGCTTGAACACTCTTTGTAGTAGATGAGCTGAGCAGACCAAATGGACCCACCATCACTGGTCTCTTTCTTGTCATAGGGGATTGATATAATATTCTGACATGTACATGTGTAAATGCAGACTAAAAAAATTGAAATTCTGCAGATAGGTGAAAAAAGGAAACTAGCAAAACATAATACTAAATTAAATACATGAATACATAAATAAAATTGATAGGCCTCATTGTGATAAATATGAAAATTTCCAAAAAAGAGGGCTATATCAGACTTGCCATAGATAGACTCTAAAAAAAATAGACAGAGCTTTCCATCATGATACAGATCACACGCTTCAGAAAGAGATGCAATATGCTTTCCACTAAGAGGGTATGTTGCATTTAATATATATATATATATATATATATATATATATATATATATATATATATACTGTATATATACTGTATATATACTGTATATGTCTGTTTTTCTAATTTTTTTTCTCAGACTTATGCCTGGTACACACTATCAGATATTCTTTGAATAAAAAAAAAAGAGGCGCTAGGGAGGAGCCCCTGTACTAACAATCTGATGTTAGTGCAGCGATCTGAGCTATGGTGTTCTGACAGGGGGATGCTCCCCGCCACAACACTCCAGTCAGCGCTGTCAGCCATTGGCTGCTAGCGATGATCGGATGCTGATCGGCAGATGTTTTTCTGGCATGCCCCTTTTGACAAAAGCCAAACAGGCTGTCATACACAGGGGTCGAATGTCAACCGGTTTCTGTTGAACCAGCCAATACTGTGTGTACCAGAAGAATGTGTTTGTTTGCCTTAGAAGGAGACATTAAGTTTCTTTGCGTGTTTGTGTGGATACTCAACAAATGCCTGGGAAACATTTAAACAAGCTGTCCTCTAAAACAATGAACTATTGTTGTATGTTGGGCTAAAGTCAGCTGGCAGTTAAATGTTTCTAGTGTTTTACATTAATTATGTAACTGAAGTCAACAAGTCAGGTAACCAATGGTCAACATAGCTTAACCTTTTGACATATATGACCTATGGCATGTATTATACAACAGTGTCATCTAGAGGTTGAGTTGAGTTGAGAAATGTTCTCCCATATAAAAGTAGTGAGAAAGGGTACACCCATGGGGGATTGTCTAACTGAACTTTCCAAATAACAGTCTAAGCTGACAGGATTGTCTAACTGAACTTTCCAAATGACAGTCTAAGCTGACAGGAGGACCCTATAATGGCACCAAAGAAGGTCTATGCCAGAAGAAACTTCATCCGACAATCGTGAAGCCGCTATAACCTGAGCTCAATAACCTTTTTGTGTAGTCCTATTGTACACAGACCATAGTTCATGTTTATTTGCTATGAAGTTGGTGGCATTTTGCTTGTCGTATGTATATCTGTCAGTCTTGTATTGTTTTCCTATAATTGTAATATTTTGTATGTGCAGCATTTTTGTTTAGTAAAAGCACATTAATAAGCTACAGAGGTCTAAGCTTTCTTGCTTCTAATGCAAAGTTACCTTAATAGATGCAAAGCAAAATAGAGGGCTACACCAGGCTCTTCAGGCAGATTTAAAGCCGAGTTCCACCCAAAAATGGAACTTCCGCTTTCAGTGAAGGTGACCCCTGACATATCATTTTTTGGGGGGGGGAGCAAATACCCTCTTTTTAGAGGCACCAGGCTCCCACTTCCTCCCGCGGCTCTGTAGAGCCGGAAGGAAGTTCACCTCTCCCCCTCCCTCCATGCAATCTTCTGGGATATGTCACAGGTCCCAGAAGATTGCCCGGCCAATCAACGCACGCAGTGCGGCTCGCATATGCGCAGTGCGTGCCCGGCTGTGAAGCCACAGTCAGGCGCCCACAGTCAGAATGCCAGCGCCGTGCAGAGGAGGGGGAGAGGAGCAGGGCTTCGTTCGCCTGCATCACTGAACCGTGGGACAGGTGAGTGTCCGATTATTAAAAGTCAGCAGTAACACTCTTTGTAGCTGCTGACTTTTATATGGGTGGAACTCCGCTTTAATTCTCCAGAAAGATATTTCAGGATTTCTGTATTAATATGTGTTAAGCTTTATACGCAGTGATATGCAATTAGCGGACCTCCAGCTGTTGCAGAACTACAAGTCCCATGAGGCATAGAAGGACTCTGACAGCCACAAGCATGACACCCAGAGGCAGAGGCAGGATGGGTCTTGTAGTTTTGCAACAGCTGGAGGTCCGCTAATTGCATATCCCTACTTTATAGAATAGTGTATGGATCTTTTAAGAAGAAGAGGTGGACATGACTTTCCAATAGAGAAGATAGACCAGACTCTCAGGAAGCATAGACAGGGCAGGCTAATTGCATATCCCTACTTTATAGAATAGTGTATTGGTCTTTTAAGAAGAAGAGGTGGACATGACTTTCCAATAGAGAAGATAGACCAGACTCTCGGGAAGCATAGACAGGGCAGGCTCAAGGATGTGAGAGGAAGACCAAAATGTACAGAAGAAGGATATAGTAGAAAGAGAGACAGAGCGGGTTCTCCAGAATGAGATATAATTTGGGATCTCCAGAATAAGTAATAGACCAGGCTTTCCAGAAATATAGATCAGGCTGGCTCCCCAGAATGAGGGATAGACCAGATTCTCGAGAAACATAGATAGGACAGGCTCTGCAGAGTGAAGGTTAGACTGGGCTCTCAAGAAACAAAGGATAAACAGGATCTCCAGAATGATAGATAGAAGTGATTATCCAGAATGAGGGATAGACCTGGATGTTCATAAAACAGGGATAAGAAGGTCTTGGAGGTCCGTTGAGCCCAAAACTGGGTGTGTGTTGCTTTTGTTATGTTGGTACTCTTTACATCGGGAGCTCCACCCCTCCACATTTCTATTCAGTATGTAGGAGTCGGAAAAAGAGACACCTTTTTTTTTTTTTAACTTTTTTAAGTTTTATAGATCAGTATCCCCAGAAACAGGGCTTGACCAGCTCTCCAATAGAATGTAGATCACACCAAAGCCTTGCACCTTGCAGTTCTTTTCCCAGAAGCTCTGTGGGACAAGCTCCATAGGTAGGTGAGATTTGATCACGCGCTGAGTCTCCATTGAATTCAGGATTTCAGTTCCTAGGGGTGAAGAGGCAACCAAATGTAATTTTTTTCTTTAGAATTCCATATTGGTGTACACTTCTCTCCCCCCCCCACCTCCTACCCTTCAATCATCTGCTGTTTCTTGGTGTTTCCAATTCACTATCCAAATACTGTATACTATCGCTATTTGCCATTAAAGAAGAATTCCAGGCATTGTATATTTTTATATAGTTACATTGGTCCAGCTTGAACCGTATATACCATTCCTGGCCGATGTCTCTGGAAATCACTGAAGTAGACAGTGATCCTACTCTAGACATCTCCATTTCAGGTCCCATGGTGAACTGCTGGCCTAGGGTATTCTGAAAACTGGTGGATCGGCCACACATGGTATATACATAGTTACATTGGTCCAAGCTAGTACTAACATAGCTATGTATAAAATATCCATTCCTGGAATTCTTCTTTATAGCTGAAGTTTAGCTAAAAACACATTTTTTTTTCTCTACAGTTTTAGTTACATTGCTTACCTGTAATAAAGTATGTCCCCATGATGTGCAAATAGCTGGATTATGTAGAACTCTTCACTGCAGGATTGCCCTGTCCTCTTCCTATTGCTAAAGTTCTGTTTCTGTGGGGGTTATCAGCTTCGGGGTCTCCAGGCTCAGCTGTACTAATGATGATCTGAGGAGGGCTTACCCACCCCCCACCCCCCCACCATCTCCCCCAATGAGTGAAGTTTTTTCATACTGCTTGTAACACAGTATGTGAATGGGGGAGAGAATCCTGACTGATCAGGCTCTCCTCCATTCACACATCTTGTTATAGGTTATGCAATTAATGAAAGAACTTTTCTGTAGCTGAACCCAGAGAACTGAAGCGGTTAACCCCTACAGCAACAGAAGTTTAACAGCAGTAGAAGGACAGGACAGCAACGTCAATGGCTTGTCCACAATGGCTTACTCACTTTACACTGGGAACGTGTAGGCCTTATATGACCTACATTTCTTCATATGAGGTCAGCATCATTCAATGAGTGCCTGGAAAAGGTGGAGGGTACAGCGCTGAATATGTGTGTCTCTGCAGTGTATGGTTCAGCATTTTAGTAACATCTTACTCTGGCAGTGGCGACTGGCGGACTTTTTTTTTGGGGGGGGGGGGGCGTCAAACAGTATGCCACAACCCCAACCCCTGGCAAACCCCACCCCCGTCTGGTCGGTAGCACTTTCCCCATCACCGGCGGCTTCCCCTGTTCGGGGGCCGCAGCCTCCCGTTCTCCTGCTGTCCACGGGTCATCACGGGGACAGCGGCGGTGGCTTCCGTTTCCTCCCTCCTCCTCAGCAGCCAATTGGGAGTCTTCTCTTTTCGGCCAATCGGAAAACGGGTCTCACACCCGCTTCTGATTTGTCTGATTGAGGATCAGTGTTTTAACAGTGAATATTCATTCGCTGTTGTAACACACTTGGGTGGGCTCCGGTCGCACTCTCTGGGACCCGAGCCCACCCTATTTTGAAGCCTGTTAGCGCCTCTGGCTCTAATCAGGTGCTTAAAAAAAACCTGGCCGCTGTACTTCATGCGCCCAGCCTTTCAATTGTTTCCCCAGACCTTTGCAAAGCTTGTTTTACTCTTGGCTCAGGAAAATAAAAAATTGTGCTATGTTCTGACTTACCTTTGGCCACATTGGGTACTGCAAACTCTAGGAAGGGCACCCGATCATATATTGCACCTCTGGCCGTCTTTTTTGTGTCTCCACTATTGAGGATCAGATCCAAAAGCTCACTCATCCAAGTGGTTCCTGGGAAAGAACAAAGTGACTCATAAACCCTAATTCCATTAATGGGGAACTACTTGTTTGCGCTTACTTGAATTATATGCAAAAATCCAGAGCCCCCAGTCAAATGTTTACTATACAGTGGTCATATCAGTTAACCACTTAAGGACCGAGCCTCTTTTTGAGGTGCGTTGTTTACAAGTTAAAAACAAGTTTTTTTGCTACAAAATTACTTAGAACCCCCAAACATTATACATTTTTTTCTAACACCCTAGAGAATAAAATGGCGGTCATTGCAATACTTTATGTCACACCGTATTTGCGCAGAGGTCTTACAAGCGCACTTTTTTTGGAAAAAATACATTTTTTGAATTAAAAATAAGGCAGCAGTAAAGTTAGCCCAATTTTTTTTTTATAATGTGAAAGATAATGTTACGCCGAGTAAATTAATACCCAACATGTCACGCTTCAAAATTGCGCCCACTCGTGGAATGGCGACAAACTTTTACCATTAAAAATCTCCATAGGCGAAGTTTAAAATGTTTACAGGTTGTATGTTTTGAGTTACAGAGAGACCTCTTAAATATGAGATCTGGGGTCAAAAAGACCTCAGATCTCATATTTACACTAAAATGCAATAATAAAAAAATAAAAAAAATTTTGTCATTTGAAAAAATTCCCCAAAAAAATGTCCCCTTAAGAGCTATGGGTGGAAGTGACGTTTTGACATCGCTTCCGCCCTGCTATGGTATGGAGACGGTTGGGGGCCATCTTCCCTTCCCTTGTCTCCATACCCAGCCACAGGAAGGACCCAATCGCCTCCACCGCTATCGATGGCTCCAGTAAGCAGCGGAGGGCACGGGAGAGCGGCGGGAGGGGGGACTCCTCTCTCACCGCCGATAACGGTGATCTTGCGGCGCATCCACCACAGAGACCACCATTATCGGAAACCGGACCGCCGGCTGAAGATGAGGATATTTGGGTTATGGCAGATAGCTGCTGCCATAAGAGACATATCCCTCTTCAAACAGCCGGCGTATATCGGCGTGCGGGGGTACAGAAGTGGTTAAAGTGATTGTATACCCATTTTTTTTAATTTTTACCTACTACAGGTAAGTCTATAATAAGGCTTACCTGTAGGTAAAATGAATATCTCCTAAACCTGCATGGGGGTTTAGGAGATATTCACTTTGCATGCAGCCACTGACGTCAGCGGCGCATGCACTGTGAATGCCCGGCTGAAGGTCCGGCAGGCGCTGCCGGACCTTGCCGGGATGAAGACTCCCAAGCGTGTGTCGTCATCGCTGCTCCGACTATCTACAGCGCCGGAGCCGCGAACCCGGAAGACACGCAAAGGGCAAAATTTCAGCTCCCTCAGCGTGGACCAGGATTAGATACCGACGCCTCGTTCTAAGGTAAGTATTTCATAATGAGCTAGTATGTGGTGCATACTAGCTCATTATGCCTTTGTCTTACGGGCTTTTTTTACATTTTTTTTTTGTTCTGAAGGTATACAGCCGCTTTGAGGTAAATCTAAAGCCAACATTTTTTACATTTTGGACAGAGTGTGGAAGGGTTACAATTAGAATCCCTGTAAGTTTTTTTGGGGTGCATGTTTCCGCTAAGAAGTTTCACATTTATTAGGCCTCATGTTCACTGCTGCTGGTAAACGGACATTTAGGAGCAGTTGGGTGTTTTGTTTTCAGCTGCTCCTGAGCTCTCCTCTATTTTATCTTATCAGTACATCTACACAGGGTCCTTTGTAGTAGTTTCTAGACAGTTGAGTTTAGAAGCATTCTTTGGCAAAGCAAAAAAATGCGTTCAGGACGGATGTTCAGAGGCATTTGAAACGCCAAATGCCTGTAACAACTTGTAAACGTGTGTAAACGCAGTAACTCGTGTTTAGCCACGTTTCATTTACCGAAGCAGTTTTAATTTCTTACTATTTGGAAAAAAACGCTTACAAACGCAAATGCGGCATGTAAACGCGGCAAAACAGACGTTTTTAAACGTCAGTTAACTATCTGTCATGTTAAATCGTTCAGGAGAGGTTGAAAAACGTCACGTGTACATTAAACCTAATGCCCTGTACACACGATCGCACATTCCGACAACAAAATCCATGTTGGATGTTGGCTCAAACTTGTCTTGCATACACACGGTCGCACAAATGTTGTCGGAAATTCCGAACGTCAAGAACGCGGTGACGTACAACACGTACGACGAGCCGAGAAAAATTAAGTTCAATAGCCAGTGCGGCTCTTCTGCTTGATTCCGAGCATGCGTGGAACTTTGTGCGTCGGAATTGTGTACACACGATCGGAATTTCCGACAACGGATTTTGTTTGCTGGAAAATTAGAGATTCAGATATCAAATTTTGTGTGACAGAAATTCCGATGGAAAATGTCCGATGGAGCCTACACACGGTCGGAATTTCCGACAACAAAGTCCCATCGAACATTTTCCGTCGGAAAATCCGACCGCGTGTACGGGGCATTAATGTGGGAGATTTCACCTAGAGGAATTTCTCTCACCTGACTTTGGGTACGTATTAATCATGATATCATCTTCTCTGGCCTGGAAGACCTGAACATTCGCCCAGTTTTCAGCAAAGGGTCCCAGGATCGGCATCCCGCTGACAATTTTTATCGGAGGACGGCTCATGTCTGCAGAACGGTCTGCTGTACAAACATGCAAAAGTTATTGTAGAAAACTTCTTGACAATTAGATGCAATAACCTTCAAAATAAAACACAGAGCAATATATGATGAAATTTAAAGAATATGATACACAATAGCACAATAAGTATTTTGTTTTCTCTTAAGCCTCGTACACACGGTATGATTGTTGGACAACCGAGCGTCTGATTTTTGTCAAAACTGGCGTGTGCCAGGAACTTGTCTTGCATACTAACGGTACACAATTGTTGTGCCACAAACACGAACATAGTGATGTACTACAAGGAATTTCAGCTCTTGAGCGCCACCCTTTGGTGCGTTTGGTGAGCATTGATTCCGAGCATGCGTGTTTGTACTTTCGACTTTTGCGTGACGGATTTGTGTACTGACCATCCGAAAATCTGACGTCAAACCGTTGTCTGCCGAAAATGTACTAGCCTGCCATCCAACATTTGTTGGCGGAAAATTGGACAATTGTCAAAAGGAGCGTACTAACGGTAAGATTTTAGGATAACAGTCTGTCAACAGACAATCCCCTGCCAACAATCGTATCGTGTGTACGAGGCTTAAGTCATTGATATATAAGATGACCTTGAATGTTACAATCTGAAACTCTTGTAGGACCCATGTTGAAGGGCTTTGGCCTCGTGTTGATGGCATCAGTATCTGAGCTTCTGAGATCACTCATGCCGCATACACATGATCCAAGATCCAAGATTTTTCCGACGGAATTCTGCTCAAGCTTGGCTTGCATACACACGGTCACACAAAAGTTTGCTGAACTTACGACCGTCAAGAACGCGGTGACGTACAACACTACGACGAGCCCAGAAAATGAAGTTCAATGATTCCGAGCAAGCGTTGAATTGTTTCCGAACATGCGTAGGAATTTTGCGCGTCAGAATGTGTACATCCGTTCGGAACTTTTTCCGACCGAAATATTGAGAACATGCTCTCAATCTTTTGCTAGCTGGAATTCGGCCAGCAAAAGTCCGATGGAGCATACACACGGTCGCATTTTCCGACCAAAAGCTCTCATTGGTCTTTTGCTGGCCGAATTTCCGATCGCGTGTACGGGGCATAAGAATTCATTGATAGGTCTATTTGATCTGCATTTGATATTTCTTTTGACCTGCTTCAAGGGTGTGGGCGGGGCTTAATACACCCATGTGGGGACCAGGAGAAAACACTTGCTAGTGTCCCCAAAGGTGGACCAAGGCTGCCAATTACAGAAAGGCTGGCGTTAAGGCAATGCGATGCTTCTCCAAACAAATTAACTGTCAAGTCACACCGCTTCCCGACTGGCTGTTTGCTTATGCAACAGCTTTGCTGCATGTTAGACATTTATACTGCATCTTCTCTAAGTCTTTTTGTCCCCTTATTTGGCCCTGTTCCTTTAAACGGCCATATAAGCATGCACTCCTTTAACCACTTCAGCCCCGGAAGGATTTAGCCCCTTAATGTCCAGGCCATTTTTTTTTTTGCGATTCGGCACTGCGTCAATTTAACTGACAATTGCGCGGTCGTGCAAACAAAATTGATGTCCTTTTTTCCCACAAATAGAGCTTTCTTTTGGTGGTATTTGATCACCTCTGCAGTTTTTATTTTTTGCGCTATAAACAAAAAAAGAGCATCAAGTTTGAAATTTTTTTTTTTTTTTAACTTTTTGCTATATGTAAAAAAACTAATTTCTTCATCAGTTTAGGCCAATATGTATTCTTCTACATATTTTTAGTAAAAAAAAAACGCAATAAGCGTATATTGAATGGTTTACACAAAAGTTATACCGTCTACAAAATAGGGGATAGATTTAAGGCATTTTTTTTTTAACTAGTAATGGCGGTGATCAGTGATTTTTAGCGGGACTGCGACATTGCGGCGGACAAATCTGACACTAAGTCTCACTCTTTTGGGACCAGTGACATTTATACAGCGACCAGTGCTATAAAAATGCACTGATTACTGTATAAATGACACTGGCAGGGAAGGGGTTAACACTAGGGGGCGATCAAGGGGTTAAGTGTGTCCTAGAGAGGTGCTTTCTAAGTGTAGCTGGAGGGGACTGACTGGGAGTAGAGAGAGATCGCTGTTCCCAATCACTAGGAACAGACGATCCCACCGTACTCCATTGACAGAAAGGGGATCTGCTTTGTTCACATTGACAAATCCCCGTTCTGCCTTTCTGTGGAGGGATCTCGGGTGGGTGGCGGACAACGCGGCCGCTGTATCTATTAAATGAAGTGATGTACTGGTACGGCGATTCATGCAATAGGGCCGCCCTGCCGCAGTGTAACTGCGGCGGCTGGTCAGCAAGTGGGTAACATATGCCATTGCTGAGCCTGTCATCTACTAGGACACCCAGGTCCTTTTCCATCCTAGATTCCCCCAGAGGTTCTCCTCCCAGTGTATAGATTGCATTCTAATTTTTCCACCCAAATGCATTATTTTACATTTTTCTACATCAAACCTCATTTGCCATATAGTTGCCCACCCTATTAATTTATTCAGATCTTCTTGCAAGGTTTCCACATTCTGAGGAAAAATGATTGCCCTGCTTAGCTTAGTATTGTCCGCAAATTCAGTAACTGAGCTGTTTACCCCATCCTCCAGGTTGTTTATGAACAAATTAAATAGGATTGGTCCCAGGACAGAACCCTGAGGGACCCCACTACCCACCTCTGACCATTCCGAGTACTCCCCATTTATCACCACCCTCTGAACTCGTCCCTTATTGCAACTACACTTGCAGTGCACTTCCAAGTGCACAGTATAATTTCCTTTAGTAAATCAACCTCTATGATTGTTAAACAATATTCACAATATTACTAAAATACATTTTGTGATTCGCTGTTCCCAATCACTAGGAACAGACGATCTCACCGTACTGTCTCTATCGGTTGCAACTAGCGGGATAAGCCTCAATGTGAATAGGAGGCTTGGCTGATTCATCACTTCCGCTGGCTCTGCATGGGTCACTTAGTTATTTGTATGATCCAGATTGAGTCTTGGTATGGTACTGCTGGCTGGCTTTGTTTTGATATTAATAGCGGTGACAGGAAGTGTCCCCCATGCCCCAAAAGAAGTCTAATCGTGACGAAAACGGTTGGGCGGCGACAGACGCTGTCCTAGTCACCGCAACTTTTAAAATTTTTATGCTGCAGTTTTTTCATATTAGATGCACCTTCAATGGCCTTTCTGTTTAGTGCATTTATTTCAATAAGCACCTTTAAAAGGTTTTACACTATTGGAAGCCTCATTTATTTTCTTTTGGGTGTTGCTTGGCTGACATGAGGTTTTGATTCTGCTGAGGGAGGAACAGCTGGAGAGACATATACTGCCTGCACTACTTCCTTATTGATGCCTGGAGCTGGTATATCCCAAAGCTCACTTGACCTTCCATAATGGAGGGTCCACACCATGGGGTAGGAGCCAGGGCCGGTACAAGGCAGGGGCGGAAGGGGCACGTGCCCTGGGCGCTACCATTTGCTATAGGGGGGGGGGGCGCAGCCTGCAAGTGACGTTCTGCCACGGCCGCCGCCCGCCAATGTGTACAATAATACAACAGTCCAGTGCATTTACAGTTCCCAGCGGCACTGTACAAATTGCCTTCGTGTGCTCCTGCATCCTCCCTTCCCTCAGCACAAACTACTCTGTTACAGTTTACTCCCCTATGGAGGAGTGCCGTAGTCTCTGCCAGCGCCGTGACGTCACACACGGCCGGAGGCGAGGTGGGAGGACGCAGAGGAGCACAGGGAGGCGGGAGCCGGGAGCCGGGAGCCGGGAGGCGGGAGGCGGGAGCCGGGAGCTGTGAGCTGTGTCGGCGCGCTGTCACCGCGAGCGAGCTGAGCTGAGCTGAGCTGAGGAGAGGAGAGGAGCTGAGGAGCTGCTGCCTGCCTGGCTGGCTGGCTGGCTCTAGTAGCTGCTGCTGGATTCAATCTGGAAGGAAGCGAAGGTAGAAGAGTGCAGTGCCAGTGTCATGTATGCCAGTGTTCTGACTCAGATCTTCAGCAGTGGTGGTCACTGGTCATTAACCTCGCCTCAGCCTCAGATTTATTAATCTGTTTTTAGTGTTTACTTACACAAGTTCAGACTCAGAACTTCTGAGTCTGAACTTGTGTAAGTAAACACTAAAAAACAGATTAATAAATGGCTGGATTGGGGGAGGGGAGGAGGCTGAGAGGAGGTTAATGACCAATGACCACCGCTGCTGTTTAACCACTTAACAACCGGCCCATAGCCGAATGACGGCTACAGGGCGGTTGCTTAACTCTGGGAGGACGTACTATGACGTCCTCCCAGAATTCCCCTCTCGCAGCGCTGTGGGCTGGATGTGTAGTGCCCACAGCGCTGCTCAGTGACATCCAGCCATCCATCCATGCTCAGCCATCCCTAATGCTCTGCAATGCCCCAAAATACTCTGCAATGCCCCAGAATACTGTGCAATACTCTGCAATGTCCCACAATACCCCGCAATACTCTGCAATACCCCACAATACTCTGCAATACCCCACAATACTGTGCAATATTCTGCAATACCCCACAATACTGTGCAATACTCTGCAATACCCCGCAATACTCTGCAATACCCCACAACACTGTGCAATACTCTGCAATACCCCGCAATACTCTGCAATACCCCGCAACACTGTGCAATACTCTGCAATACCCCGCAATACTCTGCAATACCCCGCAACACTGTGCAATACCCCGCAATACTCTGCAATACCCCACAACACTGTGCAATACTCTGCAATACCCCGCAACACTGTGCAATACCCCACAACACTGTGCAATACTCTGCAATACTGTGCAATACCCCGCAACCCTGTGCAATACTCTGCAATACCCCGCAATACTCTGCAATACCCCACAATACTGTGCAATACTCTGCAATACCCCACAATACTGTGCAATACTCTGCAATACCCCGCAACACTGTGCAATACTCTGCAATACCCCGCAATACTCTGCAATACCCCGCAACACTGTGCAGTACTCTGCAATACCCCACAATACTGTGCAATACTCTGCAATACCCAGATATACTCGGCGATACCCCGCCATACTCTGCAATACCCCACAATACTGTGCAATACTCTGCAATACCCTGCAACACTGTGCAATACCCCACAATACTGTGCAATACTCTGCAACACTGTGCAATACCCCACAATACTGTGCAATACCCCACAATACTGTGCAATACTCTGCAACACCCTGCAACACTGTGCAATACTGTGCAATACCCCACAATACTGTGCAATACTCTGCAATACCCCACAATACTGTGCAATACTCTGCAATACCCCACAA
Organism: Lithobates septentrionalis; assembly: GCA_037952835.1. NCBI lineage: Eukaryota > Metazoa > Chordata > Amphibia > Anura > Ranidae > Lithobates > Lithobates septentrionalis. The sequence goes on along the minus strand of JBBDGP010003315.1, from coordinate 141,047 downwards.
TACTGTGCAATACCCCACAATACTGTGCAATACTCTGCAATACCCTGTAATACCCTGCAATACCCCACAATACTCTGCAATACTTTGCAATACCCCGCAATACCATGCAATACCCTGCAATACCCTCTGATACTCGGCGATACCCTGCCATACTCTGTAATACCCTGCCATACTCTGCAATACCCCACCATACTCTGTAATACCCTGCCATACTCTGCAATACCCCACCATACTCTGTAATACCCTGCCATACTCTGTAATACCCTGCCATACTCTGCAATACCCCGCCATACTCTGTAATACCCTGCCATACTCTGTAATACCCTGCCATACTCTGCAATACCCCGCCATACTCTGCAATACTCTGTGATACCCAGCCATACCCTTCCATATCCAGCCATAGTCTGCAATACTCGGTGATACCCAGCCATGCTCAGTTATACCCAGCCATGCTCGGCCTCTGTATGTGGCCAGGCTGTGGAAGTCTCACACATGTGGTATCGCCGTACTTAGGAGGAGTAGGAGAATTTATTTTGGGGTGTCATTTTTGGTATGTACATGTTATGTGTTAGAAATATTGTATAAATGGACAACTTTGTGTTAAAAAAAAAATGTGTTTTAACCACTTCCCGCCCGCCGGTTGTCATACGACGTCCTTGACTTTGTGCGGGGATATCTGAATGAAAAACGGGGGGGGGGGGGGGCGCAGTTTGCCATCTTCGCCCTGGGCACCAAATGGCCTTGTCCCAGCACTGGTAGGAGCACATCCTGACTATATGTTGGTGGCGTCACTTGGTGGAGGATATCGTTGGATTCCTTTTGCACTAGCACTTTATACAGTACTTCTGGTTTTCCTTGATCTGTTAGATTCATAGATCATCTGTTGGACTTTATTAACATTAGTATTTATTCAGCGCAACTTTTTTTATTCTTCATTTACTATTTATATACATAAAGAATTTCTTGGGATTTTTTTTTTCCTCTCCTCCGCTATGTGCCATTCGTGTTCTGTCTAAGCCGCCCTAATTGCACCCTTACATTTTTTGTTGAATTCGTGGTAAAGATGGAATGCTGATGATGATCCCTCAGCCTTGTATTTTTTGAAGGCCTTCTCCTTTGCTTTTATATGCATTTTCATGTTGGAGTTAAGGCACCCAGGACTTTTATTAGCTCTTTTAAATGTATTTCTCATTGGGATGCACTGGCTAATACTCTTATTTAATATGCTATTAAAGCATACCCATTTTTCCTCCGTGTTTTTTGTTCCTAGGATTTTATCCCATTCAATAACTTCTAGCGAGGAGCATAATTTATGGAAGTTGGCTCTTTTGAAATTCATTGTCTTTGTATTCCCGCTTATGTTTCCTATTTGTGTGATTTATATTGAAACAAATTGACCTGTGGTCGCTGTTTCCTAAATTGCCCCTTTTTTTTACATCTGCGATCAGGTCTGTATTGTTAGTAATCAGTAGGTCTAGTAATGCATTGTTCCTTGTTGGTGCAATTACCATCTGATCCATGAAATTGTCCTGTAAGACATTTAGGAAATGGCGAGCCTTAGCCGAATGCCTGGTTCCCTCCACCCAGTCTATGTCTGGATAATTAAATTCCCCCATTATAATGACACTTCCCATTTATGCTGCCATTCCAAACAGTGATAGGAGGTCTACCTCCCCCTCCTCTCTCTGGTTAGGGGGTCTATAGTATACTCCTAGTATTACTTTCCCCTTGGTTTCCTCCCCTTGAAGTTCTACCCATAAGGATTCCACCTCCTCCCTTGCTCCATTAGTGATGTCGTCCCTCACATTCACTTGTACATCATTTCTGATATACAGGCATACCCATCCCCCCCCTTTTTTTTACCCTCCCTATCTCTGTGATATAGGGAATACCCTTGAATGGTTGCCAGCCAATCATGAGAGCTGTTGAACCAAGTCTCCGAAATTCCCACAAAATCTAAATCCTCCTTGTACAACAGTATCTCTAGTTCTCGCATCTTCTCTGCTAGACTCCTGGCATTGGTTAACCGCTTGCCGACCGCCGGCTGTCAATTGACGGCCAGGCGGCGCGGCTCTCGTTGCGGGAGGGCGTCATATGACGGCCTCCCATTTAAACAGGGAATGCGCGCGATCGTGCGCGCGCATCCCTGTTCCTTCGGTGGCGGCGTGTCACGGAGACACCGCTCGCCGCCGAGGGGGGTGAACAGCCATTGGACATGGCTGTTTACCACGTGATCGGCCGTGATGAAGTCACGGCCGATCACAAATAGGTCCACCCCATTGTGCACGGCGCATGCGCGCGATCGCGAGCGCGCTGCGCGTGCACGTCGGTGACGGAGTGTTCCCGGGAACACTACTCGTCACCGACGCCGGTAAACAGCCATTGGCTGGCTGTTTACCCACGTGATCGGCTGTGATCCATTCACAGCCGATCATAAATGTAAACACAGAGCGGTAACTAGCTGTTACCAGCTCTTCTCTCCTCACACACCGTTTCCAGTGTGAGGAGAGAAGAGCCAGAAGCAGTGAGTTACCGATCTGTGTTCTGTAGTGTCTGCACCAACACCACACCTGTCCCATCGCCCCCCCCAATTGTCATCTGTCACCCAACAGTCACCAGTGTCACCCAATAAAGTGCACCTGTCACATAAGGGACTGCCATCAGTGACCGTCAGCGGTGCGCCTGTCACCCGTCACAAATCAGTGACCATCAGCGGTGCACCTGTCACCCGTCACCCATCAGTGACCGCCAGCCGTCACCCATCACCCATAAGTGACCGCCAGCCGTCACCCGTCACCCATCCGTGACCGCCAGCCGTCACCCGTCACCCATCCGTGACCGCCAGCCGTCACCCGTCACCCATCCGTGACCGCCAGCCGTCACCCGTCACCCATCAGTGACCGCCAGCCGTCACCCATCAGTGACCACCAGCCGTCACCCATCAGTGACCGCCAGCCATCACCCGTCACAAATCAGTGACCATCAGCGGTGCACCTGTCACCCGTCAGCCATCACCCGTCACCCATCTGTGACCGCCAGCCATCACCTGTCACCCATCAGTGATCGCCACCCGTCACCCATCAGTGACCGCCAGCCATCACCCGTCACCCATCAGTGACCGCCAGCCATCATCCATCAGTGACCGCCAGCCATCACCCGTCACCCATCAGTGACCGCCAGCCATCACCCGTCACCCATCAGTGACCGCCAGCCATCACCCGTTACCCATCACCTGTCACCCATAAGTGACCGTCAGCCATCACCGATCACCTGTCATCTTTTAGTGACCGTCACCCATCACCAGTAACTGTCCGTGGCCTGTCACCCATCAGTGACCATCGCCTGTCACACCGTCATCACCAATCAGTGAACGTCAGCTGCCACCTATCGCACAGCCCATCAGTGACCGTCACCTGCCACCTGTCACACCGCGTCATGTCCAAAAGAGTATTCAGCAGTGAGGAGGCGTTCCAGATCCTCTCCATGACCGATGAGAGCAACGGGGAGTTCTCATCAGATTCTAATTTGGATTCTGATTCAAGTTCGGCATTTGAACCAAATAGTGAATCGGCAAATGATTCGGAGGAAGAATGGGTCCCTCCCAAAAGGGCACGGCACTCTGGAAACCAGGATTATATTCCCAGGCCCAGTACCAGCGCTGCCACCACCAATATGCCCCAGGAACAATTTCCCAGGCCCAGTACCAGCGCTGCCGCCAGCGTTAGGCCCCGGGAACAAATGCCCAGTACCAGCGCTGCCACCACCAATAGGCCCCAGGAACAAATTCCCAGGCCCAGTACCAGAGCTGCCGCCAGCGTTAGGCCCCGGGAACAAATGCCCAGTACCAGCGCTGCCGCCGGCGATAGGCCCCAGGAACAAATGCCCAGACCCAGTACCAGTCCTGCCACATCACGCCTGAGTACCAGCACAGGAAATTCCAATCCAACTACTGGAGTGTCACACCCCCCAAGAGCCAGGGCCTCTACATACATGCCAGATGGTCTTGCCAACCCAATATGGCTGCCTTCCAACTCGGCATCGCCAATTATTCCCCCGTTCACAGCACTGCCAGGTGTGCAGACCAACACCCAAAATTTCTCAGAGATTGATTTCTTTTATATGTTTTTGCCCGACACTATGCTACAATTTATTGTGGACCAGACAAATTTGTATGCCCAGCAATATATTGCCAACAACCCCCAATCATCCTATGCCCGTCCTTTTGAGTGGAGAGATCTGAATTTGGAGGAATTCAAAGTGTTTATGGGCCTCACCCTAAACATGGGGATTACAAAAAAAAATGAAGGACATGCCTATTGGTCCACCCACCCCATCCACAGTATGCCCATTTATTCTGCCCTAATGACAAGGTCCCGATACAAGATGATAATGCGCTTTCTTCACTTCAGCGACAACACCCAGTGCCCTCCCCACAATCATCCAAATTACGACAAGTTATACAAGATTCGCCCACTGATAAATTTCTTTTCTCAACAATTTGCAGAACTCTATGTCCCCGATCAGAAAATTTGCGTCGATGAGTCCCTGGTACCCTTTTCAGGCCGGCTAGGAATAAAGCAGTATATTCCTAGCAAAAGGGCCAGATACGGAGTAAAGTTATATAAGCTATGTGAGAGAGCCACAGGATATTTGTATGCATTCCGTATATATGAAGGAAAAGATTCCCAGCTCCAGCCCCCTGAGTGCCCGGCCTACATGGGCACAACTGGAAAGATTGTATGGGACCTGGCATACCCACTTCTTAACAAAGGATATCACATTTACGTTGACAACTTTTACACCAGCCTGCCCCTTTTCAAACATTTATACATCGCAAAAACCCTGGCCTGTGGAACCTCCAGAAAAAATAGAAAGGGCTTCCCACAATCTTTAGCGAATAAAAAGCTGCGAAGGGGGGAAAGAACTTCATTGAGATGCAACGAAGTGCTGGCCTTGAGGTGGAAGGATAAGAGGGACGTGCACATGATGTCCACCATCCATGAAGACACTGCAATTGTGGTACAAAGAAGACGAGGTCCCATTGAAAAGCCAACATGTGTCCAAGATTATAATCTCTACATGGGGGGGGTAGATTTTAACGATCAAATGATTCAGCCCTATTTGTCAATAAGGAGGTCCCGATTCTGGTATAAGAAGGTAGCAATTTATCTCATCCATTTGGCCATTTACAATTCCTACGTAGTCTACACCAAATCCATTGAAAGCCCCGCCCCCTTCCTAAAATTCATAGAAGAAGTTGTCACGTCCCTCATCTATCACCAAAGACCCCCCCAAGAAGACCTTCGCTCTGAGGCTGTTTGCCGACTCCATGAGCGCCACTTCCTCTTCAGCATTCCACCATCTGAAGCAGGCCGAAGACGGCAAAAAAAATGTCGCGTGTGCACCAAAAAAGGATTTAGAAGAGATACCAGCTACCATTGTCCCCAGTGTCCCTCCCAACCTGGCCTTTGCATTGGTGAATGCTTCCAAATTTATCACACATCCATAAAATATTAGCCCATATTTTTAACCATTTCCCCATTTTCACCATCTGTGCTGACCATTTTCCATTCTTTCCCAAATTACCATGCCACTGCCTTCCATGTGAACTGACCCTGGCCTGTTTTTTGACTATGCCTCTGCCTACCGTTTGGACTGCTTTCATGTGAACTGACCCTGGCCTGTTTTATCAACTACTCTACTGCCTACCGCTTGGACTGCTTACATGTGAACCGACCCTGGCCTGTTTTATGGACTATGCTTTTGCCTACCGCTTGGACTGATCTGTTGCCCTGCTACTGTAGTACACAGGGGTCTCACATATGTGAGGGGCTCCAGAATTGTTTTTCCGGTTGGAGAAAACAATTATTTTTGTTTTCTCCGGGTTTCGGAATTAGGGTCTGGAGTCCGGAGGCTTCATAGAGATTTGGGTGGGTCGAAGCCTCTACCCCTGTGCCCCTGTGCACAGGTCTTACCTGATTGTGGCCCTCAGCCTGCTGCTGACTTACTGCCACCATGCCCATGCCTGTCGCGGTACAATAATGAGTGTCTGCAGTTAACAGTGTACCAGGACCATATTATGGCTGTGCTGGCTGTCTCTGCCTGGACAATTTCTATGGACTGTGATGTGCTGACAATATCCTTGTGCGGACTATAGACAATATTCCTGCCTGCTGCCTGGATAGTTAATATTGCTGTCGCTAAGCACCTCCTTGCCTGCTGCCTGGATCAGTGCTCTCCTCTGTGGATACTACTAAAAGCACAGGTAATGCTTTTTTTTTTACCCTTTCTGCAATAGAATTTATTTTGGATTGTAATTATTGGTATGTGCATGCTATGTGTTAGAAATATGAAGGGTTTTCAAAAATGATAGGTTGCCAGGAAATTATATATGTCATTTATGCTCCTAGAACGCCTGATGGTGCTACTTTGATGTTGGGCCTCTGTATGTGGCCAGGCTGTGTAAAAGTCTCACACATGTGGTATCGCCATACTCAGGAGGAGTAGCAGAATGTATTTTGGGGTGTCATCTTTGCTACGTACATGCTATGTGTTGGAAATATCTGATAAATGGACAACTTTGTGTAAAAAAAAATGCGTTTTCATTTTTTTCCACATTTTCCAAAAACTTTTGGAAAAAATGAACCGTTCAAAAGACTCATTATGCCTCATAGATTATACGTTGGGGTGTTTGCTTTCCAAAATGGGGTCATTTTGGGGGCAATTCCATTGTCCTGGTGCTCCAGGGCCTTCAAAAATGCAATAGGTGGTTGAGAAATGAGATGTGTCATTTATGCTCGTAGATCGCCTGATGGTGCTACTCCAATGTTGGGCCTTTGTATGTGGCCACGCTGTGTAAAAGTCTCACACATGTGGTATCGCTATACTCAGGAGGAGTAGCAGAATGTATTTTGGGGTGTCATCTTTGCTACGTACATGCTATGTGTTGGAAATATCTGATAAATGGACAACTTTGTGTAAAAAAAAATGCGTTTTCATTTTTTTCCACATTTTCCAAAAACTTTTGGAAAAAAATGAACCGTTCAAAAGACTCATCATGCCTCATAGATTATACGTTGGGGTGTTTGCTTTCCAAAATGGGGTCATTTTGGGGGCAATTCCATTGTCCTGGTGCTCCAGGGCCTTCAAAAATGCAATAGGTGGTTGAGAAATGAGATGTGTCATTTATGCTCGTAGATCGCCTGATGGTGCTACTCCAATGTTGGGCCTTTGTATGTGGCCACGCTGTGTAAAAGTCTCACACCTGTGGTATCGCTATACTCAGGAGGAGTAGCAGAATGTATTTTGAGGTGTCATCTTTGCTACGTACATGCTATGTGTTGGAAATATCTGATAAATGGACAACTTTGTGTAAAAAAAAATGGGTTTTCATTTTTTTCCACATTTTCCAAAAACTTTTGGAAAAAAATGAACCGTTCAAAAGACTCATTATGCCTCATAGATTATACGTTGGGGTGTTTGCTTTCCAAAATGGGGTCATTTTGGGGGCAATTCCATTGTCCTGGTGCTCCAGGGCCTTCAAAAATGCAATAGGTGGTTGAGAAATGAGATGTGTCATTTATGCTCGTAGATCGCCTGATGGTGCTACTCCAATGTTGGGCCTTTGTATGTGGCCACGCTGTGTAAAAGTCTCACACATGTGGTATCGCTATACTCAGGAGGAGTAGCAGAATGTATTTTGAGGTGTCATCTTTGCTACGTACATGCTATGTGTTGGAAATATCTGATAAATGGACAACTTTGTGTAAAAAAAAATGCGTTTTCATTTTTTTCCACATTTTCCAAAAACTTTTGGAAAAAAATGAACCGTTCAAAAGACTCATTATGCCTCATAGATTATACGTTGGGGTGTTTGCTTTCCAAAATGGGGTCATTTTGGGGGCAATTCCATTGTCCTGGTGCTCCAGGGCCTTCAAAAATGCAATAGGTGGTTGAGAAATGAGATGTGTCATTTATGCTCGTAGATCGCCTGATGGTGCTACTCCAATGTTGGGCCTTTGTATGTGGCCACGCTGTGTAAAAGTCTCACACATGTGGTGTCGCTATACTCAGGAGGAGTAGCAGAATGTATTTTGGGGTGTCATCTTTGCTACGTACATGCTATGTGTTGGAAATATCTGATAAATGGACAACTTTGTGTAAAAAAAAATGCGTTTTCATTTTTTTCCACATTTTCCAAAAACTTCTGGAAAAAAATGAACCGTTCAAAAGACTCATTATGCCTCATAGATTATACGTTGGGGTGTTTGCTTTCCAAAATGGGGTCAGTTTGGGGGCAATTCTATTGTCCTGGTGCTCCAGGGCCTTCAAAAGTGTAAATGGTGGTTGAGAAATGAGATGCGTCATTTAGGCTCGTAGAACGCATGAAGATGCTACTTCAATGTTCGGCCTTTGTATGTGGCCAGGCTGTGTGAAAGTCTCACACATGTGGTATCGCTATACTCAGGAGGAGTAGCAGAATGTATTTTGGGGTGTAATTTGTTGTATGCATATGCTCTGAGAGAGAAATAACCTGTTAATATGACAATTTTGTAAAAAAAAAAAAAAAAAAAAAAAAAAATCTTCATTTTGCAAAGAATTGTGGGAAAAAATTACAACTTAAAAAAATTCACCATGCTACTTACTTAATACCTTGGAATGTCTACTTTCTAAAAAGGGGTCATTTAGGGGGTATTTGTACTTTTCTGACTTGTTAGTGTACCAAGAAATGAGATAGACCATCAGTACATCTGTGTGATCAGATGTGATCAATTTTCAGTGCTTGGCACCATAGTTTGTAGACTCTATAACTTTCACAAAGATCAAATAATTTACACTAATTTGGGTTATTTTTACCAAAGATATGTAGCAGTATAAATTTTGGCCAAAATTTATGAAGAAAAATTACTAATTTGCAAAATTTTATGACAGAAACAAAGAAAAAGGCATTTTTTTCACAAAATTTACGGTCTTTTTTATTTATAGCACAAAAAATAAAAAACCCACTACTGATTAAATACCACCAAAAGAAAGCTCTATTTGTGTGAAAAAAAGGACGCAAATTTCATATGGATACAGTGTTGCACGACTGAGTAATTGTCATTCAAAATGTGAGAGCGCTGAAAGCTGAAAATTGGTCTGGTCAGGAAGGGGGTGTAAGTGCACTGTATTGAGGTGGTTAAAAAGCCACGTAGTTTTTTCCGGTCGCATACTATCTCTTTATTGGGTCTTCTGAGGTTGCAAATAGGATTTGTTACTATACTTACCTCGGGTTTAGGTGCATTAGTCAACCTACTACTAATGCCCCCAATACTACCCTCTGGAATTTGTTCCACGCTGGCTATCTCTACATCTGGACCAGTCCCCCCGTAGCCTAGTTTAAAAGCCCCTCTAACTTATCAGCTATTTTCGCTCCCAGCCGGGCTGCACCCTCCTGATTTAGGTGCAGGCCGTCCCCGCTAAAGAGCTGGTAACTGACTGAGAAGTCAGCCCAGTTCTCCAGGAACCTGAACCCCTCCTTTCTACACCAGATCTTCAGCCACTTGTTTACTTCCCTAATCTCCCGCTACCTATGGCTTGAGGTACTGGTAGTATTTCTCAGAATACTACCTTGGCGGTCCTATTTCTCAATTTACCTCCTAGGTCCCTAAAATCGTTTTTTAGGACACTCCATCTTCCTCTGACTTTGTCATTGGTGCCAACGTGCACCATGACAGCTAGGTCTTCCCCAGGCCCTCTCAGTAATCTGTCCACCAGATCCGTGATGTGCCGAATCCAAGCACCCGGTAGACAACATACAGTTTGGAGCTTCAGGTCTTTGTGACAGATTGCCCTCTCTGTCCTTCTGAGAATTGAGTCCCCTATCACCAGAATCTCTCTATCCTTTCCTTTCTATCCTGACTCTTTCCACTCTACCCTTCCTAACTGTCACCCATCTACTCTGCTTTGGTGCCTGCACAACTTTCTCTCCACCTGCCTCTGTGCTGGCCCATGTCGGCACCTGCCGGGTGCGTTCCCAGCTCTCCTTTAGTATAGAGATTCTTTTCAGTGTTGACAGTTGCTTCCCTAGATTCAGAACATGGGCTTCCAGGGAATCAACGTGCTTACATTTTGCACAGCAGTATTTGCCCTCGTTCTGCGAAAGTGCAAACGTGTCCCAAAAGACCGCTACACATTAACAGCCATGTGTTCCTTGAAGACACCAATGCGATGGAAACTAATCTTAACCCTTTCTCTGCCAGAACCATTTTTTTGTTTTTGAAAAATCATTTGAGGCCTGAAGATTAGTTAAAAATAAAATGCTTTGGCTGTACATACACTTTAAGACCGGGCAGATCTCCAGCATTTGTGCCACGTACAAGTCAGAAAAGTGTCTATTACCTGATGGATGAACTGGACAGAGCCGGGAGGGGTTGGCGAGCAGTTTCTGTGTGCAGACGGGGAGATGCAGAATCAGTTCTGAGACCAGGAGGGAGGAAGAGAGGCCCAGACTGAGAGTGAAAGGGCGGTCACTGTATTTCTGCCAAAAGAAAAAAGAAATGTGCCTACTATGCCAGATGGTTCTGTGCCAAGCACAGGCTCCCTAAGCTTGCAATTATACATAAGCCGAAATTCCCAAAGTATCATACAGTAAATAGCGACACAACCGGGACACAATTGTAGCACCCTGGGGTTTAGTCAGGGAGCTCCTCACCCAATTCCCTGTCAGGAGTAGCTACTGTAGATAGTTGTTAAGAGATCCGCTGATTTCTCCTTAAGTTTGGCTTTGTTGAACTTTTCTCTTCTGCCGCTAGGTGGCCGGGCACTTAGTGACATTATATGTGATAAGGACATTTCAAGGTCAGGTTATGAGTATATGGGGTATCTCAGCGAATAGGCAGGGGTTTCCTTAAATCCCTTGGCCTGCTGGGAGAGCCTATATATTCGGGTAGAGTCAGGTGATCTATGTTCTGTGACACCTGGACGCAGTGCCGGCCCAAGACATGGTGCTGCCTGGGACCTAGAGTGAAATGCTGCCCCCCCCCCCCAAAAAAAAAAATCACTCCCACCAAAAGGCCCCCACATTCATTATTTTATATCATGATAACTAAAGTTAAATGAAATCTTTGAGGCGCTGTAGGAGCGGTGAATACACCGCTCCTAAAGCGTCCCCTGCCCATTGAAATCAATGCAGCGGCGCTTTGCCGGCGGTTTTAACCCTTTTTCGGCCACGCTAGCGGGTGAAAAGCAGCACAAAAATGACGGTAAATCGCCGCAATGCCTCAGTGTAAAAGTAGCCTTACTGACAATCTGATCTATCTTGCACAGAGAAAAGAAGGAGGTGTCGTCCCAGTAGGCGCTGTAATGTTTCTAGAGGTGAACCCCCATCCCAATTTTATACAAAACAACAGCACCCCCTATCGGAGTGCAATTCCTCTAACGGGACTTTTTACATGGGGTTACCTCTAATGAAAGTAGAAGTAGTAGAAATTTTGTAAAAGTATTATAATTTATTAATTTACCATCTAAAAATCATTACACATGACCTAACAGTACATACAATAAAATGGATGCATGTAAATGGGGATAAAATGAGTATATGCAGACAATGACCAATTGCAATGATACAGGTAAATAAAAACCCAATAATCATAGAAACCTGACGTTTTGAGGTAAGCAAAGGGTTGACCTCTTCTTCAGGGGTAACGACAATTGGTCAGAGGGGATATTTCATCTAAAAAGTTAACAAAAACAGAGCAGAAGTGAATGGGCGAACATCTCAAATATTCACAACAGGAAACAGCAGAGAGTCTATGGTTTACATTATATAGGGCAATTGACATTGACATTGATTACATCATTTATACATACAGGAATTTCATACTGACCCATTAGATTTCATATAAGAATTCCCATGGACATTTTCAGCATCCAGTACAAAACAGGGAATTGCCGTCCGTCACGACCACACAGGGATCACAGACCCAAGGTTCAAGGAGAGAGAGAGAAGGCCAGGTAGATCACAGAAATAGGAGGCCAGGGTGGACTATGGTTGCTTCACAAAGGATATCCCCACAAGGAACAGACACCGTCACCCCCTCACTGAGAGGCTTATCATAGCCTGCTTGGTGGGGTTAAAGGGTAGGGGGTACAATCCCGCTGGAATGTAAATAATACAAGGCATTCAGTGAGAGTCTTACAGGAAAACCTAGTATAAGTACAATACTATTCTGAAGGATGTGGGGGGGATTTTGAGTTAGCAGATATGACCCCTTGGTGGGTCATATCTGCTAACTCAAAATACCCCCCACATCCTTCAGAATAGTATCGTACTTATACTAGGTTTTCCTGTAAGACTTGTTGTTTTGTATCTTGCACAGAGAGGGAGTTGAAGCACAGCAGTAAATTAACCTCTTTTATGCCTGTTCCCCAAAAAAATTGCCACTATTGTAACACTATTGCATCTTGATTAGAAGCCATCAAAATCATACAAATAATTTTAGTTTGTATGTAAAAAGCATGTTTCTTTTGTAAATCTGCATGATCATTTACAAACAGTACAGAAGAAAAGGCCCCATTGAAGTGTTTCCAGGGAAAACATGGGTACAATAGAAAGATCAGTCCCATTCAATCCAGCTTGAGTCCCTTATAAAAAAAATCTTAGAGAGATATAACTTGAAGTTGTACTACCAACCAACCTAACTCACCTTGTTTTTCAGATAGGCAGAGAACTGCCCAGGCTCAGCTCACACTCTGTCACGGGCACAGCCGCACAGGCAGCTCTCTTCAGACCCTTCCTTCCCTCACGCTGGAGATGGAAGAGGTGGACGGAGCAATTGATTGGCCTGAAGGCTGAGCACTGTGAATGCTGGGGCGGGCGCGGCCTCTGACGTCACTGGTTGCTAGGCGCCGGGCGGCGATTCTAACAACCAGTGCAGGAGACAGCGCACAGTGCACAGCGGATCAGCATCTACTCCGCTCCGCTCTGCTCTGCTCCTGAGAGTCTTGCTGACTGATCCGGGATTCCTGTTGGTAACTTCTTGCCGGCCTGGCTGCCGCCCCCTGTTAAATGCCGCCTGGAGCCATGGTCCCATTGGGTCCCATGGTAGGGCTGGCCCTGCCTGGATGGCTGTCTGGGTGGGCGTGTGTCATATGCCCCGGGCTGCTAGGCCGAAGATTGGGCCTATCCTGGGCGCATCTGGCTGCCAGGCTGTGTGAGGGCCTATCCAGAAGTAAGAGGGCAGTGCAGGGTTGGGACAGCGGCTTGCAGTTCAACCAGAAGTGACGGTTCTGCCGGCCAGAGAACCTGTCGTGGTCGGAGCTAGAAGGGAAGCTGTAGCCACTAAGGGGCCAACCACCTTTACCAGGGACCACAGTGAGTAGCTGAAGCAAGTACCAGAGCAACATTCTCACCGAATGGGCACGGTGGAGAATCGGGAAACTTCAGCCGGTGACCAAGTCAGGGACCCAGCCAGCGGAGGTGACGATTAGAGCAGCCTTGTGTGTCAAGCCAGGGACCGAGCCGGTTAGCAGGGGTGAAGCTTGAGAAGTATCTGGAGTCCCAAGCTAGGGACCCAGCAGGGAAGCGTGGGAGATATGACCGTAAAGTCCTAAGGAGCTCAAGGGATTCATAGTCAGTGAATCAGAGGGTCCAGTGAGAGACTGGGAGCTCAAGGGGCTGAAGAACTACAAGTAGAAGTTGTAGTGAAGCTGGGAGAACTGTTGAACATATTGAAGGATGTCTGCGGCCTTCCTGAATGACATCTAAGTGCACCTATTGTTCTGTGCTATCGTCCTCTTTCGGCTAAGGGTTCCTACAAACGTAGCCTCCCTGGCGGTTTTCCCGAGTGTGGCTCGGGGTTACATTTCAGCACCATTAGCGGTAACCCCGAGCCACACTCGGGATTACATCGCAGGATCCTGGTGTGGCTTTACTTACCTTGTCCCCGGGATCCTGCGATGTCCCCCGCAGTGTCCGTGGGCTCCGTCCTCCTCCGAAGCCTCTCCGTGCCAGGCTCCGTTCCCTGCGAGCGCCGCGACGCAAGGGGGCGGAGCCTGGCGGCAAATTCAAAAAAATGTAAAAATCATAACACATACAGTACTGTAATCTTACAGATTACAGTACTGTATGAAATGATTTCACATCCCCTTTGTCCCCAGTGCTTTGGACCATGCCCTGCATGCAGTTTTATATTGCATATACTGTTCTTTCTGCCTGGAAACTGGAGATTGTCCATAGCAACCAAAAAGTGTCCCTTTACGTCAAAAATGGCTTTAGACCAGCTAGAAAACAGCGATAGTAAATTAGAACACTTGCAGAATTGAGCGATAGTGAATCGTGTGGAAATTAATTTTATTACTATTTATTTATTTATTTTTTTTATTTTTATTTTTTTTATTATATTATAATTTATGTTTTTGTGTTTCAAACTTTATCATACCCAGGATATCTACTAGACTCTTGTTTGGACAGATTTAAGTGTGTTATTGTTAAGAATTACAGACCTACAATATAAAACGCCAAATTTCCATGCAAAATAATTGTACCGCTTTCAGCACCTAAAATCCGAAATAATCATACCGCCAGGGAGGTTAAGGACGGTCTTCTCAGAAGAGTTAAAGCGGTTATAGCCTCAAAGAGTGGGCCAACTCGATATTGAACCCTACGGACTAAGACTGGGATGCCATTAAAGTTCATGTGCATGTAAAGGCAGGTGTCCCAATACTTTTGGTAATATAGTGTTTATCCACCTATGCGTATGAATGTGTAAATTGGTGTTTGCGTCAGTGGTAAGTTGGACACACTTACGAGGGAAAGTGTGAGAGTGGGAAGTTTGTCCCTAATTACTATCACACATTACCATACGTGAAGATATGCAGAAACTCTTGTCATTATGGTTTGGCACTCAGCCAGGTAAAGTGCACCTACAATTACTTGTTTCAAGTGTGAAAGCAACGTTATTTTTCAAACTATTCCTGTAATTATGAGCAGGGCTGCTGATAGAAATCACGGGTCTCTTTACATCCTACCTGGCAAGCCCCCCCGAATATATTAAAACTATATTTTCATTTAAAATGCAGTAAAATCATTATTAGGGGACACAAACATAACAGAGAACCTGTTTCTTTTAATTGTTTCTTACATTGTTAAAATTAGATTATTTTACGATTTTTTAAAAAATTATTTATTACAATGTTTAACAATTATTTTCTTTACAATTTGTTATATTTTTAGAGAACAGGGAAGCCGGCAGCTCCACGGGGGCAGCAGAGTGACAGGGGTGCTGTGTCTCTCCCTGAAGTAGCTTAAAGTCAGCGGAACGGAGAGAAACCGGATTTCAGCTGCTGCAGAGAGCTTTCTGTAATTGCCCCTCTGCCTGGCTGCACCAATTTCCTCTGTTCGGGCCCCCCTATGTGCCCGGGCCCCCTACAGGAGGACTGGTGGTCCCCCCTATCTGTGGCCCTGATTATGAGTGGCAAGAAACTGGCTGATTGCTAAATGACATGGTTATTTATGCGGTTAGCAGAGTGCCAGGCTGGTACATGTTGTTCTACTGACAGAGAGAGTAGCGACCTTGCCTGAAATTTCTAGTGTAAAAATGAGAGACAAATTCACTTACTAGTCTTTCTCCTTTTCTTCACCCACAGCAGTCTCCATAAGCTGTACTGAGTTGCTGTCTCTAACTACACTGCCTCTTGCAAGCTGGTGAGATAAGGGGGAATGTAAAAGTGAAAGTGGGGAATGATAAAATCCTTGCTTATAACTGAAAATTGTTAAATTGTATTACTAGTAAAAAAAAAAAAAAGAATACTACAAGTGCCATAAATATATCCCCTATTTTGTAGACTATATAACTTTTGCGCAAACCAATCAATATACGCTTGTGATTTTTTTTTACCAAAAATATGTAGACGAATACATATCGGCCTAAACTGATGAAGAAATTAGTTTTTTTATATTTTTATGGAGGATATTTATTATAGCAAAAAGTAGAAAATATTGTTTTGTTTTTAAAATTGTCGCTCTTTTTTGTTTATAGGCAAAAAAAAATAAAGACCGCAGAGGTGACCAAATACTACCAAAAGAAATCTCAATTTGTGGGAAAAAAAGCACATCAATTTTGTTTGAGTACAGCGTCACATGACCGTGCAATTGTCAGTTAAAGCGAAACAGTGCCGTATCGCAAAAAATGGCCTGGTCATTAAGGGGGCAAATTCTTCTGGGGCTTACAGTAAGTGGTTAATGTGCTGTTTCGAGACACTGCTAGCAATAATAATAAAATTAATTAGAGCTATGATGTCATTGATCAGCAGTAGGGTTGTCACTTTTTCCTTAAGCCAAACCGAAACACTTTAGCGGCACACAGCAATTTTTTGGTTTTTTTTTTAAGGGGGAAATCTGTGGACTCTGGTGTAAAGAGGAACTCTTTGTAGGGGGGGGGTCTCTGTTTACCAAAGCCCCTCCTACATCAGAGTCCACAGAGCACCCCTTACATCTGAGTCCAGTGGCGGCTGGACTGTTGCCTTCCACTTTGCCACCCGTTGGGACTTTCCCAACTGCGGAGGGGCAATTGATTGGAAACATGTCCACATAGTCCCACCCCCCATCTCTGGGTCATACTTGTATAATTACAAGGGGTTTAATAGTATTGTGATGTTGGCGGTGGTGTCGGCTGCTTACGAGTTCCTCTATGTGGACGTGGGGAAGAATAGCCAGATGTCGGATGGTGGAGCTATCGCCCAGACCGAGTCTTATAGGCGTCTCCAGAATGGCAGCTTGGGCTTTGCCACCTCCTGAAGACAATGTGGAAGGACTCCCATTCATCTTTGTTACGGATGAAGCATTTGCGCTGGGGGACCATCTTATGCGGCCATTCCCTATGAGGACCCTCACCCCGGACCAGAGGGTTTTTATTTACTGGCTGGCCAGAGCCAGAAGAGTGGTGGAGAATACGTTTGGCATAATGGCCAGCCGCTTCCGCCTATTTCTTACACCCATACACATGGCGGAATATAAACTTAATCACATTATCCTTTCTTGCTGTGTTTAAGGAGAAATTCTTTGAACTATGTTGCCTCAGCTGGGCCTGAGGCTGGACTTATTAATGAACAAACCCTGACGGCTCTTGAAACTGGCCATCCTGGCTTGCCCCCCCAAAGCGCCCGCGAGGTCCGTATAAAATACATGGAATACTTTGCAGGTAGGGGGGGCATTGATATGCCAGACAATGTCTGAGACATTTTTAAAATAAATTTATTTTTTAAACTGAACTAATATTTGCTTTGATTTACTGGTTGGCTTTCTTTTAGCTGTCTCCTCGGTTATCTAATGGTATTTTTTTTTTGGCCTTTTTCTTCAACAGTGCAAACAAAATTTCTTTGAGACATGAGGTGACAATCTCTTCTTAGGCTAACTATTATTATTATGTTGTGTGTCTGCTACCTTGTTTTTGTTGTTAATGTATGTAATGCATTACTGACAAAATTACTCATCATTTTTAGCACCATGAAAGAAATTTGGGGAGTCAGGAAAATGGCGTGATTATGCCAAATTAAAAAGCACTGTGGGTGTTATTTACTAAAGGCAAATCCACTTTGCACTACAAGTGCACTTCAAACTGCACTGAAACTGCACTTGTAGTGCAAAGTGGATTTGCCTTTAGTAAATAACCCCCATTGTCTCTGAAAACACCAACTTTACTCCAAAAACTCCTTTTGAGCATTATAAGAAGAAGCCACACATTGTTGATTATCAAACTTTTTACTCAAAGCACAATCACATGTGCATTTATAAAAGGGTTTTTGAACAAACCAAAATCTTTGGTATATAACATTTTTTTTGGTCACATTAATTATAAATAGCCTTTTTTTGGTAAAACAGGCCTATTTAAAAGCATAACATATACAACTCAGGAACTTAGAAAGTTCAACATTGATAAAGTGAAGGCAATATCAGACATTAGTATGTCCAAACTGTGTTGATCTTGCCTTCATAAGATGGGGTGAAGTCACCCCTGTAAAAGCCAAATTTTGAAGATGCACACAAATTGGGATTCCAAATGGGGATTTCCCTCCTGATCCCATGCCTAATGTCAACATGTACTAGCTCCCATCATGGGGGATCAAAGGACGTGTTTTGGGGGTGCAACCCCTTCCTCTCAGCTACTTTATTAGCGAGGAAAGGGTTGCACCCACAAAACGCATACATTGATCTCCCGTGATGGCAGATAGCACATGTTGACACACCGTGTGCATCTTCAAAATTTGGCTTTTAAAATAATTAAAAATTTTTTAGTAAAACAAAAAATAGACGAGAAAAAATGTGTTTGGGGTGTTTTATATTCTCCCTAAAACATCAATGATGTTATTCATTTTTTTTTTGAACATCATTGATGTTTTTCTTTAGATTTTCTAAATCGCGATTGCACCCCATTATCTCCCCGATGAGGATCTGGGCACTTTCACTGGTGAAATGACATTCTTCTTCCACAACATCCCCATCACCAAAAAAACACCATGTATTATAAGTATGCAGGCATAGATCTCTTACCTGAAGCTGTGGTCTCAGACACTCACCTGTTGTGGTGACTATTTAGCCAATTTCAAAAATCTCTCCCTCCTCCTCCTCTGCTTGGGTTTGGGGGATTTCCCCTTCTTACTGATGTGGGGGGGTCCCTGGTGTCCTCTGATGAGTGGTGTCCTTCGAGTCTTTTCTCCCCTGTGAATAAAAAGAAGGTATACTTAGCACACAGATATTGGAGGGCAGAAATAGTAATATGAAACATTGCTTGGAAGTGTTGTCCAATTGTCTGTTTTGGCAGAGTTCCAAGCTGAAAACATTATTTGTTTCCCTTTCTAATGCTGGAATACTTACCTGTTTTGTGCAAGTTTCACAGATGGAGACACCCCTATAGTATCCACTGGAGCACCTGTGTGGGACACCCTAATAAAAAGTTTGTTCTTGTGTTCCTCACTAGTGCTCCTGTGTCCAGATGTGTAAACAGCTGCTGAGTGTCCTCTCCTCACACTGAATCAAGTTTGCATTTCATTCTAGTTACAAACCCATCTAGACAACAAACTTCTTTTAATAGAACTAGGCCTGATAAAATGTAGTGAACTGCATCTGCCCAAAAAATCGTATTTTAGTGGCCAAACGAACAGTGTTTCCTACGAACAATTAATGTGCCCATGACCATGAAAGTTGCCATCTTTAACTGTACAACAGTAAAGAAAAGCACATGGAGCAGCACGAACGTAATAATAATAAGATAAGGAACACAGGACAACTACTTACTTTTTTGCAGCACTCTCCTGATCCTTCTGTACTAATCGTGCTCCCTCAGTTTCAGGTCCGACCAGCATTTCCTCAGTTGATCTTTGGATCGTCGTACCCTAAAATTCCTGTGCAGACTCTTCACAACTGTAGCCACGATCTTGGCCTTTCTCACATTTGGATTTGGGTACGGTCCATACTTCCCATCATAGTCGCCCCTTTTCAAGATGTCCACCATCTCTACAAAGGACATATTTGATGCCTTAAATCTCCTGCGGGATCGGGACATTTCTGGCTCCGAGCTTTCCTCTTCCTCGTTGCTGAAATTATCACGTACCTGCTGTGTCTCCGCCATGTGCTCTTTCTCCCACTGCGCCGCAAGAGAAGGGGCGGGGAATAGACTAGAAAGAACGTCAGGGGTGGGCGAAGTTTTATATAAAGAGTAACACGCGTGCGTCGTACGTACGATCTGTGAGCGGGGGAAGGAGTAGCGGAAGCGCCGATCGTTATAACGAAGGTACAATTTTACCTTGGACCTATACTGCTTAGAGATTGAGGCCTATATTGGGACAATATTAGGAGAGTTTAGCCTGATATTAGGGTTTGTCTTGTGTTGTGTCTTGCAGAGAAAATGGATGGCTTCAATGACCCCGGTTTCCTCCCCCTATTCATAGACAAGTACAGGGAGCTGCCCTGTCTGTGGCAGGTGAAACATCCACAATATAATAACAAATTAAAGAGGCAGGCAGTGCTGGAGAAACTGCTGGAGTTGGTGAAGCCGCAGGTCCCCACGGCAACCATCCCCTATTTAAAAGCCAAAATTGGTGGCCTGAGGAGCACATATCTTAGGGAGTGCAAGAAGGTCCAGGATTCCATGAGATTCGGAGCTGCAGCAGATGACATTTATGTCCCCAGGCTGTGGTACTACGACAGACTGCATTTTCTATCAGACCACACTGAAGTCAGGAAATCCCTCTCAACCCTTCCTTCCACTCTTCCTTCCACCCCAGCTGAGGCTTCCGATGTCCAACCTGGGCCTTCCAGCCAGGAAGAAGTGGAGGAGCCCAGCTTGAGCCAGGGTTAGCATTCTTCTACAGATTTCTTGTCAAAAAATAAATTATGTTTACTAGATGTTATTATTGATCACTAATTGCTGATTTAATAAAGGCATTTACATAACAATAGACAGTAGTAGCCCAAAATAATTGGGACAAGAATGAAAAATGCTGGGCTCAGAATGATAGTCTTTTATATTTGTTACACAGAAAGACCTCAGCCAGGAGGAGGCTGTGGAATGTGGCACACAGGAGGAGGCTGTGGAATGTGGCAGCCAGCAGGGGGGCAGGGGTTAGTGTCAGCCAGGAGGTGACCAGGCCCAGTAGCCTCACAGAATCCCAGGTCCCTTCCCTCTGCCTTCCAACCAAAAGACCCAGGAAGGAGAGGAACATGGAGGAGTCAGCGCTCAGGCTGATTGGGGAGGCTTCTGCGGCCCTCAGAACCACCCCCACTCATCAAGAGGCCTTTGCCTCTATGGCTGCATGCAAACTGCAGGACATGGAGGAGGGGCAACGCCTCTTGTGTGAGGAAATCATGTACCACACACTAAATAGGGGGTTGAGGGGACAAATCATCAACAAAACCCACCTATGTGAGTTGAACCATCCTCCTCCTCCTCCTCCTGCCACACCTCCAACACTACAGCCTGGAAGGAAGAGTGGAAGGAAGACAAGAAAGTGATGGCCTGGGTTCAGTCTGGTCTGAAAAAAGATGCAGGCTCTTGTATGACCATAGCCTGGGGACATGTATGTCATCTGCCGCTGTTCATGATCTCTTGGACTTCATGATCTCTTGAACTTCAGGACCAGATTGTACTCCCTTAGATAAGGACTCCTCAGGCCACCAATTTGGCCTTAAAATAGTTGATGTCTGCCCTGGGGGCCAAAGGCTTCGCCAGTTTCAGCTGTTTCTCCAGCGTATGACCCCTAATAAAGGTTTTTTTTTAAATAAATACTTGCCTATGTGTTTTAATTTCAAAAATACAATGTCAAATTAACAAGGGACACCAACCAACCTCCTTGAGATTAAAAAATATAAGATAATAATGGTGTTTTGGTAATTTGACACACAAAACCCACCAAAAAATTATAGAGATCACCAAAAAAACCCACAGGAGATCTTGATTAAAAAAACAAACACAAAATAATAAAAAATAATAATAATAAAAACATAAAACGAAAAAAATTATTCGGTAGATATGACGAATAAAAATATTATATTCATTAAATCACGATAAATAATAAAGAAAAAAGTTTGTGAGAACTGTGTGAATATGAGCAGCAAAACAACTTCATTCTTCTAACATTCTAAAGAAGAAGAGAATGCGCTGCATTAAAAAATTTAAAACATTGCAGCGTGACGAAAGTGCTATATTCAGTATGAACGCTAGTTATACCAGACCGAGCACTTCCGTCTCGTAATGTATTCTGAGCATGCGTGGCACTTTGTGTTTTGGAATTGGCTACACACGATCGGAATTTACGCAAACGGATTTTGTTGTCGGAAAATTTTAGATCCAGCTCTCAAACTTTGTGTGTTGGAAATTCCGATGGAAAAAGTCCGATAGAGCCTACACACGGTCTGAATTTCTGACAACAAGCTCCGATCGCACATTTTCCGTCGGAAAGTCCGGTCGTGTGTACATGGTATTAGGGTGTAAATTTTTAATTTCACTCCTCACTGCCTATCACAGTTTCGGAGGCCATGGAATGCCCAGATGGCACAAAACCCCCCAAAATGACCCCATTTCGGAAAGTAGACCCACCAAGCTATTTGCTGAGAGGCATGGTGAGTATTTTACAGATCTCACTTTTTGTCACAAAGTTTTGAAAAAAAAAAAAATGTCTTTTCTTTCTTCATTTTCAAAAACAAATGAGAGCTGCAAAATACTCACTATGCCTCTCAGCAAATAGTTTGGGGTGTCTACTTTCCAAAAGGGGTCATTTAGGGGGGTTTTGTGCCGTCTTGGCATTTTATGGCCTTGGAAACTGTGATAGGCAGTGAAGAGTGAAATCAAAAATTTACGCCCTTCGAAATCCTGAAGGCGGTGATTGGTTTTCGGGGTCCCGTACGAGGCTAGGGTCCCAAAAAGTCCCACACATGTGGTATCCCCGTACTCAGGAGAAGCAGCTAAATGTATTTTGGGGTGCAATTCCACATATTCCCATGGCATGTTTGAGCAATATATCATTTAGTGACAACTTTGTGCAAAAAAAAAAAAAAATGTTTGTCAATTTCCCGCAACTTGTGGCAAACTATAAAATATTCCATGGACTCAACATGCCTCTCAGCAAATAGCTTGGGGTGTCTACTTTCCAAAATGGGGTAATTTGGGGTTTTTTTTTGGAAGCTGACACAGGAAACCCCCTCTGTAATATTTTTTTTTTTAACAGTAAAGGCCCTCTGTAATATTTGAAGGGCCCATTCAGACTTTGGGGTCCTTGTGTGTTGCTTTAACGCACATTTTTTTTGCATTAACGTGTTGCATTAAGGCAGCAAATTCAAATGAGCCGGCAACCACTTCATAATGGGCACATCAGGTGTACAGACCCGGGAACTCAGCACAGGGATGGTGGGAACCCCTCATAATGGGCACATCAGGTGTACAGACCCGAAAACTCAGCACAGGGATGGTGGGAACCCCTCATAATGGGCACAGCAGGTGTACAGACCCGAAAACTCAGCACAGGATTGGTGGGAACACCTCATAATGGGCACAGCAGTTTACAGACCCAGGAACTCAGCACAGGGATGGTGGGAACCCTTCATAAGTGTGCAGCGAGACTGGTGTACAGTGACATTGCAGTTGGTGAGAGCGGCCCCCAGGCCGAAGGGGGGACAGCACCGCTGGGAGATGGCAAGGTATACCCGAGGCAGGCACACCAACAGTTCACCATAGCGTGCTACACATTCGCCTCATTGCTCTCCTCTGGGTGCCCAAGGCTAAACCCCAAGGAAAAAAAAGAGTATCTACACTCCTGGGTCGAATGTTTTTCATTGATTTAAAGCTCAATTCTAGATAGGGATATTTTTGCAGTTACATTGGCCCAGCTTGGATGTGTCATACCTGTGAAAGTGGAGAATCACTGTAGCTGCCACTGCTAATACAGTGATCAATGTTGAATTCTGGATCCCTTGCCGAGTAGCTGCCCTGCTGCAAAGTAGCCACATGGGGCGCTCACTCAGCATGGGCACCCTTCAGAGAATGCTTTGCATTTTCGTGTGAAAAGCGTTCTCTGATTGGACAAGCTGGAGAGATGCTCTGCACTTGCATTGTCTATGCTGCCAATCAGCATGGTGTGGTGGAGGCATGGAAACATCACTTGGGTTTCCTACTGAATTTGCTCACTAGCTTAACTAGTAGGGGAAAAAAAAGTAAGGGGAAAAAAAAAAAACTGTTTTAGCTTTTTGTAAAGTTTTTTTTTTTTTAAACAACCTGTTAGTTTTTTATTAGATCACAGCTCTTTTTTACCATCATACAATTTATAAGCTCCAGAAAGAGTCCCAACGTTTCTTGTAAAAATCTCTTGCATTATTATTATTTTGTCTTAAAATGTCATTAAGGTCTCTCTATCGAAGTTTGGCTCCAAAGAGCCCACTATTTACAGATGGTGGTTTTGGTCTCAGGTTTCCAGATAGTGGTTACGGACCTGGGTTTCCAAATGCTGATTTTAGTCCTGGGTTGTCAGATGTCGGTTCTTGGTTTGCAGATGGTGGTTCTGGGTTTGCAGATGGCTGTTCTGGACCTGGGTTTGCAGAAGGTGGTTCTGGTTATGGACCTGGGTTTGCAGAAGGTGGTTCTGGACCTTGGTTTCCAGAAGGTGGTTCTGGACCTGGGTTTGCAGATGGTGGTTCTAGGTTTGCAGATGGTGGTTATGGACCTGGTTTTGCAGAAGGTGGTTTTGGACCTGGGTTTGCAGAAGGTGGTTCTGGGTTTGCAGATGGTGGTTCTGGACCTGGGTTTGCAGAAGGTGGTTTTGGACCTGGGTTTGCAGAAGGTGGTTCTGGATTGCAGATGGTGGTTCTGGGACCTGGGTTTGCAGAAGGTTGTTCTGAGTTTGCAGATGGTGGCTCCAGCTGGTTCTTTATTACATACGAAAGGTGAGATCCGTGTTGGACATTTCCATCTGGTAATATTCAAATCTCTCATTCTGGGCTATGGTGAATTGGTTCTTCCAGTCACCTCGAATTCCTGGAGGGAGTAGGGAGATGTCATGTGAGGTGTAATGGGAGTGCTGCAATCTCCTACTTAGAAATATTATGGTGCTGGATCCTGGGACAGTCTAAAGTATGCCCACCAACATTCTGGGTGGGTGTGCTGCACAAATCACGCCCACTTTTTTGGTTGGCCCCACCCAGACCCCACCTCTAAATATGCGGTTAATGCCCATCGCACTCACTTTGCTGGTCCCACCTAAATCCTTCCCACTCCTGTCCCCAAACTCCGCCACCTATCCCTTTTTGAATTACTGCACAAGGTTGATGCTTTGATCCTGGGACAAGGCCCGGGACACAAAATCACTGGTACCGAGGACCAAGATGCAGGACCATCCCAGGAAATCCGGGGCAGTTAGCATTCCTACACTCGCATCTTCCTTGTATAGGTTTTGATGCAAATTATGCCCCGTACACACAGTCGGACATTGATCGGACATTCCGACAACAAAATCCATGGATTTTTTCTGACGGATGTTGGCTCAAACTTGTCTTGCATAAACACGGTCACACAAAGTTGTCGGAAAATCCGATCATTCTGAACGCGGTGACGTAAAACACGTACGTCGGGACTATAAACGGGGCAGTAGCCAATAGCTTTCATCTCTTTATTTATTCTGAGCATGCGTGGCACTTTGTGCGTCAGATTTGTGTACACACGATCGGAAATTCCGGCAACGGATTTTGTTGTCGGAAAATTTTATAGCCTGCTCTCAAACTTTGTGTGTAGGAAAATCCGATGGAAAATGTGTGATGGAGCCTACACACGGTCGGAATTTACGACAACAAGGTCCTATCACACATTTTCCGTCGGAAAATCCGACCGTGTGTACGGGGCATAACAATTGTTTTAAAAATATTTTAAATGTTTTATATGTTTGTGGACACTCAAGAAAAAGTTTCTGAGCATTCCAGTCTTTGTAATGCACAAACTTAATTTTGAATTTTTTTTTGTTGATTGTGCCAATATTTGTATGACCACTATATATGTTGCAGTATGCAAGTGGTTTACAGGGGTTATGGCTGAAGCTATCAGCCATAACCACAATATTTTTTTTTTCAGCCAGCCACTGCCTTTCTCATGCAAGAAATCAGAGCGGCTAATAAGCCACTGGATCGCTTTCAGAATGGATGCCACCCCCCCCCCCCCCCCGTTCCCACCCATAGCTGGTGTTTCTCTGGCTTACTGTTTTTAGGTAATGATCTGACAGGTCGTATGGCTGGCCATAGAGGTTACCAGAGACCAGTTCATCTCTGATTGTCTCTATGGTCTTGGAGGACCGGAGTGACGTCACTTCTGGTCTAGGGCGGAAGCAAACAATTTTTTTTAAATCTTTTTCTTTTAAAGGTAGCGGAGAGATTTGGGGTCTTATTGACCCCAGATCTCTCCATAAAGAAGACCTGTCATGCTTATTTCTATTACAAGGGATGTTTACATTAATTGTAATAGGAATAAAAGTAATAAAGAAAAATTTAAAGGGACAGTGTAAAAATAAAAAATAAATAAGTAATAAAAAAAAATTGAAAGTGCCCCATCCCTCTGTGCTCACGCGCAGAAGCGAACGCATACCTAAGTCGTGCACACATATGTAAACGGTGTTCGCACCACACATGTGAGGAATCACCGCGAACGTTAGAGCAAGAGCAATAATTCTAGTGCTAGACCTCTTCTGTAACTCTAAACAGGTAACCTGTTAAACAATTTAAAGCGTCGCCTATGAAGATTTTTAAGTATCGTAGTTTGTCGCCATTCCACGAGTGTGCGCAATTTTAAAGCTTGACATGTTTGGTATCTAT
This sequence comes from Lithobates septentrionalis, assembly GCA_037952835.1. Taxonomy (NCBI): domain Eukaryota; kingdom Metazoa; phylum Chordata; class Amphibia; order Anura; family Ranidae; genus Lithobates; species Lithobates septentrionalis. Next base: position 114,727 of record JBBDGP010003315.1, on the reverse strand, counting down.
TTACTTGGCATAACAACAGCTTTTATATTTTACCAAAATATTGGGTTATGTATATTGTATTTTTATGGATTAAAATTAATTATAGTATTTTTTCCCAAAAAAATTGCATTGGAAAAACTGCTGCACAAATACAGTGTGACATAAAATATTGCAACAATCTCTATTTTATTCTCTAGGGTCTCTGCTAAAAAATATATATAATGTTTGGGGGTTCTAAGTAATTTTTTAGCAAAAAATACTGATTTAAACTTGTAAACAAAAAGTGCCAGTAATGGCTTGGTCAGCAAGTGGATAATAAAGAAGTGGCAAAATGAAAACCTATGAAATTAAAATTGCTAAGTCTAATGCCGCGTACACACGAGCGGACTTTACGGCGGACTTTGCCCGGCGGATTTTTCGATGTACTTTACGACGGACTTTATGAATGAACGGACTTGCCTACACACAATCCACCAAAGTCCGTCGAATTCGTACGTGATGACGTACGACCGGACTAAAACAAGGAAGTTCATAGCCAGTAGCCAATAGCTGCCCTAGCGTGGCTTTTTAGTCCATCGAACTAGCATACAGACGGCGGACTTTTCGACCGGACTCGATTTCAACGGATAAATTTTAAACAAGTTTTAAATCTAAGTCCGTCCAACTTTTGAGAAAACAAAGTCCGCTGGAGCCCACACACATCGAATTGTCCGACGAAATCCAGTCCGCTGGGCAAAGTCCGCCGTAAAGTCCGCTCGTGTGTACGCGGCATTACCTTTCCTCATAAATGGGGATATTGAGTGATCCATGAATGGGAAGGTACTAAAATTGGCCACGGGATTGTCCTTCATGGCCTGGAAGGAAGTGTTCTTTTGTATTTTTTCAATAATCTCTTCAGGAAGTTCCTGATCCATGAACTTCATCACCTTTCGGATTTCACGCTTTGGGTCCTAACCAAAGAGATTCAGAGAGAGTCAATACGATTCAATTTCTTGTTATAGGTCAAGAGTTCTTCACATGACAGCAAGACAAAATCAAGTTACCTCCAGCATGTCCTCATAGAATAAGTACAAGACCTTGTGTTTTTTCCTCATCTCTCACCAGCCCTTCACATGTTTGGCCCACGATCCATAAGCAACTGCAAAAACAACAAGTTTGAGAGAATATATATAACAAGGGTTGTGGCGCTTCCTATGGGGTAATAAATGGGAAGGGCGGTGTGTGGTGTACACAGGTGTTTACCCTCAGTAAATCCTAATGTAGGTACCTGGTGGCTACCAGGGAAAGCTTAATAACCGTAAGGGTATATATGTCTGTACCTGCACATACACACACATATATCCACATGCACCCACATGTATCAGCAGAGATACATAATATCTTCAGTGATGGTTCATTCAGAACCTTATTTAAAGGGGTGTGGGCTGAGGCCCCTGCAACTGTGATAAGTCTGCACCATATGCCACCACTAGGTGAGATACCTATACCATATATGTGTAAACCTTATGTGTACTCTACTAATCCAAAATAATCCAAACACTCTACTGCCCGTGCAAAATAAGCATCCATAAAAGTATGTTACCAAAGCATTACATATTATAGTCAAAGTTAGTGCAAATAAACGTATTGTGATCAAGATAAGTGCAAAGAAAACAGTTTTTCAGTGATTATAGTCCTAGTTCAGATCCAGTGTTCCAACCAATTTCGTGACTGAGTGCTCTCGGATAATTCCTGTGACTTTTGTGCACCCCCTTGCGGATCCCCACTCACCAGATCCAATAACCCCAAGGAGGGGCAACCAGCATAAGATGTCTCAATCACGGTCTCCTCTCCACGCTAATCAAGCGGGCTATTCAGGGTGATTTCCGTTGGTTTTCCCAATAGATTCCCGGATCCTCCGGTTTCAGATGGAACAGGTTACATGGGGTATTTCAATCACAATTTTCTCTCCCCCACCGTCCTACCGAGCATCCAGGTAACTTCCTACTATTGGGTTGAATGTTCACAGTGGCTCCCAATTATTAGATGTGATGGCTGTATTAGTTTCCCTTTTTAGGCTTGCTTTGTTCTATTTTCATCTGGTGATCCAGCCAGTGTCTGTCGTTTTTCAACAGAATAAGCTCCCCTGTAGGTAGAAATCCACAAAACACCTTTACTACCACTTGCCGATCGTGCTTTAGCCGAATGACAGCTACAGCGTGGCCGGTTAGTTCTCGGAGGGCGTCATTTTACTGCTGATCACAGATTGAGGTAAAAAGCCAATCAGCTGCCCTTTACCACGCGTTTTGGCTTTTTACCTCAATCTGTGATCAGCAGTAAAATGACGCCCTCCGAGAACTAACCGGCCACGCTGTAGCTGTCATTCGGCTAAAGCACGATCGGCAAGTGGTAGTAAAGGTGTTTTGTGGATTTCTACCTACAGGGGAGCTTATTCTGTTGAAAAACGACAGACACTGGCTGGATCACCAGATGAAAATAGAACAAAGCAAGCCTAAAAAGGGAAACTAATACAGCCATCACATCTAATAATTGGGAGCCACTGTGAACATTCAACCCAATAGTAGGAAGTTACCTGGATGCTCGGTAGGACGGTGGGGGAGAGAAAATTGTGATTGAAATACCCCATGTAACCTGTTCCATCTGAAACCGGAGGATCCGGGAATCTATTGGGAAAACCAACGGAAATCACCCTGAATAGCCCGCTTGATTAGCGTGGAGAGGAGACCGTGATTGAGACATCTTATGCTGGTTGCCCCTCCTTGGGGTTATTGGATCTGGTGAGTGGGGATCCGCAAGGGGGTGCACAAAAGTCACAGGAATTATCCGAGAGCACTCAGTCACGAAATTGGTTGGAACACTGGATCTGAACTAGGACTATAATCACTGAAAAACTGTTTTCTTTGCACTTATCTTGATCACAATACGTTTATTTGCACTAACTTTGACTATAATATGTAATGCTTTGGTAACATACTTTTATGGATGCTTATTTTGCACGGGCAGTAGAGTGTTTGGATTATTTTGGATTAGTAGAGTACACATAAGGTTTACACATATATGGTATAGGTATCTCACCTAGTGGTGGCATATGGTGCAGACTTATCACAGTTGCAGGGGCCTCAGCCCACACCCCTTTAAATAAGGTTCTGAATGAACCATCACTGAAGATATTATGTATCTCTGCTGATACATGTGGGTGCATGTGGATATATGTGTGTGTATGTGCAGGTACAGACATATATACCCTTACGGTTATTAAGCTTTCCCTGGTAGCCACCAGGTACCTACATTAGGATTTACTGAGGGTAAACACCTGTGTACACCACACACCGCCCTTCCCATTTATTACCCCATAGGAAGCGCCACAACCCTTGTTATATATATTCTTAGTCAATAGAGAATCCCTAGGGAAGCTCTTTTAAGGGAGGCAGCATACCTAACTCAGTGTTCTAAGCGCAGCTCTTTGTTTTTAACCTTAAGTTTGAGAGAATGACCATGAAAGAAAAGTAACAGAACATTTTAAAAGTTTCCAAAATGCCTAAGTATGTTTACCAGTCTGTCCATTCCACGATACAGAACATGGTCATTTTCATGGGAACTATCAGTTTATAAAAGCCCAGCTACTGACTCACGTACCATTACCCTCCATGTAGGTATTTAGATATTCATCCCATGTCCCAGGTTCTGGATGTCTATAGGCCATTCGGTAGATGTGATAGTACGATACTGCCACATCCTTTGCATACTGTACTTAGCCATGTATATAATCTAGAAAAAGATAGTATTGGCTGTTACAGCTGATTTCAATCTAAGAAATGTCAAATAGTAATGCAATTATTGGACTTTCAAGCCTCGCACTTAGGCCTTGCTTAGTATTACGTTTTAAATCAGGGGTCCCCAACCCCCGGCCCACGGACCGGTACCAGGGCCTTTTGATGACCGGGCCACACAGCGGGCGGTTAGCGGTGAGCGTGGTCGGAGAAAACCCTGGGCAGACCTCCCGCTGTGCGGCCATGCCTATGTCTCCTCTCCTGGTACTCCTGCCCCACCGATGATGGCATTCTATCAGCAGGGCAGGGAGTGGGAGGAGCTGGAGATCTGCACAGAGAGCAGGAGCCTTTCATATTGATAAGCACTGCAGGTAATCTTGTACTTGTTATTATAAGCTGGGCAGCTCCTGCCCTCCGTCCAGATCTGCAGCTCCTCCCGCCCCCCTGTAACTGTAACCTGAAATATTCTTTTAGCAGGCATGTATCTCATTTTAGGGAAGCTTGGAGCTTGCTAAAAACTTACTAAAGCTTAGTAAAAGTAATAAATAAAAATAAAATTGTAATCATTTTTTTTCACACAAATAGAGCTTTCTTTTAGAGGTATTTAATAACTGCTGGATTTTTTATTTTTTGCTAAAAAAAACAAAAAAAGACCAAAAATTATGAAAAAAAAACACAACAGTTTCATAGTTTGTTCTAAAATTTTGAAAACAGGTAATTTTTTCCCCTTCATTGATGTGCGCTGATGCAGCTGCACTGATGGGCACTGATAGGCTGTACTGATAGGCACTGATAAGGCGGCACTGATGAGGTGGCACTAAGAAGTGGCACTGATGGGTGTCACTGATGGTTGGCACTGATAGGTGGCACTGATAGGCGGCACTGATAGGTGGCACTGATGGGTGGCTCTGATGGGCACTGGTAGGCATTGGTAGGTGACACTGATAGGCAGCACTGATCTGTGGCACTGATGATGAGGCACTGATGGGCATTGTTTGGCAGCACTGGTGGGCATTGATAGGTGGCACTGGTGGGCAAAGGTAGGTAGCACTGGTGGGCACTGGTAGGTGGCACTGGTGGGCACCGGCAGGTGGCGCTGGTGGGCATAGATAAGGCAGCGGCAGCACTCTGTACGAGAAACCGATGTCCCTCTGACAGAAACCGGCGATGGGCTTTTTTTTCCCTCACGCTGTCAGCCATAGTATATGGTTCCCTCACTTGAATGAAACCATTCAAATTTAATGATTAGGTAAGTGCTATTTCTTTGCATACCTTATTTTAGACCCGAAACTTGCTATCTGTGCGTCTCTATGCAATAGAGACAGATCATGGCTGGTGGGAGAGGCCAATAGGGTGCTGTTGTGTCCGATATCATGTCCCCCTCTAGGAGCCATTGATCCCACCTCTCTACAGGACACAGTGGTAATGTCACAGCCAACAGCAGGAAACCACAGAGCCCAACAGGGTGTGCTTTATACGACACACCTGGAAGTTTCAGATAGCAGCTCTCGGAGAATGTTAAAGCCACTTAGTGTTGGAGAATTAGGTATAAACCTTTTTTCGTCTACAGGCTGGGTTGCTTTCATTTGTTTTTGTTTTTTTAAAAGATTGCTTTAAAGGAAACCTATCATGAATGAAGCATGTAGCTTGGGCAGCTCAGTGGGTAAGTGGTTAGCAATAGCACCTCTGCCTAGCGGCACTAGGGTCGTCGGTTCAAATCCCAACCACCCCAATCCCAGCGAGCCTAGACCTTCTGAGAGTGTCACTTTCCTGGATATAAGGGTCCTTTTAAGGGGACTCTTAGGTTGTATTTGTCGTGGAGATCCTATGCTTTAGTTTGTCTGAAGCAGAGTAATGCCTCCAGATGCTCCAGATAAAAGAAAACTTTGCTTGTTTATCCAGTACCTTGGCTTGCATTTCTTTCATAAGCATTATATTGTTTATTTCGCACACCCATTCTACAAGGGATGGGGGAGTGGTAGTTTTCCAATGTCTGGGGATCAATTGTCGCCCTGCACTGAGGAAAAATTTTAAAAGGTTGTGCTTTTGTGATTTAATAGTACCAGGGAGTATAGAGAGAAGAGCAATGGTAGGAGAGGGCGTAAGCGGTTTATCATATATTTTTGTGTATATCTGGAAAATTTGTGTCCAAAATGGGAGGAGCACATTCCATTCCCACCAAATGTGAATGTACGTACCTTTTGCTGAATTACATCTCCAACAAATATCAGTGGTTGAAGGAAATATGATCCTGAGGGTGGAAGGAACCCGATACCACCTTGACACTATTTTATAGTTTTTTTCCTGAGTGTAGCTCGAGATGGCCGATTTATGAGTGAAGAGGAAGGCCTTACCCCATTCTGCCTCTGTTATGCCTCTCCCGAGTTCCTCCGACCAGGTTTTAGTGTATTTAGGTGAGGACCAGTGAACGTGGTCCAGGATCATTTTGTATATTAATGATAAGGTATGTCTAGGAGTCTCCGAGAGCGTGCATAATTGCTCAAAGCCAGTCAAAGGTCTGTGGATTTGTTTGGAGTTGTGGAGTTGTTTACAGTAGGAATTCAAGTGTAGACGTGTAAGCCATGTCACTTTAGAGGATGTGGTAATTTGGTTGGTAATGAGGGTACCTAGGGTGTTGTTCACAAATTGTCGGGCTGTGGGCCAGGAAACTCTATTGTAGTTGTCTAGAGTCTGAGTGTAATTGCCTTCAGGGAAGGAGGGGTTATCGAATAGGGGGGTGAGAGGACTCGGTTCCAAGGATAATGAGCAACTCTCCCTTCTGCGATAACAGATTGCCAAAGCATCTCTGGTGAGAGGGAACAATCCTGCTAACGATTTGTATGTCTGATCATAGCCCCATAGTAGAGCACGAAGATCAATTGAGGACAAGTCTTGCTCCACAAGGGTGGAGGCTTTGACCAAGGGGCGGGGGAACCACTCCAGAATACGGGAGATCACTGTTGATGTGTGATAAAGTTCAAAATCCGGTAGGCCTACCAATCTTTTAGTGGTAGGGGAACATAGGAGTTTATGTTTTAGTCTAAGGTGATTCCCCTGCCATACAAATCGTATTGCCATAGATCAAAGGGTGCGAAAAAATGCCACGGGAAGGGCAATTGGGAGGGCCTGGTATAAATAAAGTAGCTTGGGAGAATATCCATTTTTAATACGTTCATGCGACCAAACCAAGACATTGGTAAGGCCATACAGCTTTCAGTAAGGCGTCTGAGTTTCGTAAGTAATGGGCTGAAGTTCCGGGCATATATATCTGAAGTTCGATTTGGAATGGCTGTTCCCAAATATGATATGGATTTGTCTGCCACTGAAAGGAGAAATTAGATTTAAGGGAGGAGAGGGTGGCATGCGTCAGGGATAAATTTAGTGCCTCTGTTTTAGTGATGTTTAATTTGTAATTACTAAAACAGCCAAACCGATCGATCTCAGCTAATATAGATGGTACGCTGATATGCGGTTGGGTTACATAAAATAGCAGGTCGTCTGCATAGAGGGAGAGTTTAGAGTGGGAGGTGGGAGATTGTATACCATGTATGTTGGGGTTAGCTCTAATAGCTTGGGCCAAATGTTCAATTACCAAGGCGCACAGGAGCTGGGAAAGAGGACAGCCCTGTCTGGTACCATTGGTGATCGTGAATTTTTCTGATTGGGTACCGTTCACCAAAACGGTAGCCGAGGGTTTGGAGTACAGGAACATGATGCGTGTAAGCATTCTTGGGCCTAATCCTAACTGTGAGAGGGTGGCAGATAGAAAGGGCCAACTGACCCTGTCGAAGGCCTTTTCCGCGTCACACGAGAGAAGACAGGTCGGTATGTGATTGCGTTGGGCATATGCAATAAGATGTATGGTTTTGGTGGGGTTATCCCTGGCTTCACGTCCAGGGACAAAGCCCACCTGATCTTTATGGATTGTCTCGGGCAGTAAGGGAGATAGGCGATTCGCAAGGATCTTTGCATATAATTTTAAATCTATATTTAAGAGGGAGATTGGCCTGTAGTTGGGGCATAAGGAGGGGTCTTTACCTGGTTTTGGGATAACTGCTATTTGGGCTTGAAGCAAAGTAGGGGAAGGAGCAAGATCAATGGCATTGAATGCTTTTACTAATAAGGGTGCCAATTGGAGAGTAAACGTTTTATAAAAGTGTGAGGAAAACCCGTCAGGGCCGGGGCTCTTTCCGTTTTTAAGATTTTTTATGGCGAGTTGAAAGTCTGTTTCTGAAAGGGCTGATCCCAATTCTTCCGTTTCAAATGTTGGGAAGGGTGGTAGTGCCGTCTCCTGGATATATGAAGGGAGATCTAGTGAGTAAGCTGAGGGCGATGTAACTCGTGGGGGTGAGATTATATAGAGTAGAATAGTATTGGCGGAATTCTTCGGCTATGGCCCAGTTGTTCAGTATTTTACCTTTAGCTGGGGAGTTAATGAATTGAATTGGCTTACGGGCTTGTTGGGGTTGGAGTGTATTTGCCAGATGTCTGCCACATTTATTGGCTTGGGAGTAGTGAACGAATCGCCCCTTATACCTCGCTACCAACGATCGCTCTGCAAAAATTTGCAAGAGGTCTCTCTTAGTGTTGGTGAGTTCTAGTAGCACTGTGGTGTCAGGGTTTTTTTTGTGTGATTTTTTCAACGTGGCTATGTTGGCAAGGAGACGTGTAATAGTCGGGAACCGTGTTGAATAAATTTACCCCTGAGCACACATTTAAGTGCTTCCCATTTCGTAAGTGGGTTGGTGGTATCTTGGGCATGATCATCTACAAAGTGGTTAATTGTCTGTATAATGTCTTGTATGCAAGCTGAGTCAGATAGTAGATTGTCATTCAACCTCCAGGAAGTCCATTTCTTTTGCACGGGGACGTTTCCTAGTTTCATGTGTATGGGAGCGTGGTCAGATCATAGGGTGAGGCCTATGGAGGAGAGGGGGGAGTAATCTAGTAAGGATTGGGAGATGAAGAAGTAATCCAGTCTGCTATAAGAAGAATGTGCTGGGGAATAATACGTGTAATCCTTAAGGAAAGGTCAGATAGAAGTGTTCGTATTTTGGTCAGGGAAGCCGGGGAGATTGAGGACTTACCAGTCGAGGCATCGAGGCGGGGTATCAAGGTGGCATTCAGGCGCGAAACCACGGTGGAGAGAAAGTGGTGCTGGTCCTGGTTTGGCGAGTAAATATTAATTATAGTATAAATCATATTCATGTATGACAATTTAAGAAATATATATCTACCCGATGGATCAATATAAGTATCAAGAACATCTGGGGTGAATGTGGCATGAAATGCGATGGAGACCCCTTTAGATTTTGCCGAAGGGTTTGTGCTATGAAACCAGGTGGGATATTGTTTATGGAGCAAATGTGGGATCGCATCAGACCTAAAATGAGTTTCCTGTAGGAGAAGGATTTGGGTGCGAAATTTGTGAAAATGATAAAGTATGTGTCTTCTCTTCTCCGGGGTGTTAAAGCCCCTGCAATTTAACGAGGAGACTATAAGGGAGGTTGGAGTTGTCATAGGGAGAGTAATTTAGGGGGTGAGCAAGAGTAAATATGGTCGAGGCCCGCTGTCCCAAGGGAGAGGGAGGGGAGGGAGAGGGAAGGAAAAGAGCGACATCTTGTGGAGAAAAGATAAAAGGTAAGTATGAGCGATAGAAGAGAAAGAATTGTAGAAGAGGAAATAGAGAACTGAGGCCTAAATGGCCTTACTAATAATGTTGTAATCAACATAACAGCTAAAACCGCTATGGGTGCTGAAAACCCTAAGTGGGGGGGTTGTGGTCAGAGCATAGAGGGGTCTGCACACGCCGGGCAATTTTTATTGATTTTATCTATATGCAAAAAGGGCTCAGGCCCTGCATTGCCATTTGTATTTTTGTTCTCCCTGTGTTTGCGTGGATTTCCTCCCACACTCCAAATACATGCGGGATACTTATTGGCTACTGTCTACATTTTATGTGTATGTATGAATGTGAAATAGGGACCCTAGATTGTAAGCCCCATGAGGGTAGGGACTGATGTAAGTGTATAATATATATGTAAAGCGTTATGTAAATTGACAGAGCTACAGTATATTCTGAAAGTACTTGTAATAAATAGCTCTCACTCTGAATATGCTAGCTGCCTGGCTTTCCATTCTTGCTAAGATAACAACTGTGGCTTTTTGTTGCCCTTCATTTGTTGCAGCATAATACTTAACCACTTACCTACCATGCACTTTTACCCCCCTTCCTGCCCAGGCCAATTTTAAGTTTTCAGCACTGTCACACTTTGAATGAAAAATGCTCGGTCATGCAACACTTTACCCATATGACATTTTTATCTTTTTTTTCACATAGATAGAGCTTTCTGTAGGTGGTATTTAATCACCCCTGGGGTTTTAATTTTTTTGCTAAGCAAACGAAAAAAGACCGAAAATGTTGAAAAAAAAACAAACATTTTTCATAGTTTGTTATAACATTTTGCAGTCAAGTAATTTTTCTCCTTCACTGATGTGCACTAATGAGGCAGCACTTATGGACACTGATAGGTGGCACTGATGGGCACTGATAAACTGCACTGATGGGCACTGATAGGCGGCACTGATGAGGGGGCACTGGTGTGCACTGATGAGGCTGCACTTATAGGTGGCACTGGTGTGCACTGATGAGGCTGCACTGATAGGCACTGATAGGTGGCACTGTTGGGCACTGATAGGCAGCACTGATGGGCACTGATGAGGCTGCACTGATAGGCACTGAGAGGTGTCACTGATGGGCACTGGTAGTTGGCACTGATGGGCACTGATTGCCAGCACTGATTGGCAGCATTGGTGGACACTGGTTGGCAGCACTAGAGGGCACTGATAGCAGCACTGGTGGGCACTGTTGGGACTGCACTGATAATCAGGACACTGATAATCAGTTCCCTGATTATTGGCGTAGATGTCCCTTTAACACAAGCCGGTTCTCTTCTCCCCTCCTTGCACTGTCAGTGTGAAGAAAGGAAAGCCGATAACCGGATTGTGTTGACATCATGCTCAGCTGTCATTGGACACAGCTGATCATGTGGTAAAGGCCCGCTGTGATTGGCCTCTTACCTCGTGATTATGTCACACTGACACTTCCCCAAAGCACCCTGTGCCCTGATGAAGTTATGTAGGGGGTGAAACATGTCGGGAGGACATTGCACAATGCATTTGTTGAGCAGAACACTATGCAGCAATAATATTTTTGGTAAAGGATGGTACAGTATAGGAATGAGAGTAGTGGAAAGTAGTAAATAGAAGAGCAGGAAAGGACCGATATAAAATTTATGGAGAGATACAAAGGATAATAAAAAGGGGAAGTAAACTCTACATATCTTAATTATTGCACAGGTATAGCAATAGCGGTCTCAGCCATAATGATAGTCTTACCTTCCAGGGGTCTGATCTATGAGAGTGAGAGTGCCGGGTTACCTTTAATCAGGTGTAAAAAAGTGTGAAAAGGATGGAACCAGAGACTGACATACAGAGGTTGTACGCAGATTAGAATTGAACCCATTCACTGCCAAGCCCTGCCTAGAACATATAGAAATCTATTCACATCTGAAAATTTGATGCAACGTGAAAATGTTTCCCCTCATCTAATAATATTCTATTTAGTCTGTCTGCAGGATTTAATTGTGTATTGGTAAAAACCTTTCAATGACTGTTAAAAAAAAACCTGTTAATCCAAAGAACAATTGGAACAGGTTATTTTACAATCTGACAGTGGCGTCTGGTGCTCTATTTTCTCTATTTTTGGCAAACAAGTCACCTGACCCCCCCTCCATTTGTTCGGTCAGTCAAACCCCCCACCCCCGTCACTCGCTCGTTCGACGAACAAACCCCCCCCCCATCGCTAACCGTCGGTCTGCCCATCAGCCCCACACTTACCCCATCCAGGCAACTTCGGTGTCTTCCCCCTGCGTCTCCTCCTTGGCGCCCCCCCCTCCTGCTCCCGACCAATACGGTCTCTTCACCTCTCGGCCAATCAGGTCTCAGGACCCGCTTCCTGATTAGCTGGGAGGAGAAGCAGGAAGACAATAGCGAAAAATAATTTGCTATTGTCACACAACTGGGTGGGCTCAGGGGGCGCAGTGCATTGCTCTCTGAGCCCACCCTTTTTTGAAGCCAATTAGAGCCTCAGACTCTGATCATGTGCTTAAAAAAAAAAAGAAAATTAAAATCTATGCGTCTGGTGCCCTGCATGTAGATTAGGGGCCGAAGCATGGATTAGGGGGGCGACACCCCTGCACCCCTTATGGAGCGGCCGCCACTGCAATCTAACATTCCATAGAGTCGCGCTATAGGCTAAAAACAAATAGGAAAAAGCAGCTTGCACAACAAGTGATATATAATGTGGCTAAAATGATAAAAGAAAACGTGCTGGGCAAATTTACTCAAATCATATACAATATATCTTTATTGTGAATCGTGTCTCCTACTCCAATCCTCTTCACAATAGGAAAAATACAGAATATGTTACACATAGGAAAAAAATATTACAAACCATAAAAAGGAGTGAAATAAAAAGCATTCATACAGTGGGTATAGAAAAGAATCACCTCCTTTAAAATAATCACATTGTGTTGCTTTGCAACCTGAAATAAAGACAGACACAGTTTTTGTTTTATCCAGCTGTATTTACTCAGTGCAACTTATAACATTCAAGTGAAGGATATAACACCAACATGTCAGAAAACAATAAAAAAAAATTCAAAAACAGAATGACTGAGTCGGAAAAAGGATCATCCCCTTCTAAAAATGACTTGTAAAGTCAATCAGGTGTAGTGAATCACTTTCTCAATAGCATACAAAAGCCATTTGACTTTAAACTATGCCCCCCCCCCCCTCCAACCCCTTCCTTTTCTGAATGGACACAGTGAGTGATCGGTACTGCACTCACTGTGTCCATTCATAACTGAAGCATAGTAACTGTGTTTATGTGTTTGTGAATGAATGGGAGGCTCTGTACAAAGCTAATCCTGGGATTGTAGATGGTGGTTCTGGTCCTCAGTTTGTAGATGGTGGTTTTGGTCCTGAGTTTGTAAATGGTGCTTCTGGTCCTGGGTTTGCACAGGGTGGTTCTGTTCCTGGGATTGTAGATGGTGGTTCTGGTCCTCAGTTTGTAGATGGTGGTTCTGGTCCTGAGTTTGTAGATGGTGGTTTTGGTCCTGAGTTTGTAAATGGTGCTTCTGGTCCTGGGTTTGCACAGGGTGGTTCTGTTTCTGGGATTGTAGATGGTGGTTCTGGTCCTGAGTTTGTAGATGGTGGTTTTGGTCCTGAGTTTGTAAATGGTGGTTCTGGTCCTGGGTTTGCACAGGGTGGTTCTGTTCCTGGGATTGTAGATGGTGGTTCTGGTCCTGAGTTTGTAGATGGTGGTTTTGGCCCTGGGCTGTAGCTCCAACTTGGTCCTTGTTACATACGGAAGGTGAGATCTGTGTCAGACATTTCCTTCTGGTAATATTCATCAAATCTCTCGTTCTGGGCTACGGTGAATTGGTTCTTCCAGTCACCCCAAATTCCTAGAGGGAGGAGAGAGATGTGACATGAGGTATCATGGAGGACTTCACACTCATACTTACACACATTGTGGTCCTGGATTCCAGAAAACTCAACTCACACACAGTATGCAGTTTGCCCACCGACTTTATGGCTGGGTGTGCACAAATCACAGCCAGTTTGTTGTCTGGTCCCACCCAGACCCCACCTCTAAAAATGCGGAGATTACTGACCATGCCCACTTTGATGGTTGGTCCCACATAGATCCATCCTACTCGTGTCCCCAAGCCCCGCAGGCCGCAGTTATTCTCTTTTTGAGTTACTGCACATATATAGCAACATTGGCGTGACAAAGAACCTAGATGCAGGTCTGTCCCAGCAAATCCAGGACAGTTGGCATCTCTACATGGACATTATCATTTGTTTAGGTTTTGATGCAAATAATAGTTGTTTTTCAAAATATTTTTGATGTTTTTTCTTTGTGTGGACACTCAAGAAAAAGTTTCAGTGTATCGCAGTTCTTTTTTCCTTAAACAAACTGTGATAAAAAGAACTGTGAGGAAAAACTTTAATAATGTAAAGCGTAACTAAACTCAAGAACAAAAGTGGAATATAATGCAGTTTACCAGTCCTTAGATGTGGTAGCTGCATTTGTTTTCTATTTTTTCCCCCTTCTATCCACCGGGCGATCCTGTCAGTAACACACTTCCTGTCCTAGGGTGACAACGCTCAGTCACTGTACTGTATTCATGGAGGAGAGGTTGTCACTCTAGAACAGGAAGTGTGTTACAATTACAGGAAACCTTCTCCTGTTCACTGCTTGACATAAAACTGCAGTGTGCACAGGATGGATAAACAGGTATTTTTCTACTTATCAAACAGATTTATCAAAGCTCTTTTTGTTGTATATTAAAGAGACAAAAAGGGAGCACATAGGTGAAGCGGGTTTACATACATTTTAGGTATGTTGTTTTAGGATAAGGATATCTATTAACAAGAAGAATGGTTGTTAGGATAGAAAGATCTGACCAAACCCAAAACTGTGTGGAGACAATAGGGGAGTCATACTGAACCTAGTGCCAACCTTATTTTCCACAGAATTCACAAGTTGGTAAGAAAATGTTGAGGAAACACAATCCAGCTTTAGACACTTTAGATAAAAAAGCAGACGTGTCATAAATCTCCACTGCAATACTCATCTTTGAGTATGTTTCTAATTTATACTAAACTGAACTTCCAAAGCCAAAACTCTATACATAATCCATAAATCCGGCTACAATGGAGTTATCTTCATAAAAAGTAGTTACACTAACGTATAGTAAAATGCCAATAAGTTAGACACCAAACGCACATACAGTATGTTACAAGATTCAGAAGGCCAATGGGGCATATTAGATCTCCTAACAGAATCATATATAATATCTACATCATATTTGGTATTAGGGATGAGCTTCGTGTTCGAGTCGAACCCATGTTCGACTCGAACATCGGCTGTTCGGTCGTTCACCGAATTGCGAACGATATGGGCCGTTCGCGCCAAATTCGTGTGGCGCGTCACGGCCCATAATTCACTGCGGCATCGCAGTGCATTGCTGGCTGATGATTGGCCAAGCATGCACTATGACCCGCATGCTTGGCCAATCACAGCGCCGTCAGTAGAGAGAGCTGTAATTGGCCAAAGCCAGGGTGGCTTTGGCCAATTATGGCTCAGGGGATTTAGTACACACCCCACACTATATAAGGCCGCCTGCACGGCGGCCCTGTGTAGTGTGTGTTCCAGTGTGCTGAGAGATAGAGAGAGAGAGAGACAGTGTCATTTGATTTGAGTTAGATAGATTAGGCAGAACAGTCAGTCAGTTAGCTGCACTTACAGTGTATTGTGTATATATATGCATCCCAGGTGTTGCATATATATATATACACTGTATTCAGTTTAGCTAGATCCGTTCCTGTTATCTTCTATCTAGACTATTTACATTTAGTGCAGTGTGTCCTGCTCACAGTGTTCAGCTAGATCCGTTCCTGCTATTTACATTCAGTGCAGTGCGTCCTGCTCACAGTGTTCAGCTAGATCCGTTCCTGGTATTTACATTTAGTGCAGTGCGTCCTGCTCACAGTGTTCAGCTAGATCCGTTCCTGCTATTTACATTCAGTGCAGTGCGTCCTGCTCACAGTGTTCAGCTAGATCCGTTCCTGCTATTTACATTCAGTGCAGTGCGTCCTGCTCACAGTGTTCAGCTAGATCCGTTCCTGCTATTTACATTCAGTGCAGTGCGTCCTGCTCACAGTGTTCAGCTAGATCCGTTCCTGGTATTTACATTTAGTGCAGTGCGTCCTGCTCACAGTGTTCAGCTAGATCCGTTCCTGCTATTTACATTCAGTGCAGTGCGTCCTGCTCACAGTGTTCAGCTAGATCCGTTCCTGCTATATACATTTAGTGCAGTACGTCCTGCTCACAGTGTTCAGCTAGATCCGTTCCTGCTATATACATTTAGTGCAGTGCGTCCTGCTCACAGTGTTCAGCTAGATCCGTTCCTGCTATTTACATTCAGTGCAGTGCGTCCTGCTCACAGTGTTCAGCTAGATCCGTTCCTGCTATTTACATTCAGTGCAGTGCGTCCTGCTCACAGTGTTCAGCTAGATCCGTTCCTGCTATTTACATTCAGTGCAGTGCGTCCTGCTCACAGTGTTCAGCTAGATCCGTTCCTGGTATTTACATTTAGTGCAGTGCGTCCTGCTCACAGTGTTCAGCTACATCCGTTCCTGGTATTTACATTTAGTGCAGTGCGTCCTGCTCACAGTGTTCAGCTAGATCCGTTCCTGCTATTTACATTCAGTGCAGTGCGTCCTGCTCACAGTGTTCAGCTAGATCCGTTCCTGCTATATACATTTAGTGCAGTACGTCCTGCTCACAGTGTTCAGCTAGATCCGTTCCTGTTATCTTCCTACTGACAGGCAGGCTTGTCTGGTTACAGTATATAAAGCTACCTGAAGAAAATTACAGGTGTTCTTTTTGATCCTATTAGTACCACGGTCAGGCAGCTAGACTATTTACATTTAGTACAGTGTGTCCTGCTCACAGTGTTCAGCTAGATCCGTTCCTGTTATCTTCCTACTGACAGGCAGGCTTGTCTGGTTACAGTATATAAAGCTACCTGAAGAAAATTACAGGTGTTCTTTTTGATCCTATTAGTACCACGGTCAGGCAGCTAGACTATTTACATTTAGTACAGTGTGTCCTGCTCACAGTGTTCAGCTAGATCCGTTCCTGTTATCTTCCTACTGACAGGCAGGCTTGTCTGGTTACAGTATATAAAGCTACCTGAAGAAAATTACAGGTGTTCTTTTTGATCCTATTAGTACCACGGTCAGGCAGCTAGACTATTTACATTTAGTACAGTGTGTCCTGCTCACAGTGTTCAGCTAGATCCGTTCCTGTTATCTTCCTACTGACAGGCAGGCTTGTCTGGTTACAGTATATAAAGCTACCTTAAGAAAATTACAGGTGTTCTTTTTGATCCTATTAGTACCACGGTCAGGCAGCTAGACTATTTACATTTAGTACAGTGTGTCCTGCTCACAGTGTTCAGCTAGATCCGTTCCTGTTATCTTCCTACTGACAGGCAGGCTTGTCTGGTTACAGTATATAAAGCTACCTGAAGAAAATTACAGGTGTTCTTTTTGATCCTATTAGTACCACGGTCAGGCAGCTAGACTATTTACATTTAGTACAGTGCGTCCTGCTCACAGTGTTCAGCTAGATCCGTTCCTGCTATATACATTTAGTGCAGTACGTCCTGCTCACAGTGTTCAGCTAGATCCGTTCCTGTTATCTTCCTACTGACAGGCAGGCTTGTCTGGTTACAGTATATAAAGCTACCTGAAGAAAATTACAGGTGTTCTATCCCAGCTTAGTGCAGCTACAGGCCATTAGTATGTCTGGAAGGCCAAGAAGGAGAGGCAGACAGTCACAAGCCAATAAGAGAGGGCAAGCAGGCTCTGTGTCTAGTGCTGGTCGTGGAGACGGTGCATCCTCATCAGCACGTGGCCATGGGACACGCTTGGCCTTTTTTTCGGCAGCTGGCCGTGTTGAGCCGCAACATGCGGAAGACTTGGTCGAGTGGATGACCAAGCCGTCCTCATCCTCCTCATCCTCTCTCACCCATGCCCAGGGTGCTTTGTCTGGCAAAGCAGCGGCCTCTTCCCTCAGCTCAATGTCATCAGTGACTCCTTCCCTAGCTCCACCATGTCCTCATGAGGATTCCCTCGAACTGTTTGACCACAGTGTTGGGTACATGCTCCAGGAGGATGCCCAGCGTTTGGAAGGCTCTGATGATGATACTGAGCTCAATGAAGGCAGTAACATGAGCACGGACAGAGGGTGTGCCCAAGAAGGACAGCAATCTGGCAGTCATGCTCCCCCTGCTGCAGCATACTGCCAGGTTTGCTCCAGTGATGAGGAGGGAGGGGATGATGAGGTCACTGACTCAACGTGGGTGCCTGATAGGAGAGAGGAGGAGGAGAAGGAGGAGGAGGTGGCACATCACCAACTAGGCAGGATGCCCTCCAGGGGCCAGCCTAAGGGCAGCACATTGACTGCATCACACCCCAAAGCTCCACATGTGCAGGGCGCTGCAGTCTCTGCGCGTTATTCAAAAAGTTCTTTGGTGTGGGCCTTTTTTGAGACGAGTGCATCAGATCGCACCGCTGCTATTTGCAACATATGTCTCAAGCGTATCTCGCGTGGCCAAAACATCTCCCGCTTGGGTACCACATGCTTGACCAGACATATGTTGACCTGCCATGCAGTTCGTTGGCAAGCGTATCTGAAAGACCCACACCAAAGAACAAAGACGATCTCTCCTTGCTCCTCATCAGCTGAGATTTCCAACCCCACTAGACCTTCAGTCCTCTCTGAGACCTGCAGTGAGAGGAATGAAGGTGTAGAATTAGGTGTGTCACAGCCAAGTACTTGTGGGCAATCTGCTTTTGGTACACCGACGTCAGATTGTACCAGGCAAATTTCCCTGCCCCAGCTGCTGCACCGCCGAAAGAAGTTTGCTCCCAGCCATCCACATGCCCAGCGGTTGAATGCTAGCTTGGCAAAATTGCTAGCACTTCAACTGCTGCCTTTTCAGTTGGTAGACTCTGCCCCCTTCCGTGAGTTTGTGGAATGTGCGGTTCCTCAGTGGCAGGTACCCAAACGCCACTTTTTCTCACGGAAGGCGATTCCGGCTCTCTACCGGCATGTGGAAGGCAATGTCCATGCCTCGCTGGACAGGGCGGTCAGCGGTAAGGTGCATATTACCGCTGACTCATGGTCCAGCAGGCATGGACAGGGACGTTACTTAAGTTTCACGGCGCATTGGGTGACTCTGCTGGCAGCTGGGAAGGATGCAGGACAAGGTGCAGTAGTGTTGGAGGTTGTTCCGCCACCACGCCTCCAAAATGCTGATTGTGACACACCTCTCTCCTCCACCCCCTCCTCTTCTTCTTCCTCCATGGCCTCTTCCTCGGAACCAGCGGTGCTCCGTAGGCGTTCAAGGGGCTACGCAAGTACGCAGGCCAAAAGATGCCATGCGGTGCTTGAGCTGGTGTGCTTGGGGGACAGGAGCCACACTGGGGCAGAGGTTCTGTCAGCTCTGCAGGGGCAGGTTCAGAGGTGGTTGACGCCACGCCAACTTAAGGCAGGAATGGTGGTTTGCGACAATGGCACCAACCTCCTCTCTGCCCTCCGACAGGGACAACTGACCCATGTGCCCTGTTTGGCTCACGTCCTTAACTTGGTGGTGCAGCGGTTCTTGGGCAGGTACCCGGGCTTACAGGATGTCCTGAGGCAGGCCAGGAAAGTCTCTGTGCATTTCCGCCGGTCATATAATGCCAGTGCTCGGCTGACGGACCTCCAAAAGGAGTTTAACCTGCCCAAGAACCGCCTAATCTGTGACATGCCCACCAGGTGGAACTCGACGTTGGCCATGCTGCAGCGGCTGCACACGCAGCAGAGGGCCATCAATGAGTACCTGTGCGACTATGGCACCAGGACAGGGTCAGGGGACCTTGGTTTTTTTTCCCCACGCCAGTGGGCCATGATCAGGGATGCATGCACTGTCCTGTCACCATTCGAGGAGGCCACGAGGATGGTGAGCACTGACAGTGCATGCATCAGTGACACTGTCCCCCTTGTCCACCTGTTGGAGCACACGCTGCGTGGAATAATGGACAGGGCACTTGAGGCAGAACAGAGGCAGGAAGAGGAGGACTTCCTTAGCTCTCAAGGCCCCCTTTATCCAGACAGTGTTCCTGCGTGCCCGCCGATCACACAGGAAGAGGACGAGGAGGAGGAGGAGGAGGAGGAGGAAGATTGTGTCAGTATGGAGGTGGAGCCTGGCACTCAGCATCAGCAGTCTTTAAGGGATCAGTCCCAAGGAACACATGGACTTGTACGTGGCTGGGAGGAGGTGGCTGCGGACGTTGTTGTCCTTAGTGACCCAGAGGACTCCGGACCGAATGCCTCAGCAAACCTACGCTGCATGGCCTCCCTGATCCTGCAAAGCCTGCGTAAGGATCCTCGTATTCGTGGTATCAAGGAGAAGGACCAATACTGGCTGGCAACCCTCCTTGATCCACGTTACAAGGGTAAGGTTGCGGACCTTATCTTGCCATCGCAGAGGGAGCAGAGGATGAAACATCTTCGGGAGGCCTTGCAGAAAGGTCTGTGCAACGCGTTCCCAGAGACTGGGTGGTTACAAACTCCTGTTTCTGGACAACGTGTTGCTGAGGCTTCGGTCAGTCAAAGAAGGAGCGGTGGAGAAGGTGGCCGTCTGACCGATGCGTTCAGACAATTTTTTGGCCCGCAGCCCCAAGGTATGATCGGTTCCAGCAACCATCGCCAGCGTCTGTTTTACATGGTGCAGGAATACCTAGGGGCAAGATCAGACTTGGACACCTTTCCCACCGAAAATCCTCTGGGTTACTGGGTCTTGAGGATGGATCACTGGCCAGAGCTTGCACAGTATGCAATTGAGCTACTGGCCTGTCCTGCATCCAGCGTTCTTTCGGAACGCACATTCAGTGCTGCTGGAGGCGTGGTAACCGATCACAGGGTGCGTCTGTCCACCGACTCGGTCGATCGGCTGACCTTCATAAAAATGAATCAGTCTTGGATCACCACCAGCTACCAAGCACCTGATGCAGATGTAACCGAATAATTTTTTTTGAAATCTCAGATCCCTTCAAAGACTGCCTATGCTGATGCTGAGTGACTATCCCTGAGTAATTATCCTCTTCCTCCTCAATCATCACGCTGATAGCTTGTAAGAACATTTTTGGTTCTGGGCGCCACCACCAGTGCCTAAGGCACAATTTTTCAGCCCCTGTTTAACAGGGGCGTGTAATTACAATTTTTGATGCAATACTTTGCAGCAGGGCTCGTTCCTGCGTTCCAACTAGAGTGTCTGTGAGGGGTTGCAGTGTTGTGGCACCAGCACCAGTGCCTAAGACCCAATTTTTCTGCCCCTGTCTAACAGGGGCGTGTAATTACAATTTTTGATGCAATACTTTGCAGCAGGGCTCGTTCCTGCGTTCCAACTAGAGTGTCTGTGAGGGGTTGCAGTGTTGTGGCACCAGCACCAGTGCCTAAGGCCTAATTTTTCAGCTCCTGTTCAACAGGGGCATGTAATTACAATTCTTGATCTAATATTTCACAGCAGGGCCCTGTGAGGGCTTACAGTGTTTTGGCCACAGCAACACCTAAGGCCCAAATTTCTGCTGAGTATATAGGGCAGGACCCTACCTTCAAACATCTAACTTACAAACGACTCCTACTTGCAAACGGTAGGAGACAACAGGAAGTGAGATGAAATCTACCCCTAAGGAAGGGAAATTCTCTCCTGTAAGAGTTAATATGGGAAAACAATTTCTCCTTTCCACTGATGCTTTCCAATCCTTGTTCCACAAAAAAACCCAAATTTTCAAAAAACATTTTTCATTGGGACAAAAAAGTGAGGTGAAATCTTCTGAAGAGGAGGAAAGACGCAAAACAAATGTCACAGGGGTGATAACCCTTCCCTATGTTTTCCAAAAAGCTTAGAAAAGATTTTTTGGCTGGAGCTAAACACATTAAAAATGTTCAAAATTACAAACAGATTCTACTTAACAACAAACCTACAGTCCCTGTCTTGTTTGCACCGCCTGTATACTGCTGTTCAGAGTATATAGGGCCTGGTGGCCCCACACCTTTCCTTATTTTAATTTGGGTGTGGGGTTCCCCTTAATATCCATACAAGACCCAAAGGGCCTGGTAATGGACTGGGGGGTACCCATGCCGTTTGTCTCACTGATTTTCATCCATATTGCCATGACCCGACATGACATTAAACCCGCAAGCAGTTTTAAATGAGATTTTTTCCTTTAAAAATGACATTTGGTGCAGGGACTGTTCTAAACATGGGAAACACGCGTCACTTTACAGGCATACTATAGACACCCCCCAGGTACGATATTTAAAGGAATATTTCACTTTTTTTTTTTTACTTTAAGCATCATTAAAATCACTGCTCCCGAAAAAACGGCCATTTTTAAAAGTTTTTTTTGCATTGATACATGTCCCCTGGGGTAGGACCCGGGTCCCCAAACCCTTTTTAGGACAATACCATGCAAATTAGCCTTTAAAATGAGCACTTTTGATTTCGAACGTTCGAGTCCCATAGACGTCAATGGGGTTCTAACGTTCGTGCGAACTTTCGGTCCGTTCGCGGGTTCTGGTGCGAACCGAACCGGGGGGTGTTCGGCTCATCCCTATTTGGTATCTAACAAATTGTAATTTCATTCTGCTAAACAATATGTTGATTCTAAAACTTTGTCAAATGGAAATATAAATCTATTTAGGATAGTTGCCATTACGAGTCTTTGCACCCTCGAATATAATGTAATACTCTCTAGACCACTACAGCACCCCCTTGAACCCTTTGATTGGGTAGAGCTGGCTTTGCGACAACCTCTCCATGGACAAGAGAAGATGATTGTATTTGGCTCTCTTTTTACATCAAAACATCCAATGGTATTAGGAGTCCCTTTTTCTAACAGTCATTGACTCTTGCAAACACCAGCTCTTACCAAAACCATGTAGTGCAAGGGCCTGCCTGATTGCATACAAATTGAAACTCTTATGCCATGTACACACTAGCGTACTTTTCGACCGACTGAACTCCAAAGGACTTTTCGACGGAGTTCCGACGGAGTTACAACGAAACGGACTTGCCTACACACGATCACACCAAAGTCCGAATGATTCGAACGTGATGACGTACGACCGGACTACAATAAGGAAGTTCATAGCCAGTAGCCAATAGCTGCCCTAGGGTAGTTTTTGGTCCATCGGACTAGCATACAGACGAACGGATTTTTCAATAGGACTCGAGTCCGTCGGAAAGATTTGAGACATGTTCTATTTCCGTCGGACCTTTGCTGTCGAAAAGTCCGGTCGTGTGTACACAGCATTAAGGTTTGACCTCATATTATATGGTTTTGGTAAATCTGAAGACAAAAATCTGCAGAAAATCTAATAGTGTGTATGGGGCTTTACTCTGCAAGCGAATGGGATTCTGCACATAACCAAAGACCAGACAAAATTTTCTTAAGTATTTTTTCACTTTAAATCCCTTTTGTTTTTGCTGTTGCCTATGTCTATCTTGTAATGTTTTTCTTGTAAATATTTCCTGCACCATCTTTCTTTTCTTTTTTTATTAAAACTATATTTTCAAAATGATGAAAATGAATTTCTGGATGCTCTAATTATTTAAAGAACTTACTGAATGTTGCCCCTGTAATGAGCTATCATAGTTTAAGCTCAGTTACATTCCCGTCTAGATGTGGCAGCGAGTGGTACAGACATTTTTTTTAAAAGTCAGCATTACAACAGCAGATGCAATGAACAGTGCATGTTTCCATTAAAACATGTGATGGAAGCTACTGTGTGCAATTATAAAGGCTCAGTTAATCTGCCCTAGTGACAATCGCTTACAGTCTGCTGGTGCTTAGTTTGTTCTCCCAGAGCAGGAAAATCTCTGCACAGGTGGGGTTATTGTTGTTATGGGATGAAGTTACCCTTTAATTAAAAAAAGGGCTATTTATTTATTGATTTTGTTTGTTGTTATCTTTGTATTTTTCGCTTTCATTTTTTCAATTGAAGCCAATTATTTTAAATTGAACATAACTATTCATGTACACAATGCACTAACCAATCAAGAAAGTGTGGGGAGCAAAGAAGTAGCACAATGACCACATTATTTTTATTATTATTATACAGGATTTATATTACGCCAACAGTTTGCGCAGCGCTTTACAACATGAAGACAGACAGTAAAGTTACAATACAATTCAATACAGGAGAAATCAGAGGGCCCTGCTTGTTAGAGCTTACGATCTAGGAGGTATAATAATAATATTAATAATCTTGTGCTTAGATTTTCTACTCCAGCCAAACGTGCATGCTGATTATTAGATTGACGTTCTTTTGCATATAATTGACCATTCATGTATGTCTCTGCAATGAATTAACATAATTTTTGTTGATGTTGCCAATACTTGTTTAATTAAGGATTAAGGAAACATAAAACAACATAAGGAAGATTGCTAAGGCTTACCTTTCCTCATAAATGGGGATATTGAGTGATCCATCAATGGGAAGGCACTATAGTTGGCCATGGGGTTGTCCTTCATAGCCTGGAAGGAGGTGTTCTTGTGTATTTTTTCTACAATTTCTTCAGGAATTTCCTGATTCATGAACTTCATCACCTTTCTGATTTCACGTTTTGGGTCCTAACCAAAGAGATACGGGCAGAGTCAATAAGGTTACATTTTTTGTTATAGGTCTCCAGATGATGGCAAAACAAAGTCAAGTTACCTCCAGCATGTCCTCATAGAACAAGTACAAGATCTTGTGTTTTTTCCTCATCTCCCACCAGCCCTTCACATGTTTGGCCCATGACCCAAAAGCAACTGCCGGACAAAGCAAAATGTTTGAGAGAATTGGCCATGAAAGAAAAGTAACAGAACATTAAAAAAGTCTTCAAAATGCCTAAGCATGTTTTCCAGTCTGTCCATTCCACAATACAGAACATGGACATTTCATGGGAACTATCAGTTTCCAAGAGCCCAACTACTGACTCACGTACCATTACCCTCCATGTAGGCATTTAGATATTCATCCCACGTCCCAGGTTCTGGGTGTGCATAGGCCATTCTGTAGAAGTGATAGTATGATACCGCTACATCCTTTGCATTCCTAGCCGCGTAGATCATCTAGAAAAAGATGGTGATACCTTTTATACCTTTGTTTTCAATGCAAGAAATGTCACATAAAAATGTCACTCTCGAGACTAAGGAAGACAAATAACTTGGTAAAGCCCCACACTTGCTTAGCATTGTATTGCTTTGCTTAGTATTGCACTTTAAATGCTAATCTGGAGAGCTATCTTGAAGCCTATGAACCACCCATCAGAACGCCCCTTTGAAGACGTCAACTAATGACGAAACATGTAGGGCGTGGCTACGTGTTGTAAGCCGTCACGATTGCCCCATGTTCTGCACGGGTTACTGCTAGTTTTTATGCCGGCTTGTTTTTTATTGTCTTATTACCTCACGGAGCGTGCACTCTCCGTTTTGGTCTGTATTTTTACCAATAAATTTGAAACGTTTTACACTATTGGAGCCCCACTCTTTTGCTTTCTCCTTTTACCACACTGGGAGCAAGAGAGCCCTCTCCCCCCCCCCCCTCCAGGCGTATCACTTGGACCGGCCCGGACCGAAGACAGCATTCCTGACAGCTGCTGCGGAGATCATCTCAACACGGACCCTGCAGAGGGCAAAATCTGCATGCTCGATAGACCCTGCCAGTGAGGGGGTCCAACACGGAGGTTAGGGTCCACCTTTCATTTTATTTTTACTCATTGGAGTCACCGCCAGTGGAGTTGTGTTACCTTGCACATCCCTTTCTTCTGTCGATCCATCTACAGGGATATCGGTTGTTGCAAAGTGGATGAAAGTGCTTTCACTGATGAACTTTATATAATTTATTCCATGGGCTGGGATTTGTAGTTCTCATGTTTTCATCCTATTACACTTTAAATTCCTTTTTTTTGCATTTTATATGTACACCTTTCACAGGTCCTACTTTGTTATCTCTTAATTTTTTCACGTTTTACACGTATACATTTATGTAATGTATTGAGCTATCAGTTTGTTCTCAATACATCCCGTTTTGCACATTTAATTATTTGCATTTATATGTGTTTCCCTACATTGTAAGCACACTTTTTATTTTATAACCCATCAGAACAAGTCCGGTATTTTGGAATTCAGATCTTGCAATGGGGGAAACCTATGGGTACCATATTGTTAAAATGAAATTTAGGGTTGCCCTACTGACTATGCCGGACAAAGGCAAGCAAAGGTCCACATTCGGCCCCCGGGCTGCAGTCTGGAGATCACTGCCCTAGACTGTTCATTTAGCCTGAAAGAGTGACTGCTACTGTGTGCCTGGCTGCCTCTGCACTGAATAGAAAAAAAACCTTGGGCAAAATCCAGCGGCCCCTACAGGGGTGAGCTCTACATGTTGACTAATAACTAACTCAAA
Source organism: Lithobates septentrionalis (assembly GCA_037952835.1). Lineage (NCBI taxonomy): Eukaryota > Metazoa > Chordata > Amphibia > Anura > Ranidae > Lithobates > Lithobates septentrionalis. Next base: position 88,837 of record JBBDGP010003315.1, on the reverse strand, counting down.
TTCAATCAAATTCAAAATACAAAATATGACAGATACTGAAATAAAACAAGGAAACCTTGCAGTTCTTTTCCCAGAAGCTCTTCGGAAGAACGTCTGCTTGAAGATGGGTCTTAATCACACGTGGGGGGTCCAAGTTGTTCAGTATCTCAGTTGCTGCAGGGAAAAAAATATTAGAAGGAAAATAAGTAGTAGTAGTAAAAGAAGAGAAAGAATCTTGTGATTGCAAATTTATTCCATGAAGTTCCAACTCTCACCAGCTCCAGAAAGGTTTATCTAAGGGAGGACAAAACATAATAGCTCTGGGGTGACTATAGCCGACTTACCACCCAAAGAGAAAAACTTTCCTCTCTGACCCTACAGGGCAATCACATAAAAATATTAATTTACTTAAAATTATTAAGAATATTATTAGTAATTACAATGGTGGAGACTCTTGTAAAAAAAAAAGAAACATGCAATTTTTCAATTCTATTCTTGATTTTGCGAAGGCTTCCTTTGTGCATTCTCTGATTGGACGAGGTGGAGACGGCGACGTCATCCACCCCTCCTTTTCACCTCTTTCAATTTAGAGAAGGCCTTGTATTCAGTGGAAAAAATACAGGAGGTTCACACACCCCCACGTGTTCAGTAAGCTCACTTGAGCTCCAGAAAGGTTTTACCCCCTTCACGACCAGAGCATTTTTTGCTATTCAGCACTCCGTTACTTTAAAGCGGACCTTTAGTCATTTTTCAACTTTCCATCTACTAAATCTTCTGCTCTTGTTGTTTTAACTTCAGATAGTAAAACATTTTTTTCTGCCAGTAAATCCCTTATACAACCCATTTCCTGTTTCTTGTCTGGTCATTAGCCTAGGCTTATGACATCATGCACAGCTCTCTCTCTCTCTCTTGTGAGAGTTTGACAGGAAGGGGGGGGGTGAATCATAAGAGGGCCAATGAGAGCTGCAGGGCTGCAGAGCGGGAGGTGTGCCTCTGTGTCTCTGTATAAATCCAGGAAGTGAACAGGCAGCAGCTTCAGCTGCCCACAGTTAAAATGGATGCAACTGACTCAGTGGAGGGAGATTTCTGCAGCATATTTGGCAAGTACAGAATCACAGTATGCATAAAATAATATGCAAAGTGGTTGGAGGAAAGCTTCAGAATGGCAAAGATGTTTTTATTACAAATTATGTGAGCAGACTGCAGTTCCACTTTAACTGGCAATTGCTCAGTCATGCAATACTGTACCATGAAACTATCACTACAGGGAATAATTCCAGACGGAATTCTACCTATAGAGATGCATACAATGTGGACTAGATCTCTCTATCTTGCCCGCAAACTCATCCTACAAAAGTGGATTGTTAAGACTCCATCATCCCATAAACAATGGAGCAATAAAATAAATTATATATTAAGAAAAGAAAGACTAACATACAAACATAGAGGAGTGAGAATCAAAATATATAGGGAATGGCGCTGTGTTGAAACAAGAAGTGTAAACTATAAAATATTACTAAAATTCTAAAAGTGACAGGTGTTCTAGTGCGTGATGCAATCCCTTCTTAAAATTAAAAAAGTGCAGTATTAAAACAACCAAAAAATCAATATATATTATAAAGCGATCAATTCTTAATTAGTGGCAGAGGAAATTATCAGCTGTATATACAAGCAATACCAATTTCATCTAATAGGCAAACTCATACCTTATATTATAGAGCATGTGTTAAAAGTGACTTATATAAATCCACTGATTAAAAATATAAAGTGACAAGTGCCAAATTGTGCTATATATAAAAAATGGTTATCAAACCGTTGTGCAATAATATGCAAAAAACATTAAAAATTGTGAATCATCATTTATATATGCAAATCATCAACTGTATATCCAAAAAAAGTCCCATGTACTATTTAGTAAAAAATGTTCATAACAATAATGCAATGTGCAGTGCAACAAATTCCCATAGAAATCATATAACGTGTTTTCCAAAAAGATTCTCCTTTGCTAATGAAGAGCCATGCAGTAGTTATAGGCAATCTCCCCTCAATGCGATTGCACTCACCGGAGCACTCTACCCCTGCAGGGGTATGAGCGTATGATGTTAATCCTGTTAATCTCTACGGTTCTACGGATGCCGGTATCCTTCCACGTGGCCCAATCCAAATCCTCAGCTCGCAGGGAGGGAGGAGATGGGGACTCACTGTCCCTTAATATGGTACAGGTCCCAGTTGGACATCCAGGCGGATCTCCCGATCACGGTGGGGATGAGGAGATCGATTTATAACAAATTAAGATGATGAGAATTGAACAATACAAACGCAATCGGAAATTAGTATAGAGGTGTATGTTTGTTGTTGGTTTGTCTTGTTAGTTTATTTGGGGTTTTTGGTGTTCTTATTTTCTTTGTTGTTGTTTTTCCCTTATGAAAATGTATATCAAGAAATGAAATGATGGTAACTTCTTTATGTTGTTTTTTTTTTGTTGTTTAAAAATACATTTTCTTCTTTTGTATGGAATAAGCATTATAAAAAAAAAAAAAAAAGATTTGAGATAAAAAAAAATACTGTACCATGAGAGATGATGTCTCTTTAGACGAAACGCGTCAGCGCGAGCCCTGCGGATGTCATTGCATTAGCCACAAACTTAAATTTTAAGAGCTTGATCCACTTTCTAAATGTGAGTGTTTCCAACCTTCTTTTAATAAATTTTACGTTCATACGGATTCACACTATGTGGAGTATTTTCTTTTTTGGTCATGCCATTTTGAACACTTGAGAGGATTTGGTCTGACAAGTTGGCTGCTTCTGAAGACCGCTTCTTGGTGACGTCTCTTGATCAATTGGATTGCTTTACAACTTGATCTGGAACCCAGACGTTGAGGTCCCATATTTTGGTGGTTGCACCATAAGCCTTGTTGACTCACTAAGCATATGCCCATTTGAGTCCTCTCACTTCGGTAAGCCTCCTCACTAACCGGTGGTGGTTCTATTGTCTGTGTCCTCAACTCAACATTGATGTCACGTGGAATCCCACTTCTAGTTACACAATTTGTTTTTCACCGTTTATTTATGTTTATGTTTATGTTTTAAAACACCTTTTGTATGATGGCGCATGGACTTTAGTTTGGGTGTGAATTTCAAATCTCATTTTCATTATTATTAGTTTTTGTGGTCATTGTACAGTGTACATTAGTTTGTATACATATGTATTTCCATGCTTTGTGCACATAATTTCACTTTTTACTTATTCCATGCAACACTGTACTCAAATGAAATGTATATATCTTTTTTCATGCAAATAGAGCTTTCTTTTGGTGGTATTTGATGATTACTATTTTTTTTATCTATTATTTATATTATTATTTATATTTATTTATAAATAAAAAATGACCGAAAATGTAAAAAAAAAAATATATATATATTTTCTATGTTCTGTTATAAAACATATCCAATACATTCAAATTTCTTCATTAATTTACACCAAAATGTGTTCTGCTACATGTCGCAAGTGCTAGCAGTGATTGGCAACACTAGTATAGTTCTGATCATGATCAAGATACTGATCCCTACAGACACCATACTAGTAATGGCAGTTATAGTGTGACTGTGATAGTGTGGCGGGCAATCTGGCACTAACTGACACAGGCTGGTGATACTAATACAGTGATCAGTGATAATACTGTACCCTGTACCATACCTCCCTTGAGATTGGAACGAGGGACAATTATTAGTAAACGTATGTAGGCATAGGACACACCCCCTGCCACGCCCCCCCTTAAAGGAGAATTATACCAAAAAGGATTAGTTAAACCCACAAGTGCTTTTTATTTTACCACTACTATTCCTTTAAATTGGCTTTTGAAATTTACAAATGCAGCAATTTAGAAGTTGGATGAAACATTTATTACTAGGAAAACACTTTTTGAAAGATAAATAATGCATTTTATATACAACTATATAGATCAGACCAAGATAAGGAGGATAAAGGGACAGAGGGACTTTGTTCCAAATCAGGGACAGTCTCTCGAAATCAGGGACAGTTGGGAGCAGTGGCGGTGCGTCCATAAGGACGCATGGGTGCCGCCCCCTCTCTCCAGCCACCCCTCTAGCACCAATAGATAGATTCATGCATTGCATAAATCTATCTATGGCTGCCGATGCCACCCCCTATTCAGGAGCCTGGCCCCTTTTCGGGCCCCTGAATTACAGCGTGGGTGGTGTTTTTGAAGAACCTGATTAGAGCCATAGGCTCTAATAGGCGTCAAAAAAGGTGACCTGCGAGCGCCATGCTGAAACAACAGGCCTATCAGGTGTACAATCATAGCAGAAGACAAGTCACTGGAGCAACACCTGTTAGAGACCAGTCCAGCAGCTCACTAGATGTGAGATATGAAGAATCAAATGTAAGCAAACTGGACCAATGTAAGTTTTAAAAAAGAAAGTTAACTCTTAATGATACAGCATATAAAGAGATTTTACACTTTGTTGTGTTAACTTGGTATGGAAAAATACCTGAAGGAAATCCAGGTCCACCGCTCTCCATGAAAGGCACGCGCTCAAATATGGCTCCTTTCTGACTCTTCTCCGTGTCTCCCCCATTCATGATGAGATCTACGATCTTGCTCACCCATGTGGTCCCTGCAAATATTAAACATATTAAGGGGTCCACTTCTAAAAAAAAATTGCATGGCCATCCATCTATCAAATCTGCATGTACTGTACACTAAAGCTGCACGATTCTGGAGAAAATGAGAATTACGTTTTTTGTTTTTTTTTGCTTAGAATAAAGATCACGATTCCCTCCCTAACATCATCTTTCACATTATACAAAAAATTGGGCTGACTTTACTGTTTAAAAAAAAAATGTAAAAAAAAAATTGTTAAAGTGTATTTTTTCCCCAAAAAATGCACTTGCAAGACCACTGCGCAAATACAGTGTGACATAAAATTTTGACGACCGCCATTTTATTCTCTAGGGTCTCTGCTAAAAATATATATATAGAGTGTTTGGGGGTTCTTAATAATTATCTAGCACAGTCTCAACTCCTGTCCTCAGGACCCACTAACAGGCCAGATTTTAAGTATTACCTTGAGGAGATGCAGACTAGAATACTGCAATCACTGAGCAGCAAATGAGATCACCTGTCATGTATTTCAGTTATCTTGCAAACCTGACCTGTTAGTGGGTCCCGAGGACAGGAGTTCAGAACCACTGATCAGCAAAAAATACTGATTGAACTTGTAAGCAACAAGTGTCAGAAAAAGGGTTGGTCTTTAAAATGTTAAACTGACATTTGCAGACCGAAGTTCATCCCTTTGATCTAAAAGAACCAAATGATACATTGTTTCTTTTTATCTCTCAGTGCTGAGCAATGTTGTGATAAACTTTGCCGGCTGCTCTTTTTTTTTTTTTTTTTTTGACAGCTGTGAGTGAGCAGAGAACGGCTCTGCACTTGTTATATGAATCCTGGCAATGCTGGATCAAGATCGTGAGGGGGGTTGAATCAAGATCGCGATCATGCAGCTCTACTGTATACTCATTCTATGCAAACTGGGCAAAAAAGTTCATTGGGCTTAGTTCTTCTATTTCGGGCAATAGTAAAATACCACATTATGGCCACTAGATGGAGCTGAGAAGCATAGGAAATACATACATCGTTGTAACAAGAGATACAATGTAACTAATCTGTTTGTACATTTATTTGCTAGCGATCTAGTGGCCGTCTAGATCTAGATCCAGCTTTTGGCCATAACGTGGTATTTTACTACTGCCAATATTACAATAATAATAGAACATTTGTTCCAAAATGAAAGTAGCCTAACGATCGTTCGATTTTGCCTAGTTTGCACTAAAAGTAAAATACTGAATTGCCCCAGACGACGTCATCCTATGACGAAACGCGCGTCTGGTGGACAGGAAGTGCTGACGTCATCGCGTTTGACCCTCTGAGCGAAGCCGGTCGGCTACCTATGCTATTTTGACTCCTACGTCTGTAAGTGTATTTTTTATCCTTTTTATTAAACATTTATATCAGTATTACACCATGGGAAGTTCCCTCTTTCTGTTTCTGGGTGATACCTGGTATACATTCGAGAGTCTCTGCAACATCTTACCACTGGTTTACCAGTCGCTTTGTGTTCCTGTGTTTGACGCCCCCTGAGCTGTTTGCCCCGGATCTCCTAGGACAAAGGCCCTGGCTGGGTGTTTAGCCGCAAGCTATTGTTGCTTGACTTCTGGTAAGCGTGTATTTCTTATGGTGTTCAGCACTGGTCACTATTGGTGACGGAAGTTTGCACATATATGTCACATCATCTCAGTTGTTCGTTTAACTAACAAATGTTAATTTGGACATTATTTGACCTTTATTAAGTCTCACACTCACTTTTAGTACTTTTTCATCATATATTTGGGACTTTTATTCATATAATTATTCATTTTGTGTTGTTATCATTTTTTGTCACATTTGTGTATATATGTTCAATTCTAGTTTAGCACTGGTTCATCACTGGTGGTTTCACTGTTAGCGCAGCTATCTCTTCTTTTTTCTTTTTGATGCTATATGTGTGTATCTCATATATTAGTTGCTGCTTTACATTCACTTTTAGTTTTAAATATTCCTGTTAGGAGCGCGGTATTGACCCTTCTTCCATCATAAAATACTGAATTATGGCCAATTGATGGACCTAGATCACTAAAAGAATTTAGCAAATGAATGTAACCAACAGAATTGTTGCATGATTTAATAAAACTGGAGAGTGCAAAATCTGGTGCAGCTCTGCAAAGAAACCAATCAGCTTCCAGGTTTGTTTGTCAAAGCTTCATTGAACAAGCTGAAGTTAGAAGCTGATTGGCTACCATGCACAGCTACACCAGATTTTGTACTCTCCAGTTCCAGTAAATCAACCCCATTGCATCTCGCTACAAAGCGGTATGTATTTCCTATGCTCCTCAACAGCACCATCTAGTGGCCATGATACAATATTTTCCTACTGTCCAGAATAAAAGAACATTTGTTCATTAAAAAATTGCCTAAAGAACATTGTTTTTTTTTTGTTTTTGTTTGCCCAATTTGCACAGGATGAATATACCTACAGATTCACTGGAGGAATGGCTATGACATTTTTTTAAAATAAATAGACCCCATATGTGTATTCATTTACCACAATGCTGGTAGACCAGAGCTGGAATATTATTTAAAGTGTAAGTTCATGTTTGCACCTTTTGTCTCTTAAATATATTACATTTCTATTTATTTTTCAAAGGTGGACAGCTACTGATGCACTATTGATTTCTGTCCTCACCGGATTTTGGATAGGTGGCTATCAGCAGATCATCTTCTCGGGCCTGGAATTTCACAACGTTGTCCCAGTTGGCTGCAAAAGGACCGAGGATGGGCATCCCATTCACCCATATGAGTGGGGGGCGTTTAATTGACTCCAACTCTTCTGGGGAAACGTTGGGAAGAACCATTGTGTGCTGCGCCATTTACTTGTCCAATAAAACACCTTGAAAGTCGCCGTCAGATGTCGTCAATGCCTAGAAAGTTTAAAAGGGGAATGATAATTAAAAAAAAAAAAAATCTTGAGATATATGAGAATGATATAGGCCTAATGCAAACAATTTTATCAATGTATGTTCATTTTCTAAATTGCTTGTTTTGATATACAATTCTATATGTACATGGGGACAGCCAGAGGCGTGACTAGAGCCTTCCGGGCCTGGGTGCGAGAAACCATAAAGGGCCTCCTGTCCCCCAGCTGGGGGCCCTTCCCTCCGAGCCCGGTGGCAGAACACCAGGGCCCAGTCGTAAGTGCGACCTTTGTGACCCTGGTATTTCCGCCACTGGTGTCAGTCGTTTTTTATTTTTTTACAATATTATTCTTTAGTATTTTATTTACAATTTTTAAGAAGCCCCGTTGGGGAGCTTTGGTGAGATATCTGGGGGTCTAAACAGACCTCTGAGACAGAGACAGGAGATTGAGAACACAGCCTTCCATCTCCATCTCTGTTGGCTCAGCTGTAGAGAATAAATGGACAGGAATAGATCCGTACAGCGCTTCCCGTCAATTCATAAACTCAAGCATAGTAAACACAGTTTATAACACTTCGGTTATGAATGAACAAAATCAGCGATTGGTGCCAATTGGTCATTTTAGATAAGGAAGGGACCGGTAAATGACATATGTACCGGCCCCTTCCCCACTCTCCATCCTGACAGAAGAGGGGGAAGCGTTGCGGGGGAGGAGGGGGGCAGGAGAAAGTACAGGAGGGACTGGAGTAGAGCATGAGGATTGGAGAAGAGCGGCGGGGGGTGAGGAGAGAGCACAGGGACTGGAGCAGAGAGGGGGGGCAGGAGAGGGCCAGAGGGCCAGGGACTGGATAGGGGCAGGGGGGTGGGGTGCTGGAGAGCACGGGGACCGGAGAACAGTTAAGAGGGGACCAGGGAAGAGCACAGAGACTGGAGAAGAGATTGGGGGGAGAGCACAGGGACTGGAGAAGAGAGTGGGGGGAGAGCACAGGGACTGGAGAAAAGGGGGGGGGAGCGCACAGGGACTGGAGAAGAGGGGGGGAACAGGGAGACTGGAGAAGAGAGGGGGAGAGAGCGCACAGGGACTAGAGAAGAGAGGGGGGGAGCACAGGGACTGGAGAAGAGAAGGGAGGGAGAGCGCACAGGGACTGGAGAAGAGAGTGGGGGGAGAGCACAGGGACTGGAGAAGAGAGGGGGGAGAGCACAGGGACTAGAGAAGAGAGGGGGGAGAGCACAGGGAGACTGAAGAAGAGAGGGGGGGAGAACGCACTGGGACTGGAGAAGAGGGGAGAGAGAGCACAGGGACTGGAGAAGAGGGGGGGGGAGAGCACAGGGACTGAAGAAGAGAGGGGGGGAGTGCACAGGGACTGGAGAAGAGGGGGGGAGAGCACAGGGACTGGAGAAGAGAGGGGGGTAGAGCACACAGGGACTGGAGAAGAGGGGGGGGGAGCACAGGGAGACTGGAGAAGAGAGGGGGGGAGAGCACATAGGGACTGGAGAAGAAGGGGGGGGGGGAGAGCACAGGGACTGGAGAAGAGAGGAGAGGGCCGGGGACTGGATAGGTGCTTGTGGGTGGGGTGGTGGAGAGCATGGGGACCGGTGTTCTGCTGAGAAAGTTCCTCTCGGTGGATAAGGACCCCCATCTACTGCGCAGGCGCAGCGTCTGCGCAGTAGGAGCCGGCGGAAATAGCTGAAGCAAAATACAGAAGAAATCAGCTGTACACGGCGCCTGTAAGAGGGCCCCTCGCCACGCTTCGGGCACGGCCTCCCTTCGCTCGGCACTTTTTTATTCCCCCTCTAGGTCCACTTGGATGGTGGGGCTTCAGCCTGGACCTAGGGCGCAGGCGCCGTGTACAGCTGATTGAATATTTTTATCTTCGGCTATTTTCGGCGGCTCCTGGTCATTCGTACTGCGCAAGCGCAGCGCTTGCGCAGTACAGGGGGGAACTTATCCGCCGAGGGAACTTTCTCGGCAAGACACCGGAGAGCAGTTAAGAGGGGACCAGGGCAGAGCACAGGGACTGGAGAAGAGAGGGGGGAGAAAGCACAGGGACTGGAGAAGAGAGAGGGGGGGAGGGGCTGGGGACTTGGGAAGAGCGGAGGGGGGGGGGGAGAGCACAGGGACTGGAGAAGAGAGGGGGGAGAGGGCACAGGGACTGGAGAAGAGCGGAGGAGGGGGAGAGAGAGAGCACAGGGACTGGAGAGAGAGGGGGGAGAGGGCACAGGGACTGGAGAAGAGAGGGGGTGGGAGAGGGCTGGGGACTGGATAGGTGCAGGGGGTGGGGTGGTGGAGAGCATGGGGACCAGAGAGCAGTTAAGAGGGAACCATGGAAGAGCACGGAGACTGGAGAAGAGCAGAGGTGGGCATGGAGAGGGCACAGAAGTTGCCAGGGAAGATTACAGGGGAACCAGGAGAGAGCAGAGGGGCCACGGGCAGCAGAAGGAAGCTGGACAGGAGCAGCGGATTAAAGGATGGCTGTTACCCTCTATGATCCTCCTGCAGCCGCTGAAGGCCGAGGAGGAGAAGCAGGCATTCAGAGGCTGCAGGAGAAATATGGAGGGCATTGGTTATTCTATATGAGTGGGTCTCTGTGCTTTTCTATGCAATGCAGGCAGATCATGGCTGATGGGAGGGGCCAGCAGGGTGCTGTACATAGACTCCTGAAAACATCCCAGCACCCTTCCTCAGTACTCCACTCAGGGGCCCCCAGTCCTGATGCAAGCAGTGGCTTGGCTCTTGGGAGAGGATATGCATATACCAAAATGTCTTGCTGGGTGGATGTCAGTCTGAAGGAGTGGGTGTTCCTGGGCAGGCTACATTTGCATGAATGCCACCCTAGGTAATACCCAAGTGTGAGACTGAGCCTCACTGATTGAAAGAACTGAAATCCAACAAATGAAAGGAGCAGGAAAGGGACAGCCATGCTGGGAAGAAAAGGAATAAGTGATGTTGAATGTCCTCCTGCCAGGAAATAGGGCAGGCTTTACCTTTCTGCAGCTTCTAATGCACATTGTGAGAAGCTCAAAGTGTGCAGTGAAATCAGAGTGAGCAATTTCAGTCCAGGAGAGGAGCCGGTACAACTGTGCAGGACTGACGAAAAAGGTTGGAGATCAGATTCAAAGAGGAACTGCAGTCTGCTCACATAATTTATAATAAAAACATTATTGTCATTCTGAAGCTTCCCTCCAATCACTTTGCATATTATTTTATATATACTGTGATTCTGTACTTGCCAAATATGCTGCAGAAATCTCCCTCCACTGAGTCTGGCTGTAGCTATTTTAACTGTGGGCAGCTGAAGCTGCTGCCTGTTCACTTCCTGGATTTACACAGACACACACCTCCAGCTCTGCAGCTCTCATTGGCCCTCTTATGACTCACCCCCCCTTCCTTTCCTGGCAAACTCTCACAAGAGTGAGAGAGAGCTGTGCATGATGTCATAAGCCTAGGCTAATGACCAGACAAGAAACAGGAAGTGGGCTGTATAAGGTATCTACTGGCAGAAAAAAAAAATGTTTTACTATCCAAAGTCTTATAGATCCATTCCTTAAGCGGAAAAGCCTGAAGACTGACACTTTTTTAATGTATTCCTTGGCTGCTGTGTTTTTCCTGCGGTACCTCCACTGTGGACTCCATTAAGGTATGATGCTTTTTCATGTAGATCCATGGAATTGTACTCTGGCCTTTTCCTCTTTTTCTGACCCGTGTCTGTTTAAAGAAGAAATCCTTCGGAGCAGTGTGGTATGCATCGTATATATATATAATACCTTCCCTACCTTTTTGTTAGATCACACACTCTGGAGAGCCCCTAGGAATACTGAGTGGTATACCCATTTGTGTGCCATTTTTGCTGCCCCAGTATGGGACTTGTGTGGATGTCTGGTGACCCACCCAGTACAACAATGTCCGTGGGACATCAGTGGTGTATGTCTGCGATGCAATTGCTGCCCCTAGTCCAGCAGTGAACTTACATGATGATCGTCCTGGGTATGCTTTTTATGCAATCTCTATGCTGTATGTGGTTTATTTTAAGCAACTGATGTAAATTACTGCAATTATTATACTGTTACTCATTAATGTATTTGATCTTTATCATACAGTGTGATTCCTTCCTGATTATTGCCCCTGATGAAGGGTCGTTTTGTGTCCTGAAACGCGTCGTGCTGTCTGGGCTTCTATGGGAATTCATCATCATTGTTATCAATTTTTAGTGGTTTGATAATTCATATTTGTATCTATGTATTTTTTTTTAATAAATTATATTGTATTTTTCTTTCTCGTTGCTGTTAAAAGTCCCAGTTTTTATGGGGGGTATCTCCTTTTTCAAATGAACTGCATTAGGGATGTTGGCAACTCTAAATTGGTATGGTTGGATGGTTTTTTTTATGTCTACTATCCAAAGTTAAAACAACAAGGGCAGAAAAATTAATAGATGGAAAGATGAAAAAATGACTGAAGGTCCGCTTTAAGCCTTTGCTCTTGAAGAGAGTCAGGTGCTGCTGGTATACGACACTTCCTGTTGTGACGGATATCATGTCCCCCTGTTGGTGCCATGGTTCCTACCTCTTTCATACCTCCCAACATTTTGAGATGGGAATGAGGGACACCTATCAGCAGGCGTAGGACACACTCATTGCCACGCCCCCTTAAAGGAGAATTGTACAAAAAAAATGATTGGTTAAACCCACAAGTGCTTTTTTACCACTACAATTCCTTTATACTGGTTTTTGGAATTTACAAATGCAATTTAGAAATCAGATGAAAGTTTTAGCAGTTTTTATCTTTTTGATAGATAAAAAGTGCATTTTATATAAAACTATATAGATCAGAACAAAATGAGGAGGAAAGAGGGACAGAGGGACAGTCCCTCCATATCAGGGACAGTTGGGAGCTATGCTCTTTACAGAATGAAATATGTAGCCCAACAATACAGTCCTCCTGCTCTGAAAAAGCTAGCTGCCAGGCTTTCTATCCCAGCTAGGATAACAATTCTAGCTTTTTGCTGCATTTCAATTACTGCATCAAAATTCTGAGTCTGTGAGGTATGGAAGCCATAGGCAACCAGGCAGCATAGGCGTGCACACAGGGTGTGCCAGGTGTGCCTGGGCACACCCTAATCACCCTGTGCTGGGCAGATTCCCCCTTCTGCTTGGCTGCAGAGAAATGGACTGGGGAATCTCTGTCCCCAGTCCCTTTCTTTATCTCAAAAGTGAAACATCAGGGGCCTGTTTAGACCCCTGATATTTCATCAAAGCCCCCAATGGGGCCCCTAAAAATATTGTAAAAAACAATAATAAAAATGAAATGTAATAAAAAAATAAACTACTGACATAGTCCACTGCTCTACTGATGCTGTCCATTGCCCTACTGCCCTATATATTTATACACACACACTTTAAGTGTGTTAGAGCTTTGGGGTGCACACCCTAATGCAATAGGCTGCACACACCTATGCCAGGCAGCTAGCATTTTCAGAAGAAGGATGCAATGGCACCATGATAGATGTCTACTAAAGAGAGATGCTAACCACATTCGCTCGTGTACGACCAGTACAGGCAGGTGTGTACAGAAATAAAATAATCAATGCACCGCTGGAAATTTGAAAGGCGTGTAAAAGTGTACTACAGGTCAAAATCTGTACAGCTCAAAATCTGTATTTACTGAGCAGACAAGATTTAGGATTATAGTGATCTATTATATTCACATACCTCCCAACATTTTGAGATGGGAATGAGGGACACCTACTAACAAATGTATGTAGGCATAGGACACGCCCCCTGCCACACCCCCTTAAAAGAGACTTAACTGAAAAAAAAAGGTTACTTAAATCCACAAGGACTTTTTTTTACCACTACTATTCCTTTATATTGGCTTTTAAAATGCACAAATGCAGCAATTTAGAAATTGGATGAAAGGTTTAGCGCTGGGAAAAAGGTGCATTTTATACACAAATATATAGATCAGACCAAAATGAGGGACAAATGAGGAGGAATGAGGGACATTGTTCCAAATCAGGGACAGTCCCTCAAATTCAGGGACAGTTGGGAGCTATGTATATTTCTGGACTTTGTTCATGTAATTATCATTTTGTTAATAGTGCCCAGCCCACACCCAGCTCCTGGCATTATGCCATGACTGGCTGTCACCTTTGTAACCAATGACCGAATATGCTTGGGTTCGACCCACAGGTGATTTGGTGAACTCATCATTAAATGTGGCAAAGTGCAAACTTTATTGCAAACACCATTGAAGGCAATGGGAGCTGAATATTGAAAATCAGTTCTAGCCATTTTCAAAGTTAATAGGCAAGAGATAGTCAAACAAAGGGCATGGGGAGCTGAGCATTGGCAGGGAGGAAATTTTCATGAAATATCATTCAGCAGCAAGCAAATCTTTAATGAGGCTTAAAGTGAAACACAGTTCCTTTAAATAACATGCTGAGGGGTGCCTTAAACCTGCCTGTGAAGGGGTGTACCTGTAGGATATACTAAAGCAACTCTGATATTATAAAAGAAAAAAGCATGCACACATCCTCCCTCCCCTATTGAACCACACCAGGTCAGATGTCCCCAACACTGGGAGTGTACCATGAATCTCCCCTGGCACAGGCACCATGTCCCCATGTTGATGTGTTGATGGGGACAAGGGTCCCATCCCCACAACCCTGGACCGTTTTGCGGTGGTCTGCAGGGGAAGAGGGGACTTATCTAAAAGCCATCTTTAGTTCTGATCTTTGTTATGCTCCTGTTTGCATACAAAGCAGCTAGGGGATCCTGGGTGAGAATAATGGGGAAAAAGAAAAAAAATGGCCTTTAAAATATAAGGCTGAGGGGTCATTGTCAGCATTCCAATAACAAGGAATGCCAAAAGAAATGTAAGAGCACAATCAGGGCAGGTAAAATAGACCACAAGAGGCACATAGCAGAGAAGAGTAAAAAAAAACCTCCCAAACATTTTTAAAAATACATTAATAGTAAGAAAGCAAGGCTATAGCATATTGGTCACACAAAAGGTGACCAGGGGGAGTTGGTTACAAATGACAAGGAGAAGGCAACTGTACTAAATGCATTTTTCTCCTCAGGTTTTGCAAAGGAAAAGGAGGGGTATAGTAACCAAACCTGTATCATTAGTAACACATCACAGAATGTACCCTTGTGGCTTACATAAGCCATTGTCCAAATAAGACTTGAAAAACTTAACGCAAATCAATCACCAGGACCTGATGGCTTACACCCAAGAGTCCTCAAAGAAGTTAGTAAGGTTACAGCCTGACAGTTTTTCCAAATTTTTATGGACAGCTTACTGGTTGACCACATATGGTTATAGACCTATATGGTCAATAATGTCAGCAAAAAAGTAAACAAAACCAAAATATAGCTTAGGTTCTCCCTAAAATGCATTCCAGACCCAAATCCAAGTATGCGGACTGGCTGGCCAGAAAAGGAAGGGTACGTGAGCATCCTCCCCCCCCTCCTTACCTTAAGCCATACAAGGCCAGATGCCCTCAACATTAGGAGGGTGTCTTGACGGCCTCTTGGCAAGGCACTAGGTCCCAATAATAATGTGTCTATTGGGATAAGGTCCTCATCCCCACAACCCTGGCCTGGTGGGGGGTCTTTGGGGGGGGATTGATCTAAAAGCCCCCTCTAGAATAGCTATCTAGCTTCCCTCTACATGAATGAGTAGGAGGTACATTGTACCCCTGATTACTCATTCACAAAATAAACAAATGAAACAGTATAAAAATATAACAGTAGTATAGTAGTAATAGTATAAAAACAGTATAAAAAAGACTTGCAATGTAAATCCATCATAAGTCACATCGTCCAGCAGTGCAGGTCCAGCATCAATCAAGATGAACGCAAACCCTGACGACACAAACACCATGACCTCTTTTACTGGACACTCGCCACAACTGACAGCTCTCTGGCCGGCATTTGAATGTAAATCAGGGGTTTGGGATGCTGAGGGATATCATTGACTAAAAATGATCAATGACTAAACCTGGGATAAATTATAGCAAAAGGCACTGACACTTTCCCAAAGCACTCTGACCCCTGATAAAGTTATGTAGGTAGAGAAACATGTCGGAGGCACATTGCATAACTCATTTGCTGGGGAGCACTATGCAGGAATAATATTTTAGATGAATGGTACAGTACAGGAATGAGAGAAGTAGGAAATAAGAAAAGGAAGAGCAGTAAAGGAACAATGTATAACACATGGAGAGGAAAGAGATACAAAGGATAATAAAAGGGTCTTTGGCAACTAAACTGTAGATATCTGAAATGAGGATAATAAAAATGCGGCGCTATCACTTTAGTAATGAGTAGGAATGGGGAAGCCTAGCACACACTACCACCTTGAAGGTGTAAAAAATGTGCCTGCATAACAACACACTATATAAAATCAGTCCATATGCTTAAATCCATAAATATGATACTATGACCTCTCCTTTTGGCCTCAAATCCAATTGCTGTACAAATCTTGCAGACTTCACCTCCATAACATGTCCCTTTTTAACCGTTATGTCTCGCCTTGACTATTAACTCCCTACTCATTGGCCTACCTCTCCGCAGGCTATCTCCACTTTAGTCCATCATGTATGCTGCCAGACTCATCCACCTTACCAACCACTCAGTGTCTACCACCCCTCTCTGCCAAACCCTCCACTGGCTTCCCATTTCCTAATGTATAAAATTCAAAACACTAACAATAATATACAAAGCTATTTACAACTCTGCCCCGATCTACATCACCAATCTTATCTGCGAGTTATTATTATTATACAGGATATCACCCAAATCATCCTCTCCGCTCTTTCCAAGACCTCCTGCTTTCCAGCTTCTTTGTCTTCTCCTCCCATGCTCGTTTCCGGGACTTCCCCAGGGCCTCTCCCATTCTCTGGAACTCACTACCCCAACCTGTCCAGCTATCTCCTACTCTGTCCACTTTCAGGCAATCGCTGAAGACTCATCTCTTCAGGGAAGCCTATCCTGCCCTCAGCTAATAACCAAATCTTCTATTTCTCTTATCAGTTCATCCCTCACAATTACCTTTTATTCCACCAGCCTCTAAATATTAGATTGTAATCTCCCAGGAGCAATTTTTAAATTGCATTTGAAAAAACGTTGCGCAAATAACGTGTGACATAAAAAATTGCAACACCCATCCTTTTATTCTATAGGGCCTCTGCTAAAATATATACAGTTTCTCACAAAAGTGAGTGCACCCCTCACATTTTTGTGAATATTTTATTCTATCTTTTCATGTGACAACACTGAAGAAATGACACTTTGCTACAAAGTAAAGTAGTGAGTGTACAGCTTGTATAACAGTGTAAATTTGCTGTCCCCTCAAAATAACTCAACACAGCCATTAATGTCTAAACCGCTGGCAACAAAAGTGAGTACACCCCTAAGTGAAAATGTCCAAATTGGGCCCAAAGTGTCAATATTTAGTGTGGCCACCATTTTTTTCCAGCGCTGCCTTAACCCTCTTGGGCATGGAGATCACCAGAGCTTCACAGGTTGCCACTGGAGGCCTCTTCCACTCCTCCATGACGACATCACGGAGCTGGTGGATGTTAGAGCTCATCCATCTTCCGTTTGAGGATGCCTCACAGATGCTCAATAGGGTTTAGGTCTGGAGACATGCTTGGCCAGTCCATCACCTTTACCCTCAGCTTCTTTACCAAGGCAGTGGTCATCTTGGAGGTGTGTTTGGGGTCGTTATCATGTCGGAATACTGCCCTGTGGCCCAGTCTCTGAAGGGAGGGGATCATGCTCTGCTTCAGTATGTCACAGTACATGTTGGCATTCATGGTTCCCTCAATGAACTGTAGCTCCCCAGTGCCGGTGTCTTGTTGAATACTGTCCCCCATCGGATAGTGTCCGCCCTGTACTGCGCAGGCGCAGTACGGAGGACAAACGAGACGCCGAAAGTCTCCAAAGTTCAACAGCTGAACATCAGCTGTACACGGCGCCTGCGCTTTTATTTTCACCCTGTGTCCAGGTTCATTCCCTACTATCCAAGTGGACATAGAGTTAGAATAAATAGATGCCGAGCGCAGTGAGGCCGTGCCCAAAGCGTGGCGAACGAAGCGAGCCCGCGAGGGGCCCTCTTACAAAGCCTTCGCTAATAAGTGCCCAAGTGCCATGTACAGCTGATGGTCAGCTGATCAACCTCGGACACTTTCGGAGCATCTCCTTCTCCTCTGTACTGCGCAAGCGCTGCGCCCGCGCAGTACAGGGCATACACTATCCGATAGGAGGACAGTTCTCGTCAGAACACCGGCAGCACTCATGCAGCCCCAGACCATGACACTCCCACCACCATGCTTGACTGTAGGCAAGACACACTTGTCTTTGTACTCCTCACCTGGTTGCCGCCACACACGCTTGTCACCATCTGAACCAAATAAGTTTATCTTGGTCTCATCAGACCACAGGACATGGTTCCAGTAATCCAATCCATATATAAATATATTTGGGGGTTCTAAGTAATTTTCTAGTAGCTTTTTAAATGTAGGAGCAAATTGGCCCGGATACGAAGTGGTTAATGTAGAAGTTTGCTGGGTCCATGTAGGGTTACCTTCTCATAACTTCTTAACCCGCCCCGTGTCACCATAACATGGTCCTCTAAATATAAATGGATTACGGTACAATCCACAGACCACAGCAGATTAGCAGTCCCAGCCTTGATGATAGACTTACCTTCCAGGGGTCTGATCAGTGGGACAGAAGAGTGACACTCGGAGAGTGGCAGGTCACCTTTGCTCAGGTTTGCAGGCAGAGTGCAATTGGTGAGCCAACAGTAGCACCGGAGACTGACACGCAGAGGGCGGGGGGTGTACACAGATTATATCTCAACCCATTCACTCTGCCAGGCCCTACCTAGAACACAAGACACTTTATATGCCTAGTAAAAAATCTATTGACGTCTTAACATTTGATGCAGAGTGAAAATGTTTCGCCTCATTAAATAATATTCTGTTTATTCTGCCTGCAGCATTTAAATGTATCTAGTTAAGAGCCCTTCCATTACTGTTAAAAAAAAAAAAAGAAATAATAAATAAATAAAAAAAAAAAAGAACAGATCCAAAGAACAATTGGGACAGGTTATTTTATAATCTAATTGTACAGGTTATCAGATGTGCTTTAGTGATCACAAACACAAAACAGAAGTTATAATAATATCCCAAAAAATACTTTAGAAGTTGAATTCCAGGCAGATATACCATACAAAAATCATCACAGCTCTGTTATTATGAATACAGGTATCAGCAAACTTTTCCATATTTAAAAAAAAACATTAAGATAGTATATGAAAAGTATATGTTCTGCGTGAATGGAGCACAAACAACGGTTGTTACTAGGCTATTTTTCCGGTGCTGTTTGAATGTCTCTTATTGATTTAACCACTTAAGGACCGGAAGATTTTCCCCCTTAATGACCAGCCCATTTTTTTGCCATATGGCACTGCGTTGCTTTAACTGACAATTGCGCGGTCGTTGCGACGCTGTACCCAAACAAAATTGACGTCCCCCCGCCCACAAATAGAGCTTTCTTTTGGTGGTATTTGATCACCTCTGCGGTTTTTATTTTTTGCGCTATAAACAAAAGAAGAGCGAGAATTTTGAAAAAAATATATATATTTTTAACTTTTTGCTATAATAAATTTCCCAAATTTTGGAAAAAAATAAAAAATAAAAAAAATAAAAATTTCTTCATCAGTTTACGTATTTTTGGTAAACAAAATCGCAATAAGCGTATATTGATTGGTTTGCGCAAAAGTTATAGCGTCTACAAAATAGGGGATAGTTTCTTGGCATTTTTATTTTTTATTTATTTTTTACTAGTAATGTCGGTGATCGGCGATTTTAAGTGGGATTGCTACATTGTGGCGGACAGATCGGACACTTTTGACATTTTTCTTGGGACCGGTGACATTTATACAGCGATCAGAGCTAAAAATAGCCACTGATTACTGTATAAATGTCACTGGCAGGGAAGGGGTTAACACTAGGGGGCGATCAAGGGGTTAAGTGTGTTCCCTGGGAGTGTTTCTAACTGTATGGGGGCTGGGCTGACTGGAGGAGGAGAAAGATCACTGTTCTTAATAACTAGGAACAGCAGATCTCTCTCTAACTCCCCTGTCTGTTTACAGTGGCAGATCCCCACTCTGGCTCCCTTTCCCGCGATAGCTGGTGGCCGGGTCCCCCGCCATACAGCGCGCGCACGTCCCCTTAAAGGAACCGACATACAACTACGGTGATTTGCAGGAACGTGCCCACCTGCCGCCGTATTACGACGGCGGCTGGTCGGCAAGTGGTTAAAATGGAAATTACCACATTTGGCCACTAATGGTCCTAAGCAGTGGCAGCTGGCTGGTGCTCCATTTTTTTAGGGGGGCAAACAAACCACCCACCCTGCCCGCTCGCCCACCAGCCCGCCTGCCAGCCCGCCAGCCCGCCAGCCCGCCAGCCCTTACCCCATCCAGGTCACAGGCAGCTTCCCTGACTTCTCCTCCCCGGCCAATCCGGTCGCTTCTCCTCCCGGCCAATATGGTCTTGGGACCTGCTTCCTGTCCTGATTGGCCGGGAGGAGAAGCAGGAAGACAATAGCGTATTTTGATTTGCTGATGCCGCAAGTGGGACTGCGCCCCAAGCCCAACCTTTTTGAAGTCAATTAGAGCCTCAGGCTCTAATCATGTGCTTCAAAAAAAAAAAAGAAACCTTGTAGAAATCTATGTGTCCAAATCGCTGGCAGAGTAAATCCAATCTGATATACAGTAAGTCCACTGGTCCTTATAAATGACTCTTAGCATTTCTTCATAGTTATAATGGTAAAACGAAAACTCCAGCTGCAAAATGAAAAATCTTTTTGTTCTCTATGAAGAGGGTGTCGCAGAACACTCTCTCTCTACCCCATCAATCTCAGTCTCTACCCAATCAAACGGTTCGAGGTATGTGGTAGAGGGGTGTTGGAGAGTTTTTATAATGCTCATCAGATATTCTCTAATGCCAACTATCCTTAATAAATCCATATTTCCCTATGGAAAGGTTTCAGAATCTGACAACCAGTATATTCTTTAACAGAATGAAATTATGGTTAGTTAGAGATCAAATATGGAATATTTCTTGTGCATTTTAATCTTAGAAGATCTACTGTGTTTTATTAGCTGTCTGGACCTTCTAGCATAGGCATGTTTCTGTGTCTAACTTATTTTTATGTTCTGGATTTGAGATTTTTGGATGTCGAAATCCGAATTTTTCCAAAGTTACGAGTTTATTTGAAATAACAAATTTCAATCACCCGAAAAACGAAAAAAAAAAAAATGAATGTCCACCTGGCTGCTCTCCTATTTCTTCGTCCATCTGCTGTGGGGAAGCCGCGACTGTAGATGGGGTAAGTGCGGACCCGGTGGCGGGGGGGGGGGTTTGTTTGCCGCCCCCCCCCCCAAAAAAATGGAGCACCAACCGCCACTGGACAAGTGCTGTCCCCTGACTCCAACATGTTTCACCACTATACATGGATTCTTCAGGAGATGATTTCTTTTTTGGGTTCATTCACAAAGCTAAGGATAAGAATACAGATTTTCAAAAAAAAAGTGACAGTTATTTTCAGTTAAGTCCATTGAGATTAGAAAATTATAGCCACATGGCTAAAATAAAGACACTTATTCTTGTGTTAAAGATTTGTGAATTGAGCCCTTTGGTGCACACTAACTACACTATGCACATTATTCCCTGAAGAAGCTTCATAGGGTGGCTGGATTTTCTGGGTCTGTGAGATATGGATGCCATAAGCCGTCACGCAACAGATCGGTATAAAAAATCAAATAATCAAATTATGCACGGCAGGAAATTTGGAAGGCATGTATAAATGTACTACAGGTAAAGGCTACTATAATAACTGACAACTCTGTGAAAATAAAAGATTTATAATGCCAGTGTTCCAATAAATTTATATTTCTGAACTAGTCCTATGGAGCTCATTGTGGTGTGTTAACCACTTCAGCCCCCGAAAGATTTACCCCCCTTCCTGACCAGGCCATTTTTTGCGATATGGCACTGCGCTACTTTAACTGACAATTGCGCGGCGGTCATGCGACGCAGTACCCAAATACATTTGATGGGGTTTTTTTCCCCACAAATAGAGCTTTCTTTTGCGGAATTCTCTGTAAAGCCGAGAGATGGTTGTGCATGAAAACCCCAGTAGATCAGCAGTTTTTGAAATCCTCAGACCAGCCCGCCTGGCACCAACAACCACACCACGTTCAAAGTCACTTAAATCCCCTTTCTTCCCCAATTTGATGCTCGGTTTGAACTTTAGCAAGTCGTCTTCACCACGTCTAGATGCCTAAATTCATTGAGTTGCTGCCTTGTGATTGGCTTATCAGCAATTTGTGTTACCAAGCAATTGAACAGGTGTACATAATAAAGTGGCCGGTGAGTGTATATAAAAAAAAGAATTCTACTCTAAAGCGGTAGTAAACCGCTGAGTGATTTTTTTAATTTTTTTTGTGTGTGACCTGAATGGTAAAGGCATAATGTGCTGGTATGCATTGCATACTAGCACATTATGTGAAACTTAGGTAAAAACAAAGCATTCCAGCTGCAAGCCGCTTCCATCTTCACCCATTTTTCTGCCGGGTCCACAGACTCCGGCTGTGTGACTGGCTGGAGACACGATGATGTCACTCCCGCGCGGCCGTTCCTTCGGAGCGCATGCGCCGGTGACGTCATTGGCTGTATATACAGTAAATATCTCCTAAATGGCGCACATTTAGGAGATATTTCCAGTGCCTACAGGTAAACCTTATTATCTGCTTGTCATTATACTGCAGGCAGGTTGGCACAGGTGCACGAATCAGCCGTAGGTGTACGTCGGCCGCTTTAAGAGCGATAGGGTGGGCGCGCGCGGCACGTTGCCGGAGCCGGTGTCCACCGGCCACCCACGATCGCTCCTCAGGAGAGCCAAAACGGGGATCTGTCAATTTAAACTGACAGATCCCCGTTCTGACAGGGGAGTAGAGAGAGATCTGCTGTTCCTAGTGATCAGGAACAGCGATCTTTCTCCTCCTCTAGTCAGTCCCCTCCCCCCCCCACAGTTAGAAACACCTCCCTGGGAACAGTTAACCCCTTGATCGCCCCCCTAGTGTTAACCCCTTCCTTGCCAGTGACATTTATGCAGTAATCAGTGGCTATTTTTAGCTCTGATCGCTGTGTAAATGTCACTGGTCCCAAAATAGTGTCAAAAGTGTCTGATCTGTCTGCCGCAATGTCGCAGTCATGATAAAAATCACAGATCGCCGCCATTACTAGTAAAAAAAAAAATTATAATAAAAATGCCATAAAACTATCCCCTATTTTGTAGACGCTATAACTTTTGCGCAAACCAATCAATATACGCTTATTGTGATTTCTTTTTTTTTTTTACCAAAAATATGTAGAAGAATACATATCGACCTAAACTGAGGAAAAACCCTTGAGGTTTGCATTCTATGCATTAAAGCGGAGTTCCACCCAAAAGTGGAATTTCCGCTTTTCGGAATCCTCCCCCCCTTCGGTGTCACATTTGGCACCTTTCAGGGGGGAGGGGGGAGCAAATACCTGTCTAATCCAGGTATTTGCTCCCACTTCCGGGCATAGATAGCCGCAGTATCCGTGGATATCTATGCCATATCAGGGCCTCCCCCCTCCCGCTGTCTTCTGGGAGACACACTGGTCCCAGAAGGCAGCAGGAACCAGTGGAATCGCGCATGAGCAGTAGGGAACCAGGCTGTGAAGCCGCAAGGCTTCACTTCCTGATTCCCTTACCGAAGATGGCGGCGCCTCCACCCGGAGTCGAGGGACAAATCGGCTTTAGGTGCCGACATCGTTGGCGCCCTGGACAGTTAAGTGTCCATATTTTAAAAGTCAGCAGCTGCAGTATTTGTAGCTGCAGATTTTAAAAAAAAAAAAATTAAGCGGAACTCCGCTTTAAGGTGAAAAACCTTCTGTAGAGCTGCAGCACCCCCGTTTTACTTACCTGAACGCTGTCATCCTCCGTCCGGGAACGAGCACATCATCTCTAGCTGGTGTCTTGTGTCCTGATTGGATAGATTAATAGCAGCGCAGCCATTGGCTTCCACTCTCACCAATCTTGTGTTTCAGCCAGGGGCGGACTGACCATTCGGGCACTCGGGCAGTGCCCGAGGGCCCCATGCCACTAAGGGGCCCCATCAGGGTTGCCAGCCTCAATAAAACCAGGGACAGTATGTAAAAATCTGTGTTTTTTTTAAAAAAAACCCAAGATTATAGCTGCCCCGCCTCTCCAGTACCTTTTCAGTGTGTGTGTGTGTATTCTGTGTGTATACTGTGTGCATATTGTGTGTCTATGTGTGTATACTGTGTGGCCCCATAATCTATTGCCTGGGGGCCCCATAATCTCCTATGGCCTGGGGGCCCCCTTAATCTCCTATTGCCCGGGGGGCCCATAATTTTCTCCTATTGCCCGGGGGCCCCATAATCTCCTATTGCCCGGGGGCCCCATGAGTTGTCAGTCCATCCCTGGTTTCAGCTGTAGGTATCGAGGGTGAAGAGGCCCCTTATGGATCGATGACTGACTCTGATGAACCCGCTCTGTATGGCTGTAGATGCAGATGAAATGAAGATTGGGGAACCCGCTCTGTGTGTACAAGTCAGATTTCAGGCATCCCCTACAACAAAAATGTTATTTTTTGAGATGTACTTTCAATAGGAACACGTCTAAAGGGATGCAGGCCCAGCAGATTTTCTCATTAGTGCCCTGCAGCTACACACCTGACAGTTAATTATGAAACCACTCCCATTAGACCCACTCAGTACAGAGGCACAGAGGAATTTCTTCACAATAACAAAAGGTGGGAATCTGCAACAAAGTTTGTAACAATCCTTGCAATGTACATCGATCACCCAGAGGGGAATGTTTTACGCTTTAAGGCTGCATTCACACAATATTGTTTCACGAACACGCGCAAAATTGCACCGCACAGAGGCATATATTTGTGCGTCATCGTGCCACATAGAGCAGCCAATTAGTTTCTATGGGCTGCCCAAGCACAACAAATGTGGCGAAGAAGCTAATGTACTTTTTTGATCATTGCAAGGGTTAGTTTTTGTTGTGACCGGAGTTGGGCTTTAAAGGATGCTGTTTGTGCCAAGAGTTGAGCATTACGTAAAATTCTTCTTTTAAAGAGCATTTTTTTAACCACTTCAGCCCCCGGAAGATTTGGCTGCTCAATGACCGGGCCATTTTTTGCGATACGGCACTGCGTCATTTTAACTGACAATTGCTCAGTAGTGCAACGCTGTACACAAACAAAATTGACGTCCTTTTTTTGCCACAAATAGAGCTTTCTTTTGGTGGTCTTTGATTGCCTCTGCGGTTTTTATTTTTTGCGCTATAAACAAAAAAAGAGCGACAATTTTGAAAAAAAAACACAATGGGGGTTATTTACGAAAGACAACTCCACTTTGCACTACAAGTACAAACTACAATCTAAGCTCTCAATCTGAGGGGTAGATCTGAATTGAGGGGAAGCTCTGCTGATTTTATCATTTAATAATGTGCAAGCTAAAGTGCTGTTTTTTATTTTCCTTGCATGTCCCCCTCGGATCTACAGCGACTTGACTTCCAAGTGCACTTTCAGTGCAAAGTGGATTTTCCTTTAGTAAATAACCCCCAATATTTTTTACTTTTTGCTATAATAAATATCCCACATTTTTTATCAAAAGAACACATTTTTTCCTCAGTTTAGGCCGATATGTATTCTTCTACATATTTTTGTTGGTAAAAAAAAAATCACAATAAGCGTATATTGATTGGTTTGCGCAAAAGTAATAGTGTCTACAAAATAGGGGATTGATTTATGGCATTTTTATTATTATTATTTTTTTTAACTAGTCATGGCGGCGATCTGCGTTTTTTATCAGGACTGTGATATTGCGGCGGACAAATTGGACAATTTTGACACATTTTTGGGACCATTGACAACTATACAGCAATCAGAGCTATAAAAATGCACTGATTACTGTGTAATCGTCACTGGCAGGGAAGGGGTTAACACTAGGGGGCAATCAAGGGGTTAACTGTGTGTGTTCTAACTGTAGGGGGGATGGGACTGTCTAGGACTGTCTACTTAGTATGAACACACGATCTATCTCTACTCCCCTGAAAGAACCGTGATTTGTGTGTTTACACACACAGATCCCGGTCCTCGCTCTGTCACGAGCGATCGCGGGTGCCCGGCAGTCATCACGCCCACTGGGCACTCGCATCGGCTCCCGGCTCACACTGCGGGCGCACGTGCGCGCCCCTAGTGGCCAAAAGGCGAGGTGACGTAAGGTAACGTCATTTCGCCCAGCCGTGCCATTCTGCCGCAGTAAAACTGCGGCGGCTGGTCGGCAAGTGGTTAAAGTGGCCATAAATTATGTATAATTACTGTGGGCACTTAAAGTTTTGATCGATTCTGTTATTGTAGGTCTTGGTTTCATGTAAGTGTCAGAAACCATGAAATCAGACCGAGACAGAAGTACAGTTAAATCACACTTGTTTAATAATAAAAGTAAAAAGAACAAACGTAGTCAAAACATAGCCAGAGTTCAGTAACCGGAACAGATAGTCAGCCAAGCCAGAAGTCAGGGATCAATGTAGTGGAACAGCAAGCAGGATCTGGAGCCAGAAGGGATGTCAGCAAAGCAAGTCTTGTACAGGATCGCAGGAGAACGTTTCTGTGATGTTGACCAAGGCGAAGGCAGAGCTCCTCTGGACTGGACTGCTGAAATGGGCAGGACTGACGAGCAGGATATCATCAACAGCTGAGTAACTGTGGAGAGAGATGGGAGCTGGCAGTTAGCCGACAGCTGAGCGGCCAGCTCAGAGAAGGAATGGCTGAGCCCAGCCCTGACAGTAAGATGTTTATGTGAGGTTTTAGCTGCTCTGAAGTTCATGTGACTTGCACTAACGAGCTATGCTGTGATCATTAAAGGAGTTGTAAAGGCAGAAGGTTTTCTGTGTGAAGAAGCCCCCCTAACACTTACCTGAGGTCCATCTAGCTCCAGCGATGTCCATGAATGTCTCAGCCATCAGAGATTCTCCTTCCTGATTGGCTGAGACACAGCAGTGGCGCCACTGGCTCCCGCTGCTGTCAGTCAAAGTCAGCCAGCCAATCAGGGGAGAGAGGGTGTGGGGCCAGGTCGAGGCTCTGTGTCTGAAAAGGAACAGGGAGCTGTGACTCGGCTCAGGTGCCCCCACAGCAAGCTGCTTGCTGTGGGGGCACTGAACAGGAGGGAGGGACCAGGAGCTCAGAAGAGGGGCCCGAGAAGAGGAGGATGTACAACTCCACTGCAACAGAGCAGGTAAGTATAACATGTTTGTTATTCTTATAGGGAAAATAACGAGACTTTACAATCACTTTAAGTTAAAATGAAAAATACCGTGTTTGGCCACTAGATGGAGCTATGTGTCATAGAAATTTTCTTTAATACCTAGCTCCATCTAATGGCCAAGAGTGGCATTTTCTGTTTAAATCAGTGATTTACATTCCAAAAGACTCAGGATATATAGCCCACTTCTATCTGCATTCCCCCCCCTCCCCCCATTTGCACAACAAATGTACCTGCACTTTCACCAGGTGAATGGCTGTGCAAATTCTTTATAAATCAACCCCATCTTATGCTAGCCATACACTATATGAACAATCATTAAAACTCATGTTTGCAAAACGAACGCTTGGTCGTGAGAGCAAACGATAGTGCCATGAAGTAATGACTGAATTTTGAAAGATAAATTGTTCCGTGTCCGTTTGGTCACATATGGGCAGTGCGAACAGTTTAATTTTTAACAGCCGAGAAACACATTAAAGTGTTTGTTACCCCATCATTTCATATTCCTGATATGTGCCTGCTGTACCATGTACTTGTATGAGAAAGTCTCCTGTTCTCTTTTTTTTTTTTTGTTTCCTATGTGTGAAATTCCCGGTGTTCCTGCCAGTCCCTCTGCTTTCCTGTTAAAAACTGACCACACTAAGCAGGAGAGCTCACCATGGTCAGTTCTCTAGCTGTGCTGGAAACTCAGCCTGCTCTCCTCCAATGATCAGACTTGTCCTGGCACGTCACGCAGCCTATTACTGGGAAGATCAGTGTGCTGCTTCTCCTCCTCCCCCAGATCTTATGCAGCTGAGAACAGTGGGAATGTGATCACTTATAGAAAAAGGAGAAAAATGGTATTTATAATGTTTTTTTATACCTATACACAAATGTTTGCCTTTCATTTCAGTTTTAGACTGAATGGGCTGTTTTACAAGGTAATCATTTACAATCATTTTAAATTGATTGTAAAGTCTTGTTTAAAAGAAAAAAGAAAACAAACATGTTATACTTACCTCTTCTATTGCAGTTGGTTTTGCACAGAGCAGCCCAGGTCCTCCTCTTCTCGGGTTCCTCTTTTCTGCTCCTGGTCCCTCCCACCTATCGAGTGCCCCCCACAGTCAGCAGCTTCCTATGGGGGCACTGGAGCCGAGTCACAGCTGTGTGTGTCCATTCAGGCACAGAGCCCCAACCCAGCCCCGTCCCTTCTCTCTCCTGATTGGCTGACTGACTTGGATTGACAGCCGTGGGAGACAATGGCGCCTCTGCTTTGTTTCAGCCAATCAGGAGGAGTGTTCTGGACAGCTTAGACATTCGTGGACATTGCTGGAGAGAGATGGGGCTCAGGTAAGTATTAGGGGGATCAATAGCAAACATCGCTCCCTCTTCTTTGCTAGCAGCTCCATTCCCTTCATAGCTGGTCCCTGCATGTGTGTGTATGAGTGGGGCCCTGTGGTTGGCACCATATTGTGACAACGTTGTCATTTTTGTTTGTATGTGTTTTTATTATTGGGTGTACTGGGGGGGATGGTTCCACTGCTACGTTTATTTAACATTTGTAGTTGCCATATTTTACACTTGTAATCTCAATAAAGCTATTTTTCAATGTGATATTGTCAGGGCTGGGCTCAGCCCTTCCTTCTCAGAGCTGGCCGCTCAGCTGTCGGCTAAGTTACTCAGCTGTTGATGATAGTCTGCTCGTCAGTAATGCGTATTTAAGCCGTCCAGTCCAGAAGATCTCTGCCTTTGCCTTGGTCAACATCACAGTAACTATCGCCTGCGATCCTGTTCAAGACTAGCTTTGCTGACATCCCTTCTGGCTCCAGATCCTGCTTGCTGTTTGTAACGGAACGTCCCACACTCCGCTTGAGTGCTTCCATCAGTATACCACTTCCTCCCAGTCTGGATACAGATATCAGATATTCCAACCGCTCCCAAGCACAAAACAAGACGAGACTTGCTTAGCTGCTAACATGGACTCATTTATTAGAACCAGAATGCAAGTCTTTTTATACAGTAGAAGAGGAGGTTCCCCCCTCCTGCTCATTTTACTCTAACAATACACCTGTAACAAATTAACATGAGCTAATTAACTAATCCCTTTAAGCAGCCGATGTGACTCTGTGCCTGTCAGGATTTCACTACAGGTCAGACTTGTTGTCACCGAGCTTCCACAGTAGATTATACATTATCATAAGTAAAACCACAGGACATTTTCTCACAATAGCAGGAGCTCCACTAGGAGTCAGCCCGTCTCCTACATTGTACAGAGGACAATGTGATCAGCTCTCTCAATGAACTAACATGTTGAGTTCAGAATCAAACAAACCAAGAATAGTCTCTACATACATCCTGGGAGATATTGTGGACAAATATCACTGTCCCAATTTAAGTAATCCAAGATATATTTTCTCACTCACCCTGTGACTTAGACATAAGAGGTGTATGGGGAGTGTCAGGATATCTAATTGACCAGACTGTGTGGACTACACAGAGGAAACCCAAAACACATATAAGTGAAATAATGGTGTTTATTAACAAGTGATAAGTGAAAGGAATATAAACAGTGCAAACCCACACAACAACCCACTACAAACAACAATATATATAGGTAAATGGAGATACCGTAATCGTAATCAAAGCCAAGCCAAGGTCATACACAGGGAAGTCAGCAGAAGGTATAAGGACGGGAAACTGAACAGGACTAGGAAGGCCTCAGGATAGGGATGGGATCAGATCAGGACAAGGCAGATAGCAGGCTCAAGGTCAAACAGGCAGCAAGGTCAGAACGCAGGGAGAGAGAGAGATACCAAGGCAAGCCTATGAGGGCTTGCCGGGTATTTGTAAGGCTGTGGTAATTGACCTCATGTTACAGCTGAGCGCAGTGTGAGCTGTTTGCTCCACACTGCCAGAGTGCACCCGCTGGTTGACGCCGGTACTACGACCCGAGGATGCAACAGTGCCACCAGCAGGAAAGACCTCTTACTGCAGGTCCTAGGTGTTGGAAGACGCAGACAGCAGACGACAGGAAACACTTGAGCTGGGCAGCAGACGGCAGGAACCACTTGAGCTGGGCAGCAGACGGCAGGAACCACTTGAGCTGGGCAGCAGACGACAGGAAACACTTGAGCTGGGCAGCAGACGACAGGAAACACTTGAGCTGGGCAGCAGACGACAGGAAACACTTGAGCTGGGCAGCAGACGACAGGAAACACTTGAGCTGGGCAGCAGACGGCAGGAAACACTTGAGCTGGGCAGCAGACGGCAGGAACCACTTGAGCTGGGCAGCAGACGGCAGGAACCACTTGAGCTGGGCAGCAGACGGCAGGAACCACTTGAGCTGGGCAGCAGACGACAGGAACCACTTGAGCTGGGCAGCAGACGACAGGAACCACTTGAGCTGGGCAGCAGACGACAGGAACCACTTGAGCTGGGCAGCAGACGACAGGAACCACTTGAGCTGGGCAGCAGACGACAGGAACCACTTGAGCTGGGCAGCAGACGACAGGAACCACTTGAGCTGGGCAGCAGACGACAGGAACCACTTGAGCTGGGCAGCAGACGACAGGAACCACTTGAGCTGGGCAGCAGACGACAGGAACCACTTGAGCTGGGCAGCAGACGACAGGAACCACTTGAGCTGGGCAGCAGACGACAGGAACCACTTGAGCTGGGCAGCAGACGACAGGAACCGCTTGAGCTGGGCAGCAGACGACAGGAACCGCTTGAGCTGGGCAGCAGACGACAGGAACCGCTTGAGCTGGGCAGCAGAGGACAGGAACCGCTTGAGCTGGGCAGCAGACGACAGGAACCACTTGAGCTGGAGGGCAGACACCCGAACATCAGGCTGGAGGGCTGGAACATCAGACTGGAAAGCTGGAACATCCGACTTGGAAGCTGGCACATCAGACTGAGAAGCTGGCACATCAGACTGGGAAGCAATCTTTGAGACATCAGGCTGGAAGGCAAGCTGCAAGACATCAGGCTGGGAAGCTGGTACAGCAAACTGGGAAGCTGGCACATCAATCTGGGAAGCTGGCACATCAATCTGGGAAGCTGGCACATCAATCTGGGAAGCTGGCACATCAATCTGGGAAGCTGGCACATCAGACTGGGAAGCTGGTACATCAGACTGGGAAGCTGGTACATCAGACTGGGAAGCTGGCACATCAGACTGGGAAGCTGGCACATCAGACTGGTAGGTAGGCATCAAAACATCAGGCTGGAAGACAAGCTGCAAGGCATCAGGCTGGGAAGCTGGTACAGTAAACTGGGAAGCTGGCACATCAATCTGGGAAGCTGGCACATCAATCTGGGAAGCTGGCACATCAATCTGGGAAGCTGGCACATCAGACTGGGAAGCTGGCACATCAGACTGGGAAGCTGGCACATCAGACTGGGAAGCTGGCACATCAGACTGGGAAGCTAGCACATCAGACTGGGAAGCTGGCACATCAGACTGGGAAGCTGGCACATCAGACTGGTAGGTAGGCATCAAGACATCAGGCTGGAAGACAAGCTGCAAGACATCAGGCTGGGAAGCTGGTACAGCAAACTGGGAAGCTGGCACATCAATCTGGGAAGCTGGCACATCAATCTGGGAAGCTGGCACATCAGACTGGGAAGCTGGCACATCAGACTGGGAAGCTGGCACATCAGACTGGTAGGTAGGCATCAAGACATCAGGCTGGAAGGCAAGCTGCAAGACATCAGGCTGGGAAGCTGGTACAGCAAACTGGGAAGCTGGCACATCAATCTGGGAAGCTGGCACATCAATCTGGGAAGCTGGCACATCAGACTGGGAAGCTGGCACATCAGACTGGTAGGTAGGCATCAAGACATCAGGCTGGAAGGCAAGCTGCAAGACATCAGGCTGGGAAGCTGGTACAGCAAACTGGGAAGCTGGCACATCAATCTGGGAAGCTGGCACATCAATCTGGGAAGCTGGCACATCAGACTGGTAGGTAGGCATCAAGACATCGGGCTGGAAGGCAAGCTGCAAGACATCCGGCTGGAAGGCAGGGACATCGAGCTGGAAGGCAGGCATCGAGACGACAGACTGGGAGGCAGGCACATCAGACTGTAAAGCTGGAACATCAGACTGCAAAGCTGGAACATCAGACTGCAAAGCTGGAACATCAGACTGCAAAGCTGGAACATCAGACTGCAAAGCTGGAACATCAGACTGCAAAGCTGGAACATCAGACTGCAAAGCTGGAACATCAGACTGCAAAGCTGGAACATCAGACTGCAAAGCTGGAACATCAGACTGCAAAGCTGGAACTTCAGACTGCAAAGCTGGAACTTCAGACTGCAAAGCTGGAACTTCAGACTGCAAAGCTGGAACTTCAGACTGCAAAGCTGGAACTTCAGACTGCAAAGCTGGAACATCAGACTGCAAAGCTGGAACATCAGACTGGAAGGTTGGAACATCAGACTGGAAGGCAGAAACATCAGACTGGAAGGCTGGAATATCAGACTGGAAGGCTGGAACATCAGACTGGCGAGCTGGAATGTCAGACTGCAAAGCTGGAACAGGTTGGGTTACTGGCAGGATGGTGTGGGTCGCGAAGAATTTTTGCTTCTTCTTTGGTTTAGCCCGTGCAGTTTTGTATGTAGGTGCAGGGCTGTAAGCAAAGAAAGTAGCTGGGCAGAAGGAAGACCAAGGAACTGTAGCTAGAGAGGGGTTTTGTGGGACTGTTACAGGTGGAGGAGAAGAGACAGGTGAATTGAAGGCAGGATGGGTGCAACACTTGGAGACTGGGTGGTAGTATTTGGTAGGGAGCTGATTAAACTGGGTTGTAGCTGAGGTTGCCATAGGTGACGGGGAAATAGATCTTTTGGAAAGCAGATGATTAATGGCAGGGCTGGAATAGTGTGGCTTAGCTAAAGACAGGAGGTCTGACCATGCCTGCAGCAAAGGTTGAACAAACGCTGATTCACATACAGCCTGACTAACCAAAGATTGTACTGAATAAATGCAATCGGATAACACCTGCTGGGAACAAGCGGAATAATGTTCATCAAAGGAAGCCGGATCATCCTCTAACAACCATACCAGGGATTCAACCTGGTCACAACTGAAAGGAGGGGAGAAATCGTCACTACCTTCGGGAATGCATGACAAGGCTGACTTTGTACATAATTGGATCAAAGGCTGAACATCCTCAAATAACACATGACCTTGATCTACAAGTAAATGGGCGGTTTGTATCGTTTCCAGCAGTTGGTCTCGGGTCCAATCTTTAAGAGTCTGACAACAATATTCATTATCCTCTGCCGCCAGCAGAGAATAATAGACAATTTCATCAAAGTCCATTTTGCGCGCCCACCGTAACAGGACGGTTTCTCAGTGCAGCCACGTCTGGTCAGGGATGGCCTTGGTATGCTGTCAGGATATCTAATTGACCAGACTGTGTGGACTACACAGAGGAAACCCAAAACACATATAAGTGAAATAATGGTGTTTATTAACAAGTGATAAGTGAAAGGAATATAAACAGTGCAAACCCACACAACAACCCACTACAAACAACAATATATATAGGTAAATGGAGATACCGTAATCGTAATCAAAGCCAAGCCAAGGTCATACACAGGGAAGTCAGCAGAAGGGTAAGGACGGGAAACTGAACAGGACTAGGAAGGCCTCAGGATAGGGATGGGATCAGATCAGGACAAGGCAGATAGCAGGCTCAAGGTCAAACAGGCAGCAAGGTCAGAACGCAGGGAGAGAGAGAGATACCAAGGCAAGCCTATGAGGGCTTGCCGGGTATTTGTAAGGCTGTGGTAATTGACCTCATGTTACAGCTGAGTGCAGTGTGAGCTGTTTGCTCCACACTGCCAGAGTGCACCCGCTGGTTGACGCCGGTACTACGGCCCGAGGATGCAACAGTGCCACCAGCAGGAAAGACCTCTTACTGCAGGTCCTAGGTGTTGGAAGACACCTGCTGATGGACACTGGTACTGCGATCCAAGAGACCGATAGCGCCACCAACGGGTAGACCTTCTCATGACAGGGAGCTGAAACAGGGGCATCCCATACTTTCCAAGGGATTCTGGGTTCCACGGGCCCTCCCGTCACACTGTTCCACTACATTGATCCCTGACTTCTGGCTTGGCTGACTATCCGTTCCGGTTACTGAACTTTGGCTATGTTTTGACTATGTTTTTTTATTTTTTATTTTTTATTTTTAAGCAAGTGTGATTTCACTGTAATTCTGTCTCGGCCTGATTTCATGGTTTCTGACAGATATTCCGTGGCTGATCCTCCTTATACCTCCTCTTTGGGACATTACGTTGTTCCATTGTTCGAATCGGTGATTATAATTAACACATGTTGCTGTTCGCAACCCAAGAAAGTGGATTCCATGTTTGTTGCAGTTTGCGTTAAAAAAAGGGGTTTAGTTAGCACACATTTGCAAATGTTGCGTAAGCTGCAAGGCCTCTTCGTGGCACCCTGTGTATTGCTTGTGGTCCTAACACTACTAAATTTATGAGAGTCTCCACACTGGAAGCACATGCATTCTAATGAATAGATGAGGGGCAGGTGGGCCA
Source organism: Lithobates septentrionalis (assembly GCA_037952835.1). Classification (NCBI taxonomy): domain Eukaryota; kingdom Metazoa; phylum Chordata; class Amphibia; order Anura; family Ranidae; genus Lithobates; species Lithobates septentrionalis. Next base: position 54,378 of record JBBDGP010003315.1, on the reverse strand, counting down.
GGAGGTAGCCCAAGCCTCCTTAAAGGCACAGGGGGCACATTGGACACCCAGCTGCAAGGCCTCTTATGTGTGCTGACTCAACCCCTGTTTTAGTTGGTTTTGTCTTTCATGAGTTTGCCCTTCCATGTGCTCCTTGCTGTGAAGACCAGTTATAGGTGGAGACAGGGGTCATCTCTTTGTTACATATGTAAAGCTCTGCCTGAATTGCCAGTGCTATATAAATATCTGTAATAAAAATAAATAAAATGTATTTTATACACAATATTATACCTGTTTTGTTTGTTTTTTTGTTAAAATATATGCACAATGGGGTTGCGTTGAGTAAATAGATACCAAACATGTCAATCCTTAAAATTGCGCACGCCCTGAAATTGCAAAAAAAAACAAAAAACGATGGTACCTAAAATTCTCTATAGGCGACGCGTTAAAAGTCTTTAGAGGTTGTCAGTTTAGATTTAGCCATGATTTATGGTCCTAGAATTATTGTTCTGACTTTGACATTCACAAAGATACCTCATATGTGTTCTGCAATTGATGTTTACAGTTCCAGCTGCGTATTGATGTGGGGTGTGTATGGAAGTGTTGGGGGTGCTTTAAAAAAAATGTTTTAATTATTTTTATTTATTTTATATAATTCCTTTTTTTTTTTTTTAACACTTTAAAAAAAAAATTTGCCTTTATTCAACCATGTTTCCTGATCACCTCCTGCTCTAAGCGTTGGAACAGTTTCCCGTGGTCCTGAGCTCGCAAGAGGAACGGGAGAGCCTTGGAATCACTATGGATGCCGCTGGTACCGGAAGAGGGGCACACTTTCATAGCCCCATAAAAGTGATCAGGTGACTCTAGACAAGAGTTTGGAGACCGGCCAGTCTCGCCCTGGGTTCTGTGGTAACCTAGGATTCCTGCAGAGGTTGCTAGGGGTTCCTTGAGATGTGGCTGATTGATCTCCCAGTCGATTGTGCCTACAGAGCCAATGGCGTGACACCGGTGATCTCTTTAGCTGTCTGTAAGGATGGCATTCTGACCACTGCTGTAAGGAGGAAATTATTTCCCATGGATCCCAATAAATGAATCTTAGCAGGGCTTCCCCAAAAAACTGAAAATTATTTCAAGGGTTCCTCTAGATCAGGGATATGCAATTAGCGGACCTCCATCTGTTGCAAAAGTCCCATCATGCCTCTGCCTCTGGGTGTCATGCTTGCGGCTGTCAGTGTCTTGCTATGCCTCATGGGACTTGTAGTTCTGCAACAGCTGGAGGTCCACTAATTGCATATCCCTGCTCTAGATTAGAAAGTATGAGAAAGTCTGGCCGCACACAAGACAGCGGTCTGGATTGTTCTATAGCGGCCTCTGTGTTTCTGCATCCCATGGATAGAATGAATTTTTAAGTCCCGCCGCCATCTTGTGGACAATTTGTTATCTGCAGTAGAAGTAGAGTACCATGTTAGCCGGTAATTAATGCAAAACAACAAATGTCGTTTAACCACTTGCCCCCCCCCCCCCACGGAAGATTTACCCCCTTCATGACCAGGCCATTTTTTGTGATACTGCGCAACTTTAACTGACAATTGCGTGGTCATGCAAACACTGTACATCAATTGAATGTCTTTCCTTTTTTTCCACAAGTAGAGCTTTCTTTTGGTGGTATTTGATCACCTCTGCGTTTTTTTTATTTTTTGCGCTATAAGCAAAAAAAGAGCGACAATTTGTAAAAAAACCAAAAAAACCCCAATATTTTTACTTTCTTCTATAAAACATATCAAAATAAAAAAAAATTTAAATAATGGAATGTCTTCATAAATTTAGGCCCATATGTACTTTGCTACATATTTTTAGCAGAGAAATTCCCAATAAGCATATATTGACTGGTTTGCGCAAAAGTTTTAGCTTCTTCAAACTATGGGATATACTGTGCACTGGATTTTTTTTTTACATTTTTTTTTAATATTAGTAATGGTGGTGATCAGTGACTTATAGCAGGACTGCCGGGACTGTCACTGTACTAATGACTCTAGGGCAGTGCTTCTCAACTCCTGTCCTCAGGACCCATTAACATTATTAAAGTATTACCTTAGGGAGATGCAGACCAAAATACTGCAATCACTGAGCAGCAAATGATATCACCTGTGGTGTATTTCAGTTATCTTGCAAACCTGGCCTGTTAGTGGGTCCTGAGGACAGGAGTTGAGAACCGCTGGTGTAGGGCGATGAAAGGGTTAAATGTGTGCATTACCAGTGTTTCTGTGTACACAGTGTGCTGCTTTTATTAAGGGAAGTGATGGATTTGAATCCCCCACATGCCCGCTGACGGGACAGAGCTCTGCATTGTTTACATAGGCAGAGCTCCGTCTAGTCCCTGGGCATATCTCCCAACTTTTTGAGATGGGAATGAGGGACACCTATCATCCAAAAGTATGCAAGCATAGGACACACCCCTTGCCACGCCCCCTTAAAGGAGAATTGTACAAAAAAACAAGATTGGTTAAACCCACAAGTGCTTTTTTTACCACTAATAATCCTTTATTTTGGCTTTTGGAATTTACAAATGCAGCAATTTGGAAATTAGATGAAAGGTTTAGCACTGGGAAACACTTTTTGAAAGATAAAAAGTGCATTTTATATACAACTATACAGATCAGACCAAAATGAGGGACAAATGAGGAGGAAAGAGGGACATTGCTCCAAATAAGGGACAGTCCCTCCAAACCAGGGACAGTTGGGAGCTATGCATGGGTGCTCAACCTGTGGCCCTCCAGCTGTCGCGGAACAGTCCCATGAGACCTTGTAAGCCACTGACAGTTACAAGCATGACTTCCAAAGACAAGGGCATGATGGGAGTTGTAGTTTCCGTAACAGCTGGAGGGCCATAGGTTGAGCACCCATGGACTCTAGTGTGTCTCCTCAGCAATCAGCGGGTGTTGGCGGACATCCATTGGCCGGCACCCAGTGATTGGCTTCTGCTGTGACTAATCGCAGCAGAAGTGGCGTGCCGGTGGAGTGCGTGCCCCCCCTACCCGGAATTTCATAATCACCTATATATACATGATTCTGCACAGAACGGTCGCCATGTAGCAGTAAATCTGCTATAGGGTGGTCGGCAAGTGGTTAAAGTGTTAGTTAGTGTTGGCTCCTGCACAGAAGTCTTACACTAAATGACTGCACAGATCTGGAAGAAATACACAAAGCTCATCGAGATTTCAGGAAGAATACACATGATGAACGGATTTAGACAATATTTGCTGATTCCGCGGTTCAGCTTTATTATAACTGGCTAGACTCCTGAGAAACCTCATAGTAGGCATCACCAGCGTGTAAAACCTAACTCCAGACATGTTTGAGTAGATTAGGAAGAATTTTCCATTCTCTTTTTATTATACCGAAGAGATTTTCTGTCACTTCCTTTCCCTGTGACACCTGTAAGGTAGTGGAGTGGTTGTCACTGGGGCAGGAAGTTGCAGAGAGCAATGAAAACATTGAGCTCAATTCACAAAGCAGTATTTACCGCTTTAAGAACTGCAGTAAAATACCGCTTAGTGTTTTGCAAATATTTTTTTGCAATTCACTTAAAAAACGCTCCTAAAATACCACAAGAACTATTTTATGAAGTGATGTAGTATTTTAGTAGTGAAATCTGGGGGTATGTTTTAATGCCAGGGGTAGCCAACTTTCTTAAAGGGGTTGTAAACCCTCATGTTTTTTCACCTTAATGCATCCTATGCATTAAGGTGAAAAAACACCTTGCAGTCACCGGCCCCCCTGCCCCCCGTTTTACTAGCCTGAGCCCCGAATTTCCATCAGCGCGTCCCCGCCGTCCCTCTCTCCACGGGTTCCCGGCTCTTGATTGGATAGATTGATAGCAGCGCAGCCATTGGCTCCCGCTGCTGTCAATCAAATCCAATGACGGGAGGGCAGGGCCGAGTCCTGCATTCGGCCTCTATGGATGCCAAATACTGGACTCGGGAGTAAGGTAACCCCCTCGGGAGAGCGCTTCTCCAAGGGGGTTATCTAAGAGGAGCCGTGAGAGCCACTGAGGGACTCCAGAAATGGATGTTCGGGGCCACTCTATGCAAAACGAGCTGCACAGTGGAGGTACAGTGGGGGGACGTTTGTTATATTGCAGCCTTTTGCGAAAATCATTTAGAGCCCTTGCACACTGGGGCGGTTTGCAGGCGCTATTGCGCTAATAATAGCGCCTGCAAACCGCCCAGAAAGTGCCGCTGCTTTCATTCCAGTGCGAAAGCCCCGAGGGCTTGCACACTGGAGCGATGCGCTGGCAGGACGGTAAAAAAAGTCCTGCCAGCAGCATCTGCGGAGCGGTGAAGGAGCGGTGTGTATACCGCTCCTTTACCGCTCCTTGAAATCAATGGGACGGCGCGGCTATACCGCCGGCAAAGCGCCTCTGCAGAGGCGCTTTGCGGTGGTATTTAACCCTTTCTCGGCCGCTAGCGGGGGTAAAACCGCCCCGCTAGCGGCCACATACCGACGGTAAAACGCCGCTAATAATAGCGGCGTTTTACCGCCGACGCCGCCCCCGCCCCAGTGTGCAAGGGCTCTTAAGTTAATTTTTTTCCCTCATTAATGTACACACAGCACCCCATATTGACAGAAAAACACAGAATTGTTGACATTTTTGCAGATTTATGAAAAAAGAAAAACGTAAATATCACATGGTCCTATGTATTCAGACCCTTTGCTCAGTATTTAGTAGAAGCACCCTTTTGATCTAATACAGCCATGAGTCTTTTTGGGAAAGATGCAACAAGTTTTTCACACCTGGATTTGGGGATCCTCTGCCATTCCTCCTTGCAGATCCTCTCCAGTTCTGTCAGGTTGGATGGTAAACGTTGGTGGACAGCCATTTTTAGGACTCTCCAGAGATGCTCAATTGGGTTTAAGTCAAGGCTCTGGCTGGGCCATTCAAGAACAGTCACGGAGTTGTTGTGAAGCCACTACTTCGTTATTTTAGCTGTGTGCTTAGGGTCATTGTCTTGTTGGAAGGTAAACCTTCGGCCCAGTCTGAGGTCCTGACCACTCTGGAGAAGGTTTTTGTCCAGGATATCCCTGTACTTGGCCGCATTCATCTTTCCCTCGATTGCAACCAGTCGTCCTGTCCCTGCAGCTGAAAAACACCCCCACAGCATGATGCTGCCACCACCAGGCTTCACTGTTGGGACTGTATTGGACAGGTGATGAGCAGTGCCTGGTTTTCTCCACACATACCGCTTAGAATTAAGGCCAAAAAGTTCTATCTTGGTCTCATCAGACCAGAGAATCTTATTTCTCACCATCTTGGAGTTCTTCAGGTGTTTTTTAGCAAACTCCATGCGGGCTTTCATGTGTCTTGCACAGGAGAGGCTTCCGTCGGGCCACTCTGCCATAAAGCCCCGACTGGTGGAGGGCTGCAGTCATGGTTGACTTTCTACAACTTTCTCCCATCTCCCGACTACATCTCTAGGCTCAGCCACAGTGATCTTTGGGCTCTTCTTTACTTCTCTCACCAATGCTCTTCTCCCCCGATAGCTCAGTTTGGCCGGATCGCCAGCTCTAGGAAGGGTTCTGGTCATCTCAAACACCTTCCATTTAAGGATTATGGAGGCCACTGTGCTCTTAGGAACCTTAAGTGCAGCAGAAATTTTTTTGTAACCTTGGCCAGATCTGTGCCTTGCCACAATTCTGTCTCTGAGCTCCTCAGGCAGTTCCTTTGACCTCATGATTCTCATTTGCTCTGACATGCACTGTGAGCTGTAAGGTCTTATATAGATAGGTGTGTGGCTTTCCTAATCAAGTCCAATCAGTATAATCAAACACAGCTGGACTCAAATGAAGGTGTAGAACCATCTCAAGGATGATCAGAAGAAATGGACAGCACCTGAGTTATAATATATGAGTGTCACAGCAAACGGTCTGAATACTTAGGACCATGTGATATTTAAGTTTTTCTTTTTTTATAAATCTGCAAAAATGTCAACAATTCTGTGTACTTCTGTCAATATGGGGTCCTGTGTGTACATTAATGAGGAAAAAAAATGAACTTAAATGATTTTAGCAAATGGCTGCAATATAACAAAGAGTGAAAAATTTAAGAGGGTCTGAAAACTTTCCGTCCCCACTGTAAGTATGACATGTTTGTTATTTTAAAAAGATAAAAAACGATCCTTTAGTATCACTTTAACAACTAGTATATATCATGGAGTTAAGGAGCAGGCGGCTGCCGTGTCCTTAACAACCATGACCCATCTGCTGTCAGAGGGATTCCCGGCTGACAGCAGAATGTAAACAAAAGAATTGCCGACATTTACATTTTTTATTAAAAACAGCGTTGGGTTCCCCCGGCCAATCAACACAAGGCCCTTCAGGTCGGGTATGGATTTTAAGGGGTATCCCTTGTCAAAAAAAAGAAAAAAAATGGTGTGGAGTCCACCCAAAATCCATACCAGACCCTTATCCGAGCAAGCAGCTCGGCAGGGCAGGATAGGGGGGCTATGGGGGGAACAACCTCCTTCCTAAACATTACCATGCCACATGCCCTCAATATGGGGGGGATGCTTTGGCAGCAGCATGCCCTGGTCGGTGACATCATAAGAGGGTGGGGTCACTGGTGATGTCATTGAGTGGCCCGCCCCTTAGCTTATTTAGCGTCTTTTGGCGGGAACCTGTGTCAGGTTTTTTTTTTCGTTCGGGTCGGCAGCTGGCGTTTATCGTGTTTGAAGTTGGATCTACTGCAATTTTTTTCGGGGGAGGGAGTTTTAAATAAAGTACTTGTCAAAAACTGGCTGCGTGTTTTTATTTACTCTGCACTTTGTTTTGGTGAATCAGTAGGGGTCCCTATGTACCCTATACTCATTCACATAGGGGGGACTGGGATCTTCCATCTTTAGATTCCAAAAAGCCCCCCCCCCCCGCTGGCAGACCCCACAACCACCGCTCATGGTCCCCCCTCCCTCGCGTGTTCGTCCCCCCCCCTTTCCTGGCCTGCCGGGCTGCGTGCTCGGATAAGGGTCTGGTATGGATTTTTTTGGGGGGGGGCTTCATGCCACTTTTTTTTATTTTGGCACTGGGTTTCCCTTAAAATCAGTACAAGACCGGAAATGCCAGCAATTCTCTTGTTTACATTCAGCTGTCAGCGGGAAACCCGCTAACAGCAGCTGAGTCATGGTTGTTAAGGACGTGGTGGCCGCCCGCTCCTTAACAACCATGCTAACTACTGGCTGTTAAGGATGCTGGCGGGTGATGGCTTCTTAAAAAGCAGCGCTAATTGAATATATTCCTTGAATAATGCATGGCTAGACCGCGACTTATGCAGCTAATGTATTTTTTTAGTTTAGTGAATTGACAGTGAACTGACATTTTTAATAGTGCATGAAATGACATCACATGATCCAATTATCTCATGTGATGTCCTTTAGTGAATTGAGCTCATTGCCAGAAGTCATAAAATCATTCCGCACTCTACTAAAAATAACCCCCAGTATCATCGGTGTTCCTGCCGGTGTTTCGTCACATATGGTGACCCATCACATTTGGCTACCCGCTGGATTGTGCATGCGCGACGCCGCCACATGCGTTCCAACACTTTTAAAACTTTACGTTTTAAAAGTGTTAAAAGTGACAAAAACACTTTTAACACTTTTTTTAACACTTTTTTTTAAACACTTTTAAAAAAGTGTTAAAAGTGACAAAAGTTTTAAAAGTGTTGGAACGCATATGGCGGCGTCGCGCATGCGCACTCCAGCGGGTAGCCAAATGTGATGGGTCGCCATATGTGATGAAACACCGGAGAAATTTTCCATCACGGGGGCTGAGAGCATGAGGAGAGAAGAAAAGAGCCGATAACTGGCTTCCCTAAAAGGGACACCTATACTGATAATCAGGGCACTGATTATCAGTGTCCTGATTATCAGTGCAGTGCAAACAGTGCCCACCAGTGCTGCCAATCAGTGTCCATTAGTGCCTCCTCATCAGTGTCATCCATCAGTGCCTCCTCATCGGTGTCATCCATCAGTGCCGCCCATCAGTGCCGCCCATCACTGCTGCCTACCAGTGCCCTATTAGTGCCCATCAGTGCTGCCTATCAGTGCCCATCAGGACCACCTATCAGTGCGCACCAGTGCCACCTATCAGTGTCCATCAGTGCCACCTATTAGTGCCCATCAGTGCCGCCTATCAGTGCCCATCAGTGACACCTATCAGTGCCCATCAGTGCTGCCTATTAGTGCCCAACAGTGCCGCCTATTAGTGCCCATCAGTGCCACCTATCAGTGACCATCAGTGCTGCCTATTAGTGCCCATAAGTGCCACCTATCAGTGCCCATCAGTGCTGCCTATTAGTGCCCATCAGTGCCGCCTATTAGTGCCCATCAGTGCCAGCTATCAGTGCCCATCAGTGCTGCCTATTAGTGCCTATCAGTGCAGCCTATTAGTGCCCATCAGTGCCATCTATCAGTGCCCATCAGTGCTGCCTATTAGTGCCCATCAGTGCTGCCTATTAGTGCCCATCAGTGCTGCCTATCAGTGCCCATCAGTGCTGCCTATTAGTGCCCATCAGTGCAACCTATCAGTGCCCATCAATGCCCATTAGTGTCACCTCATGTGCCCATCATTGCAGCCTCATCAGCGCACATTGGTGAAGGAGAAAAATTACCAAAAGTTTCCAAAATTTTATAACAAATCATTAAAAAGTTTGTGTTTGGTTTTTTCAAAATTTTCAGTATTTATTTGTTTATTTAGCAAAAAATAAAAGACCCAGTGGTGATTAAATGCCACCAAAAAAAAGCTGTTTGTGTGAAAAGAAAATGATAAAAATGTTGTTTGGGTACAGTGTTACATGACCGCGCAATTGAAATTTAAAGTGCGACAGCGCTGAAAGCCGAAAATTGGCCTGGGCAGGAAGGGGGTGAAAGTGCCGAGTAGGCAACTGGTTAAGTAATTTTAAAGCCAAAATATGCAGAAAGATGAAAAAAAAAAAAATTGCTCTATAGGGGAACTGGCTAATATGTTGATTTCCTTTGATCATCAGCGCCCTCTAGTGTGGTAATTTTCTGATTGAGGTACTTCAAGAAAAAAAGAAATGCATTATGGCCACTAGATGGAGCTGACGATCATAGAAGTCACCAAAATTGAGGAAAATACAATATGGTCATAATTCGCTACGGCCAGCGAAGGCTTTCGCATTCATCCAATTCATTTTTTTAAAAACTGGATGCCAAAGTGTTGTGGATCTTTAGGATGTTGTCGATGCAGCAAGTTAGGACAGGACGTGAGGACACAGGAGACGCTGGGGGACGAGGAACAAGCTGCTGTATGAGATGGTGGGGAAGTGGTATCTGGGTAATGTAATGAGGAAATGTGTGAAGCAACACAGGACGATTACATCAACTGAGAGAGAGAGGAAGGAGGAGAGCACAGAGCTATCAGACAATTCACCAACACAACACAAAGATTAAAGATAAAGGGCAAACTCCATAAGGATGGCCATACTCCATACAATCAGATTGTACAATCTCTGTACAATTCTGCATTAAAGTTACCAAAACTGTGAACTATGAGGATAAACCTAACCGATCTATTCAATTAGTATGAAATCAGGAAGGCTCCTGAACTAGATGACGGTCTGAGGCCCCATTCACACCTCAACGTTCTGTAGCTTGAAGCTCCAAAACGCTGGAGGAGAAAAAAATCGATTATTCTCTATGGAGACGGTTCACATCTCCACTCCAAGTAGCCCGACGCTCAAAAAAGTTCTGGAGCTCGGGCAGATCGGTGTGTTTTTGAAGTGTTTGTTTAGTCCATAGAAATGCATGGAAACGCTTGATTCAAGCTTTTTTTTTGAGCGTTTTAGTGCGTTTTTGCGCATTTTTCTGCTGAAATGCAATTATTTAAATAAAATAAATAATAATAATAAATAAGTTAATAAATAATGAAATACACAAATAAATAATAAAATAAATAAACCCTGAATAACTCTAATCCTAAACTCTAACTCCAATATTAACCCCCAACCCTAGTCTTAAACCCTAGCCCTAATATTAACCCCTAACCCCTAATTATAACCTGTAACAACCTAACAAAATAAATAATAATAAAAATAATAAAAATGAATAAACACATAAATAATAAAATACATAATAAAATAAATGAATAAATAAATAAAAAACTCTTAGCCCTAACATTAACCCCTCAGCCTTAATCCTAACTTCTAACCCTAATATTAACCCCCTAACCCTAAACACTAACCCTAATAGTAACCCCTAAACACTAACCCTAATATGAACCCCTAACCCTAAAAACTAACCCTAATATTAACCCCTAACCCTAATCCTAAAAACTAACCCTAATATTAACCCCTAACCCTAAATACTAACCCTAATATTAAACCCTAACCCTAAATACCAACCCTAATACTAACCCCTAACAATACTAACCCTAATATTAACGCCTAACCCTAAACACTAACCCTAATATTAACCCCTAATCCTAAAAACTAACTCTAATATTAACCCCTAACCCTGATCCTAAACTCTAACCCTAATATTAACCCCCAACCCTAGTCTTAAACCCTAGCCCTAATACTAACCCCTAACCCTAATTAGAACCTCTAACCTAACAAAATAAATAATAATAAAAATAATAAATAAATACATAAATAATAAAGTACATAAATAATAAAATAAATAAATAAATAAACCCTAACCCCAATATTAACTCCTCAATCCTAATCCTAAATTCTAACCCTAATATTAACCCTAATCCTAAACTCTAACCCTAATATTAACCCCTAACCTAACAAAAGAAATAATAAGTAAATAAATAAATATTAATAAATAAATAAAATAACACCTAACCCTTTTTCCAAAAAAAAAGTAAAAAAAAATATATATATATATATATATATATATATATATATATATATATATATATATATATATATAAATAAATAATAAATAAAAGGGGATGAAAAAGCTAAAAAAAACATAGCAACAAACAGATGATTTTTTTCTATTGGCTAACTAAAAAGGTCAAAAACTCTGTACACAAATGCTCAAAATGTGCATACAAACGCTTGAAAAAACGCCTGAAAAAACACTCAAAAACGCAAAAGCAGCCCAAAAGAGATGGTACAATCTGACTGTATAGCGCATGATCATCCTAATGGTGGCCATACTCACTTTGATTATATTATTCAACCAATGTGTGCTTCGATCAAAATGGTCAAATCCGCAAGCAAATGAATAACCATAGCTTCCTTTTCGATTGATTTTGACTCGATTTTAGATCAGATTTGATCAAATCGAGTTGATCAGCCAGGGCAGAAAATGATTGATCGTTTTCAGTCGATCAGCAGCACTAAGATAATTTGTTCATGAATACAGCCGTATTTAGATTGATCAGATTATGAGATTACATGGTGGATGCAGAGGTGCGATTGATAACTTACGACCGCAAGCTATGATTGCATGCTAGTTATCGATTGGAACCCAGTTCCTGGTGTGTGGCATAACGATCAAATGAGTTGTTGACTATAGACTTATTATTCCTATTGGAAAGAGGTTGATCGGAAAAGAAATTGTTGATCGAAACATAACCCTTCTCATCCAATCAGATTCCACACATCACCCATCTCAATACAGTTACAAGACTTCTGTTTTGAATGGTTTCCTTTATGGAGTCTTTTAATGTGTGTGGGGCAATCAGATAGAATATTGATTGGATTCGATGAGAAGCGCTTTGTTATTTCTAGAGGATTTGTATTGTTGGAAATCCTTTTACGCTTCCACTTACCTGCAATGGCAGCTAACATCCTCTAATGGGCACTTTATTAGGTACATTGATCTATTTTCTGCAAAGGGATCATCATAATATTTAGACAAGCTGCAGTATTTAAATCGCATGAAAGTCACACTGAAGTCGCAAGCAAGTCGCTGGAAGTCGCTGGAAGTCACTGGAAGTCACTGGAAAGCCGCGCGACTTAGGGGTCGCAGCAGTGTCAACCGAGCCTTAATGTTTGAAGCATCCGAAATAACGTAACCAACTAATCCAAATCTTCCAAAATAACTTCTGAAAATATGAATTATTTCGGGTCGACGAATATCCAAACACATCCGAAGATAAGAAATAAATTACGAACACAAATCATTCTAATGAAACGAATATGCAGAACCAAATTATTAACTTAACGAATGAATCCGAAACAAAACACATTTTTTTTGTTTATTTATTTCCCTCTCACTTCTCTCTCTGTTCTCCCCCCCCCCCCCTTCTCTCTCTCACTTCCCTCTCTCTCTTCTCTCTCTCACTTCCCCCCTCTCTCTTCTCCCCCCTCTCTCTTCTCTCTCTCACTTCCCTCTTCCTCTTCTCTCCCCCTCTCTCTCTCTTCTCTCTCTCACTTCCCCCCCCTCTCTCTTCTCCCCCCTCTCTCTTCTCTCTCTCACTTCCCTCTTCCTCTTCTCTCCCCCTCTCTCTCTCTTCTCTCTCTCACTTCCCCCCCTCTCTCTTCTCCCCCTCTCTCTCTTCTCTCTCACTTCCCTCTTCCTCTTCTCTCCCCCTCTCTCTCTCTTCTCTCTCTCACTTCCCCCCCTCTCTTCTCCCCCCTCTCTCTTCTCTCTCTCACTTCCCTCTTCCTCCGCTTCCCTCTGTCTCTTCTCTCTCTCCACCCCCCCTCTCTCTCTTCCCCCCTCTCTCTTCTCTCTCCTCCCTCTCTCACTTCTCTCTCTTTCCCCCCTCTCTCTCTCTTTCTCTCCTCTCTCCCCCTCTCTCTCACTTCTCTCTCTCCCACTTCTCTCCCTCTCTTCTCTCTCTCCCCTCTATCTATCTATCTATCTATCTATCTATCTATCTATCTATCTATCTATCTATCTATCTATCTATCTATCTATCTATCTATCTATCCCCCCCCCTCTCTCCCCTATCTCTCCTCTCTCTCACTGCTCTTTCTCTCTTTCTCCCTCCCTCTCTCTCTCTCTCTCTCTCTCTCTCTCTCTCTCTCTCTCTCTCTCTCTCTCTCTCTCTCTCTCTCTCTCTCTCTCTCCTTCTCTTCTCTCTCTCTCTCCCTCTCTTCTCTCTCCTCTCTCCCTTTCTTCTCCCTCCTCTCTCTTTTCTCTCCCCCTCTCTCTCTCTCACCCCCCTCTCTCCTTCTCTTCTCTCTCTCTCTCTCTCTCTCTCTCTCTCTCTCTCTCTCTCTCTCTCTCTCTCTCTCACTCACTCTCTCCGCTCTCTCCGCTCTCCTCTCTCTCTCCCTCTCTCCCCCCTCTCTCTTCTCTCTCTCTCCCCCGTCTCTCTCTCCGCTCTCCTCTCTCTCTCTCACTCTCCCCCCTCTCTCTCTTCTCTCTCTCTCCCCCCTCTCTCCGCTCTCCTCTCTCTCTCCTTCTCTTCTCTCTCACTCTCCCTCTCTCTCTCTCACTCTCTCTCCTCTCTCTCTCTCTCCCGTTCTCTCTCTCACTCTCTCCTCTCTCTCCCGTTCTCTCTCTCTCTCTCTCTCTCTCTCTCTCTCTCTCTCTCTCTCTCTCTCTCTCTCTCTCTCTCTCTCTCTCTCTCTCTAAATGTTCAATATTTGGCAATCTATGGCCCCCTGTGGCCTAATTGATGGCTCCTCCATGACAGGAGGAGAGTCGGTGCGGTTGGTTATGGTTTATTGGGTTGGGTGTTCAGAGACAACCTTCTCTACTTTGGTTATTGGAGCAGCTTCATGTTTGTACGTCTATGACCTCTCTCTTGGTATCATAGCTTTGACTTCTGAGATAGGACAGAAGGATATCTTTAGCTCCAAATTTTAAAGGTATAGTTCCCCTTTACCAAAAAACAGCCTATGCAGATAACGGGTGTCTGTGGATTAAAGCAAACTGTGCAGCTTTCAGTAAAGTTGAACAATGTCCTTGCTATTGGTGAAGGCCATTTAAACTGACCGGCCAGTTTATTAGGTACACCTTGCTAGTACTGGGTTGGACCCCCTTTTGCCTTCATTCTTAGTGGCATAGATCCAACAAGGTTTTGTAAATATTCCTCAGAGATTTTGGTCCATAGTGACATGATAGCATCACGCAGTTGCTGCAGATTTGTCGGCTGCACATCCATGATACGGATCTCCCATTCCACCACATCCCAAAGGTGCTCTATTGAAATGAGATCTGGTGGGTGTGGAGGCCATTGGAGGACAGGGACCTCATTGTCCAGTGGTGAGATGATTGGAGCTTTGTGACATGGGGCATTATCCTGCTGGAAGGAGCCATCAGAAGATGGGGACACTGTAGTCATAAAGGGATGGACATGGTCAGCAATAGGGATGAGCCGAACACCCCCCGGTTCGGTTCGCACCAGAACCCGCGAACGGACCGAAAGTTCGCACGAACGTTAGAACCCCATTGACGTCTATGGGACTCGAACGTTCGAAATCAAAAGTGCTCATTTTAAAGGCTAATTTGCATGGTATTGTCCTAAAAAGGGTTTGGGGACCCGGGTCCTACCCCAGGGGACATGTATCAATGCAAAAAAAAACTTTTAAAAACGGCCGTTTTTTCGGGAGCAGTGATTTTAATGATGCTTAAAGTAAAAAAAAAAAAGTGAAATATTCCTTTAAATATCGTACCTGGGGGGTGTCTATAGTATGCCTGTAAAGTGACGCGTGTTTCCCATGTTTAGAACAGTCCCTGCACCAAATGTCATTTTTAAAGGAAAAAATCTCATTTAAAACTGCTTGCGGGTTTAATGTCATGTCGGGTCATGGCAATATGGATGAAAATCAGTGAGACAAACGGCATGGGTACCCCCCAGTCCATTACCAGGCCCTTTGGGTCTTGTATGGATATTAAGGGGAACCCCGCACCCAAATTAAAATAAGGAAAGGTCCCTATATACTCTGAACAGCAGTATACAGGCGGTGCAAACAAGACAGGGACTGTAGGTTTGTTGTTAAGTAGAATCTCTTTGTAATTTTGAACATTTTTAATGTGTTTAGCTCCAGCCAAAAAATCTTTTCTAAGCTTTTTGGAAAACATAGGGAAGGGTTATCACCCCTGTGACATTTGTTTTGCGTCTTTCCTCCTCTTCAGAAGATTTCACCTCACTTTTTTGTCCCAATGAAAAATGTTTTTTGAAAATTTGGGTTTTTTTGTGGAACAAGGATTGGAAAGCATCAGTGGAAAGGAGAAATTGTTTTCCCATATTAACTCTTACATGATGAGAATTTCCCTTCCTATGGGTAGATTTCATCTCACTTCCTGTTGTCTCCTTCCGTTTGCAAGTAGGAGTCGTTTGTAAGTTAGATGTTTGAAAGTAGGGTCCTGCCCTATATACTCAGCAGAAATTTGGGCCTTAGGTGTTGCTGTGGCCAAAACACTGTAAGCCCTCACAGGGCCCTGCTGTGAAATATTAGATCAAGAATTGTAATTACATGCCCCTGTTGAACAGGAGCTGAAAAATTAGGCCTTAGGCACTGGTGCTGGTGCCACAACACTGCAACCCCTCACAGACACTCTAGTTGGAACGCAGGAACGAGCACTGCTGCAAAGTATTGCATCAAAAATTGTAATTACACGCCCCTGTTAGACAGGGGCAGAAAAATTGGGCCTTAGGCACTGGTGCTGGTGCCACAACACTGCAACCCCTCACAGACACTCTAGTTGGAACGCAGGAACGAGCACTGCTGCAAAGTATTGCATCAAAAATTGTAATTACACGCCCCTGTTAGACAGGGGCAGAAAAATTGGGCCTTAGGCACTGGTGCTGGTGCCACAACACTGCAACCCCTCACAGACACTCTAGTTGGAACGCAGGAACGAGCACTGCTGCAAAGTATTGCATCAAAAATTGTAATTACACGCCCCTGTTAGACAGGGGCAGAAAAATTGGGCCTTAGGCACTGGTGCTGGTGCCACAACACTGCAACCCCTCACAGACACTCTAGTTGGAACGCAGGAACGAGCACTGCTGCAAAGTATTGCATCAAAAATTGTAATTACACGCCCCTGTTAGACAGGGGCAGAAAAATTGGGCCTTAGGCACTGGTGCTGGTGCCACAACACTGCAACCCCTCACAGACACTCTAGTTGGAACGCAGGAACGAGCACTGCTGCAAAGTATTGCATCAAAAATTGTAATTACACGCCCCTGTTAGACAGGGGCAGAAAAATTGGGCCTTAGGCACTGGTGCTGGTGCCACAACACTGCAACCCCTCACAGACACTCTAGTTGGAATGCAGGAACGAGCCGTGCTGCAAAGTATTACATCAAAAATTGTAATTACACGCCCCTGTTATACAGGGGCTGAAAAATTGTGCCTTAGGCACTGGTGGTGGCGCCCAGAACCAAAAATGTTCTTACAAGCTATCAGCGTGATGATTGAGGAGGAAGAGGATAATTACTCAGGGATAATCACTCAGCATCAGCATAGGCAGTCTTTGAAGGGATCTGAAAAAAATTATTCAGTTACATCAGCATCAGGTGCTTGGTAGCTGGTGGTGATCCAAGACTGATTCATTTTTATGAAGGTCAGCCGATCGACCGAGTCAGTGGACAGACGCACCCTGTGATCGGTTACCACGCCTCCAGCAGCACTGAATGTACGTTCCGAAAGAACGCTGGATGCAGGACAGGCCAGTAGCTCAATTGCATACTGTGCAAGCTCTGGCCAGTGATCCATCCTCAAGACCCAGTAACCCAGAGGATTTTCGGTGGGAAAGGTGTCCAAGTCTGATCTTGCCCCTAGGTATTCCTGCACCATGTAAAACAGACGCTGGCGATGGTTGCTGGAACCGATCATACCTTGGGGCTGCGGACCAAAAAATTGTCTGAACGCATCGGTCAGACGGCCACCTTCTCCACCGCTCCTTCTTTGACTGACCGAAGCCTCAGCAACACGTTGTCCAGAAACAGGAGTTTGTAACCTCCCAGTCTCTGGGAACGCGTTGCACAGACCTTTCTGCAAGGCCTCCCGAAGATGTTTCATCCTCTGCTCCCTCTGCGATGGCAAGATAAGGTCCGCAACCTTACCCTTGTAACGTGGATCAAGGAGGGTTGCCAGCCAGTATTGGTCCTTCTCCTTGATACCACGAATACGAGGATCCTTACGCAGGCTTTGCAGGATCAGGGAGGCCATGCAGCGTAGGTTTGCTGAGGCATTCGGTCCGGAGTCCTCTGGGTCACTAAGGACAACAACGTCCGCAGCCACCTCCTCCCAGCCACGTACAAGTCCATGTGTTCCTTGGGACTGATCCCTTAAAGACTGCTGATGCTGAGTGCCAGGCTCCACCTCCATACTGACACAATCTTCCTCCTCCTCCTCCTCCTCCTCCTCGTCCTCTTCCTGTGTGATCGGCGGGCACGCAGGAACACTGTCTGGATAAAGGGGGCCTTGAGAGCTAAGGAAGTCCTCCTCTTCCTGCCTCTGTTCTGCCTCAAGTGCCCTGTCCATTATTCCACGCAGCGTGTGCTCCAACAGGTGGACAAGGGGGACAGTGTCACTGATGCATGCACTGTCAGTGCTCACCATCCTCGTGGCCTCCTCGAATGGTGACAGGACAGTGCATGCATCCCTGATCATGGCCCACTGGCGTGGGGAAAAAAAACCAAGGTCCCCTGACCCTGTCCTGGTGCCATAGTCGCACAGGTACTCATTGATGGCCCTCTGCTGCGTGTGCAGCCGCTGCAGCATGGCCAACGTCGAGTTCCACCTGGTGGGCATGTCACAGATTAGGCGGTTCTTGGGCAGGTTAAACTCCTTTTGGAGGTCCGTCAGCCGAGCACTGGCATTATATGTCCTTTTGGAGGTCCGTCAGCCGAGCACTGGCATTATATGACCGGCGGAAATGCACACAGACTTTCCTGGCCTGCCTCAGGACATCCTGTAAGCCCGGGTACCTGCCCAAGAACCGCTGCACCACCAAGTTAAGGACGTGAGCCAAACAGGGCACATGGGTCAGTTGTCCCTGTCGGAGGGCAGAGAGGAGGTTGGTGCCATTGTCGCAAACCACCATTCCTGCCTTAAGTTGGCGTGGCGTCAACCACCTCTGAACCTGCCCCTGCAGAGCTGACAGAACCTCTGCCCCAGTGTGGCTCCTGTCCCCCAAGCACACCAGCTCAAGCACCGCATGGCATCTTTTGGCCTGCGTACTTGCGTAGCCCCTTGAACGCCTACGGAGCACCGCTGGTTCCGAGGAAGAGGCCATGGAGGAAGAAGAAGAGGAGGGGGTGGAGGAGAGAGGTGTGTCACAATCAGCATTTTGGAGGCGTGGTGGCGGAACAACCTCCAACACTACTGCACCTTGTCCTGCATCCTTCCCAGCTGCCAGCAGAGTCACCCAATGCGCCGTGAAACTTAAGTAACGTCCCTGTCCATGCCTGCTGGACCATGAGTCAGCGGTAATATGCACCTTACCGCTGACCGCCCTGTCCAGCGAGGCATGGACATTGCCTTCCACATGCCAGTAGAGAGCCGGAATCGCCTTCCGTGAGAAAAAGTGGCGTTTGGGTACCTGCCACTGAGGAACCGCACATTCCACAAACTCACGGAAGGGGGCAGAGTCTACCAACTGAAAAGGCAGCAGTTGAAGTGCTAGCAATTTTGCCAAGCTAGCATTCAACCGCTGGGCATGTGGATGGCTGGGAGCAAACTTCTTTCGGCGGTGCAGCAGCTGGGGCAGGGAAATTTGCCTGGTACAATCTGACGTCGGTGTACCAAAAGCAGATTGCCCACAAGTACTTGGCTGTGACACACCTAATTCTACACCTTCATTCCTCTCACTGCAGGTCTCAGAGAGGACTGAAGGTCTAGTGGGGTTGGAAATCTCAGCTGATGAGGAGCAAGGAGAGATCCTCTTTGTTCTTTGGTGTGGGTCTTTCAGATACGCTTGCCAACGAACTGCATGGCAGGTCAACATATGTCTGGTCAAGCATGTGGTACCCAAGCGGGAGATGTTTTGGCCACGCGAGATACGCTTGAGACATATGTTGCAAATAGCAGCGGTGCGATCTGATGCACTCGTCTCAAAAAAGGCCCACACCAAAGAACTTTTTGAATAACGCGCAGAGACTGCAGCGCCCTGCACATGTGGAGCTTTGGGGTGTGATGCAGTCAATGTGCTGCCCTTAGGCTGGCCCCTGGAGGGCATCCTGCCTCGTTGGTGATGTGCCGCCTCCTCCTCCTCCTCCTCCTCCTCTCTCCTATCAGGCACCCACGTTGAGTCAGTGACCTCATCATCCCCTCCCTCCTCATCACTGGAGCAAACCTGGCAGTATGCTGCAGCAGGGGGAGCATGACTGCCAGATTGCTGTCCTTCTTGGGCACCCCCTCTGTCCGTGCTCATGTTACTGCCTTCATCGAGCTCAGTATCATCATCAGAGCCTTCCAAACGCTGGGCATCCTCCTGGAGCATGTACCCAACACTGTGGTCAAACAGTTCGAGGGAATCCTCATGAGGACATGGTGGAGCTAGGGAAGGAGTCACTGATGACATTGAGCTGAGGGAAGAGGCCGCTGCTTTGCCAGACAAAGCACCCTGGGCATGGGTGAGAGAGGATGAGGAGGATGAGGACGGCTTGGTCATCCACTCGAC
Source organism: Lithobates septentrionalis (assembly GCA_037952835.1). Classification (NCBI taxonomy): domain Eukaryota; kingdom Metazoa; phylum Chordata; class Amphibia; order Anura; family Ranidae; genus Lithobates; species Lithobates septentrionalis. The sequence continues at coordinate 34,837 of JBBDGP010003315.1, read as the reverse complement.
CAAGTCTTCCGCATGTTGCGGCTCAACACGGCCAGCTGCCGAAAAAAAGGCCAAGCGTGTCCCATGGCCACGTGCTGATGAGGATGCACCGTCTCCACGACCAGCACTAGACACAGAGCCTGCTTGCCCTCTCTTATTGGCTTGTGACTGTCTGCCTCTCCTTCTTGGCCTTCCAGACATACTAATGGCCTGTAGCTGCACTAAGCTGGGATAGAACACCTGTAATTTTCTTCAGGTAGCTTTATATACTGTAACCAGACAAGCCTGCCTGTCAGTAGGAAGATAACAGGAACGGATCTAGCTGAACACTGTGAGCAGGACACACTGTACTAAATGTAAATAGTCTAGCTGCCTGACCGTGGTACTAATAGGATCAAAAAGAACACCTGTAATTTTCTTCAGGTAGCTTTATATACTGTAACCAGACAAGCCTGCCTGTCAGTAGGAAGATAACAGGAACGGATCTAGCTGAACACTGTGAGCAGGACGCACTGCACTGAATGTAAATAGCAGGAACGGATCTAGCTGAACACTGTGAGCAGGACGCACTGCACTGAATGTAAATAGCAGGAACGGATCTAGCTGAACACTGTGAGCAGGACGCACTGCACTGAATGTAAATAGCAGGAACGGATCTAGCTGAACACTGTGAGCAGGACGCACTGCACTGAATGTAAATAGCAGGAACGGATCTAGCTGAACACTGTGAGCAGGACGCACTGCACTGAATGTCAATAGCAGGAACGGATCTAGCTGAACACTGTGAGCAGGACGCACTGCACTGAATGTCAATAGCAGGAACGGATCTAGCTGAACACTGTGAGCAGGACGCACTGCACTGAATGTAAATAGCAGGAACGGATCTAGCTGAACACTGTGAGCAGGACGCACTGCACTGAATGTAAATAGCAGGAACGGATCTAGCTGAACACTGTGAGCAGGACGCACTGCACTGAATGTAAATAGCAGGAACGGATCTAGCTGAACACTGTGAGCAGGACACACTGCACTAAATAGTCTAGATAGAAGATAACAGGAACGGATCTAGCTAAACTGAATACAGTGTATATATATATATGCAACACCTGGGATGCATATATATACACAATACACTGTAAGTGCAGCTAACTGACTGACTGTTCTGCCTAATCTATCTAACTCAAATCAAATGACACTGTCTCTCTCTCTCTCTATCTCTCAGCACACCGGAACACACACTACACAGGGCCGCCGTGCAGGCGGCCTTATATAGTGTGGGGTGTGTACTAAATCCCCTGAGCCATAATTGGCCAAAGCCACCCTGGCTTTGGCCAATTACAGCTCTCTCTACTGACGGCGCTGTGATTGGCCAAGCATGCGGGTCATAGTGCATGCTTGGCCAATCATCAGCCAGCAATGCACTGCGATGCCGCAGTGAATTATGGGCCGTGACGCGCCACACGAATTTGGCGCGAACGGCCCATATCGTTCGCAATTCGACGGACGGTCGAACAGCCGATGTTCGAGTCGAACATGGGTTCGACTCGAACACGAAGCTCATCCCTAGTCAGCAACAATACTCAGGTAGGCCGTGGTGGTTAAATGATGCTCAATTGGTACTAAGGGGCCCAAAGTGTGCCAAGAAAATATCCCCCCCACCATTACACCACCCCCAGCCGGAACCATTGATACAAGGCAGGATGGATGCATGATTTTATGTGGTTTACACCAAAGTCTGACCCGACCATCTGAATGTTGAAGCTGAAATCGAGACTCATCAGACCAGGCATTGTTTTTTCCAATCTTCTATTGTCCAATTTTGGTGATCTTATGCGAATTGTAGCCTCAGTTTCCTGTTCTTAGCTGACAGGAGTGGCACCCGGTGTGGTCTTCTGCTGTAGCCCATCTGCTTCAAAGTTTGATGTGTTGTGCATTCAGAGATGTATTCTGCATACCTTGGGTGTAACGAGTGGTTATTTGAGTTACTGTTGCCTTTCTATCATGCCCATTCTCCTCTGACATCAACAAGGCATTTTCCTCCACACAACTGCCGCTCACTGGATATTTTCTCTTTTTTGGATCATTCTCTGTAAACCCGAGAGATGGTTGTGTGTGAAAATCCCAGAAATACTCCACCAACAACCATGCCACGTTCAAAGTCACCTAAATCCCCTTTCTTCCCCATTCTGATGCTCAGTTTGAACTTAATCAAGTAGTCTTCACCACCTCTAGATGCTTAAATGCATCGAGCTGCTGCCACGTGATTGGCTGATTAGCAAATTGTGTTACCAAGCGATTGAAAAAGGTGTGCCTAATAAAGTGGCCGGTGAGTGTATGTACCTCCTGAAGCCTGAAAAACTCCCAGAGATGACATCATCCCATCCTGCCTTGTTGCTAGGACATTGCTAAGACACAACCAGCTGGTACTTTCCACCCCCCAAGTTCACAGAAGTGAGCTCTCAAATGCTGAGCTCAGAGCTCACTGGGTCAGGGGAGAGAAGTGTATGTGTGGGGGGGGTTTGAATCAGAGAAAGAGCTCACTGCTGTGATGGTGGGGGTGAGCGGTGACAGCTGGGAGTGTCTTGGCAACACCCTAGCAACAAAGCAGGATAGGGAGTTATTCAGTCAGGCTTCACGAGATACGTTCATGGCCTACACCTAAAGAAAGGGCATTTTTCAGCTTTGTCAAAGTTGCACAGTTTGTTTTTATCTACAGTGCCCCCCCCCCCCCCCCCCTTACCAGCATAGACAGTTGAACTATGTCTTCAAGGTTTAGGACACACCGATGCCCAGATTTTCACCAGTGATGACAGAACGAACAAATAAATGAATCTACAAGCCTGAATGACATCACATGATTATACTTGTTCTAGATCAGAAGCTCAGGAAGCCATTAGATGATCAGAATGACAGCCAGGCAACAAGCATTTTCAGAAATGAGAAGCCACCAGCCTCCCAACGCAGCCTCTCTAACCCCCTTACTTGCATGGGCACCATATTAACCCTCTGAGACCATAGTGCCATATCTGGGTTAACCCCTCCTCTGCTAGAGAGGAGACAAGACCCCCCCCCCACCCCCCACCCCTCGCTTCCTGCCCTCCCTCTTCTCTTTCTTGCAGAATATTTTTTTAGAGAAAAGCAGAACTTTGAGACAGACGGCAGGAAGCCAACAGAGAAGCACTGAGCATCACCCCGGGGCCGATCAGCAGTCACAGGTAGGTGGTCGGGCACAGGCCGAGCGCAGGGAGAGTGGCAGGATGATGGAAGGGGGGGGTGGGGGGGGGTGAGAGTCTTGTGATAGAGGTGCTGGATGTCATTAGACAAAGCTGGACTGAATGATGGAGATCATCAGAAAACTGGTCTGATGTCTCTTAATACGGTCCATTGCTGGTCATCTATAGACCACGGCGATGGTGGCGAGCAGATGGCCTCATTCGGGCAACGGGACATTTATCGTATCGGCCGATATTTTCCTAGAGCCATCCCCAACCAACTACTTATATTGTAAAGTGCTGCGCAAACTGTTGGTGCAATATAAATCCTGTATAATATTAACACCTATGATAGTGTCTTAGAAGATCCCAGATTCTCAGTATCATAAGAACTTGTGATTTGTGCCACCACCTCCTCTGCCGCTGTATAAAGTCATTCACACAGGGGGGTGGGGGGTACAGATCTGCCACTGATAAGAACATGGAGCTGAGAGACTTCTACAGCAATCCGGCCCTATAAAGAACCCCATGGGGGAACTTCTGCCCTTTATATAACACTTTAGAGAAATCTCCAAACACTTCTACCATTAATACATAAATCCCAGCCTGGCACATAGATTGGCATCACCTAGAAAGGTCACAGCTCCATTGCTGGCAATAATTGTATTGTGGATACAATCAACTGATTACATAGCATCTGGCAAATGTCTGGTATTATATCATATCTAATCATATAAAGGTCTAATACAATATATAATATCTAATCATGTAATGGTCTAATACAGTATATAATATCTAATCATATAAAGGACTAATACAATATAATATCTAAGCATATAAAGGGCTAATACAATATATAAAATCTGATTATATAAAGGTCTAATACAATATAAAATATATATAAATATAAAGGACTAAAACAATATATAAAATCTAATTATATAAAGGTGTAATACAATATTTAATATCTAATCATATAAAGGACTAATACAATATATAATATGTAATCATATAAAGGACAAATACAATATATATAATATCTAATCATATAAAGGACTAATACAATATATAAAATCTAATTACGGTATATAAAGGTCTAATACAATATATAAAATCTAATTATATAAAGGACTAATACAATATATAATATCTAATCATATAAAGGACTAATACAATATATAAAATCTAATTACGGTATATAAAGGTCTAATACAATATGTAAAATCTAATTATATAAAGGACTAATACAATATATAATATCTAATCATATAAAGGACTAATACAATATATAATATCTAATCATATAAAGGACTAATACAATATAAAATATCTAATCATATAAAGGACTAATACAATAAATAATATATAATCATATAAAGGACTAATATGATATATAATATCTAATCATATAAAGGACTAATACAATATAAAATATCTAATCATATTAAGGTCTAATACAATATAATATCTAATCATATAAAGGTCTAATACAGTAAATAAAATCGAATCATATAAAGCAGTGGTCATCAACCCTGTCCTCAGGGCCCACTAACTAACAGGCCAGGTTTGCAAGATAACTGAAATACATGACAGGTGATATCATTTGCTGCTCAGTGATTTGCATCTCCTCAAGGTAATACATAAAACCTGGCCTGTTAGTGGACCCTGAGGACTGGGTTGATGACCACTGATATAAAGGACTAATACAATATAATATCTAATCATATAAAGGTCTAATACAATATATAATATCTAATCGTATAAAGGTCTAATACAACAGCCTAATGGTACAAAAGGATACTATAATTGTCTAATGACATTAAAAAAAAAAGTATTAAAATTTTATTAAAGCGGAACTTCAGTCATTTTTTCATGTTTCCATCTATTAAATCTTCTACCCTTGTTGTTGTTTTGACTTTGGATAGTCAAACAGTTTTTTCGTGTGCCAGTAAATCCCTTATACAGCCCACTTCCTGTTTCTTGTCTGATATAGTCTAATGTTATAAAAAGGGAAATATAGAAAAAAATGCTATCAAGGGGTAATATAACATCAAATGTCATAAAGAGGTAATACAACATCCAATCTGTTATAGAGGAGCAATATAATGTCTGATGTCATAAAAAGGTATTATAATGTTATAAAGGGGTAATATGACATGAAGTGATAAAAAGGTGTGTTATAACACCTAGATTAATGTTATAAAAGGGTAATATAAAGTTATAAAATGGTAATATAATATTCATTGATATAAAGGGCTAATAAAAAATCTAGTCCAATGTTATAAAGGGTGATATAATAATATAAAGGTGTAATATAATGCCTAATGCTATAAATGAGTAATATGACTTTTACTGTAATAAGAGGATATTGTAACTGAAATGCTGCTGCAGGCCTCAATACACAATCATAACATTGGAGTAATGTTTTTGAATGTTAAACGCGTCAGAATACCATCCTCAAAAGAAATATATGAAAAAAAGTCAGCTTAACAGTCTGCCTGTATACAAATGGGATGAGACACAAGGTTTCTGCCAATTCCGGTGTTCAGATGTTGTAATGTAATAATAATTCACCCTAGCTGTGACCAGTCTGACTCCTTGCAGCTTTTTGCTCTCAGTTAGAGATCTCAAGTTTGGCATGGATGATTGTCCACTGCTGGGTACTCAGCTATAGCCCCAATGGATGTAGGACATGATGTAAGCCATATTATGGGGTATTTGGGGGCCATACACAGTCCTGGATAATGTGCAGACAGTGATAAGACTTTGCAGAAGAAGGCTTGGCTCATGCCTCGTGCTGATTAGAATTTCCTCCTTCTGATTTTGCTTTTTGCTTTTCTTTTTTTTTATCTCTTTCACTTCTCTCTTCTGCTTTTGCTATAAAGCTCTTACTTTCTTCTCCATCTCTCAGTCACCCCAACCGAGCCCAGAACCCCTTTCCACCGCCCTGAGACACGACTGTGGAAAGTGCAGCAACTAAACTGATCCATCTGTCATTGTTCTGCCATATTCAAACATCCAATGAACGCAGATACCACAAATTGGTCACTATGCTTAAGAAATCTCTCCACCCTTAATCAAAGAGCCATGTGTGTGCATACTCCTACCACATCGACTATTGATGCTCAAGATTAAAACATCTAATTTGTTAGAAGCATGCTAGAAAACAGTAAATCCTGCTTGGATCCAAAAGAATAGTCTTTATAAGGTTAGTATTGCATAGATAGCTTGCAAACATCAAGTTCCAGTTTTTATACTATGTATCCTCCTGAAATCATGGGTGGTATTTTGATACAATATGTTAGCAATCAAGCTTTGTAACCACAGTGTGCACTTCCAAATTCCCCAAATTTATATGAATGTATTTATGTTTAGAATCCCTTCCATTATTCAGGACACTCCTTCTCCAAGTCACTTTTCCTCCACCAGGTTATGTCTCTCTTCCATGTCACCCCTTTTCCTTCAGATCATTTCTTCACCTCCAGGTCACATATCCTCCAGGTCACATTTCCTCCTCCAAATCTATTCTCCTCCTCCTCACCTTTCCTCTTCCAGGTCTCCTCCAGAAACCTCTCCCCCTCCAGATCACCTCTCCTCTTAAAGGCCACATCTCATCTAGGTCAAATCTCCTCAAAGTCACGTATCGTCCTGAAGGTCATATCTCCTCCTCAAGGACACCTTTCTTCCTCCTGGTCACATCTACTCCTCCGGGTCACTTTTTCTCCTCCATATCACATCTACTCCTCCGGGTCACTTTTCCTCCTCCACGACACATCTACCCCTCTAGGTCACTTTTCCTCCTCCACGACACATTTACCCCTCTAGGTCACTTTTCCTCCTCCACGACACATCTCCAGACTCCAGGACACATCTCTTTCTTGCTGTAGGTAATTTTTCCTCCTCCAGTTCACCTCTCCTCGCCCAAGCCACTTTTCCTCCTCCACGACACATCTAACCCTCTGGGTCACTTTTCCTCCTCCACAACACATCTCCAGACTCCAGGACACATCTCTTTCTTGCTGTAGGTAATTTTTCCTCCTCCAGTTCACCTCTCCTCGCCGAAGCCACTTTTCCTCCTCTAGGTCACTTCTTCTCCAGGTAACATCTCCTACTCCAGGTCATATCTCCTCCTCCAAGACACTTTTCTTCCTTGCTTGTCACATCTACTCTTCGTGGTCATTTTTTCTGCTCCAGGTTACATCTGCTCCTCTAAATCACTTTTCTTCCTAACCACATTAACACTAAAAATATTGGATGAACTCTCTTCCTCCAGGTCACATCTCCCCTCCTCTTCCAACTCACTTCTCCTTCAGGTCATGTCTTCTTCTCCAAGTCACGTCTCCTCTTCCAGGTCAATTTTGTCCCTCTTCACCTCTTCTTTTCCAGGTCACTAATTCTTCTTGAGGACATTTCTCCTTTTTCAAATCACTTTTCTGCCTCTAGGTCACTTCTCCTCCTCCTCGCCTCTTCTCCTCTAGGTCACCTCTCCTTCTATTCTTCATGTTTCTCCTCCAAATCACCTCTCTTTTTTCTTGTTACTTCCCCTCCTTCTGCTTCTCCAGGTAACCTTCCCTGCTCTCTCCAGGTCACTTCTCCTCCAAGTCAAGTCTCCTCCTAAAGGTCACATTTCCTCCACTAGGTCACTTTGCTTCCCCCATGTCACATCTCCTCCATGTCACTTTCCCTACCGGGCACGTCTCCTTTTCCAGGTCACTTCTCCTCCAAGTCTCATCTCCTCATCCAGGTCTCATGTCTCCTTCTCCAGGTCATATCTCCTCCACCAGGTCACCTCTCTCCCTCCAGGCCACTTCTCCTCCAGGTCATGTCTTCTCCTATGGGTCATGTCTCCTCCACCAGGTCAGTACACCTCCTACGGATCACATCTCCTCCTCCAGGTCCTGTCCCCCTCCAGGTCACTTCTCCCCCTGCAGGTCACTTTTTCTCATCCGGGTTCATGTCTCCTCCAATAGGTCAAGTCTCCACCACCAAGTCACTTTACTTTCTTCAGATCACTTCTCCTCCTTCAGGTCACCTTTCCTCCTTTAAACCCTATCTCCTCTTTCAGGTCCCTTTACCTCCCCCAAGTCACTTGTCCACCTTGAAGTCCCTTCTCCTTCTCCTGGTCACATCTCATCCTCCACTTCTAATTGTTCAAAACTGACTGTAAGCTGTGAGGCATCACAGTTTCATTGGCTTCCTCTAGATCATTTCTCCTCCACCAATTCACTTTTCTTGTTCATCTTCATCTGTCCACAGCCCTCGCCATGAGTCGGAAAGTTGTCCGCACCAGCAAGTTCCGCCATGTCTTCGGCCAACCAGTGAAAGCCGACCAGTGCTACGATGACATCCGAGTATCGCAAAACACCTGGGACTCCAACTTCTGTGCTGTCAACCCCAAGTTCCTGGCCATTGTGGTAGAGGCCAGCGGGGGTGGAGCTTTCCTGGTCTTGCCTCTAGCTAAGGTAGGTCAGAGAGGGCATTTGGATGGCTTTTTTTTTGTTGACTTTGAGTGTGTGGTTTCTGACTTTCAGGGCTCTGTGAAATCAGTGAAGTTAGTTTTGACCTCTATGCTGCTGTGTGTATTTAAAGTTTAGCTCCCAGTGCATCAAACAGAGTGGGAGGGGCTGCACTAAAAGCCAATCAGCTGCATGCACATGTGCCAACATAAAAAATGAGCAAAGCTGAGGACCCATGGGATGGACTCCTGATACCCCGACTGGGTATCTCCGCCAGAGAGCTGCTTCCTAGCCGCTGAAACACAGGAACAAGGTATTATAGCTAGGGATTGCAACCAAGAATTAGATGACAATAGCTTAGGTGCAAACAGGAACAACCTTTATTGAAAAGTCACACAGAATTTATACCACACAAAATGAGATAAGAGCTTGATCACATTATCCTAAACAATGCCCACCCCAGACAGCCCGGTGCCTGCATAGGAGTACATGGAGTAGAGACACCCATACAGTATAATATTAGTCATTTAGGGGTGATCCCGGGGTAGCGGCGACAATCCCAGGGTACCATTCGATAGCGTCATGCCCCAAGATGATACAGTCCAAAAATGGACGTCCTCCGAGGTCAGGGGTAGCCTGGGGAGAGTTCCACAGCCGCGGCTACTAAACCCCGGTAAGATGTTGTGGTGCAAACACAAGGGAACAGTTCTTCAAAGGTGTCCATGAAGGACATATGGGCGCCGCCCCCCCATCCATCCCTTGCAGGATGCCAGGTGCATAAATTCCAATGGGGGGGGGGGGGTTTGAAGCACCTGATTAGAGTCAGAGACTCTGATAGGCTTCAAACTAGGGTGGGCTCAGGGCGCAGAGAGTGCGAACAGAGCCCACCCAGGTGTGTTACAACAGCCAATGAATATTCGCAATTGTGACACTGATCCTCCTCCTGGCAAATCAGGAAGCGGGTATTGAGACCCATCACCCAATTGGCTGAAAAGGCAGGCGATCCTATTGGACGCCTAGCAGGAGGGGAGGAGCCGCACACTGGAAGCCGCCATGATGGAGGAGAGGACATGGAGCCACTATCTGCTACCCGCCTAGATGGGGTAAGTGCCAGACCGACCGGCAGACGGCGGGGGGGGGGGGGGAGAGGGGGGAGGTGGCACTGGGCACTCGAGGGGGGGTGTTTATTTGCCTCCACCCCCCACAAAAAAAAAATAAAAAGCCACCACTGAATATAACAAATAACAGGTCGATGTGGACAGAAAAGGCCACTGCAGCCAGATGCCTGTGACAGCCCTCTTGGGGAAAAGGTAACCGTAAGAGGGGGGTCTATTTAGTCCTGGGTCTGTAGTTAGTGGGAAGGATGCTGGCCTCTCCAGGAGCCCAAGTCGCTGCACTTCCCGTGACAACCCATTAGTGTGTTGCTGCTCATTCCCTATCCAATAAGCAGGCTGTGGGCGGGCTCTGACACTATATTCCTTAAATCTAATAGAGAATAAGTGGTGTCACCCTCCTGGTTGTACTGTCTGGCAGGTGTGCATGAGTCACAAAAGTGGATGGACAGAATTACAAAGTCTTTTGTCAGATATGCAGTTCAAAGATTCTTATTACGGACATGTACTGTTGTACTTTGATGTTGAAGAAATAAAGATTTTTCTAGCCCAACGCTAATGCTGCGTCGGTTCCTAAGGCCTCATGCACACGGATGGTGAGAGGCTGAAATTTGGGAAAATGCGGTTCTTCTTAGCGAAGCGCAATCTTCCTATTTGCCTAAACCTCCTCAGAGTTTATCAATCACCAATGGCCTAGATCCGTGAACCATTTATTTGCAGATCAGACGTATTTGTGTGCCAACATTCCACCAATCATATTTGATTCGGGGAGAACAATGTTGACCAAATTTACAAAATCTCTTGATTCATCCCCTCCAATCCTGTTGTGAATGAGCTTGTCTTTTCTATCAAGGGAATTTGTATCTTCACGTTATTGTTCCTTTAGCGCAGTTCACAAACTTCTGATGGCGTCCTGTGTGTCAGGAAGCTGTGGTCGGGGACAGGATGTGGGCAGGCAGAGCAGGTGAAACGATTATTCTGCACGCATTATAGACATATATGTACATAAATGAAGCTGCAAGAAAACAGAAGAGCTCTCAGACCGGATACACTCAGGGTGTATCTTGTCCGCTGAGTATGCAGAGGGCTGCGATCTGTAACAACCAATCAGAATTCATCTTTCTGACAGCTCTCGGTTAATGAAAGGTGATTGGTTGTGGGCTTCTTTCATATTGTTAGTCTCTGCACAATGAGGTCCGATTGCTAAACTCTATGGTGTAAACCAGGGATAGGCAATTAGCGGAACTCCAGCTGTTGCAAAACTACAAGTCCCATCATGCCTCTGCCTCTGGGTGTCATGCTTGTGGCTGTCAGAGTCTTGCTATGCCTCATGGGACTTGTAGTTCTGCAGCAGCTGGAGGTCCGCTAATTGCATATCCCTGGTGTAAACTGTCTGGGATGGAATTTTCTGCTCAGTGGAGAGATTTCTTCTCACTTCCTGTTGTGTCTACAGGACAGGAAGTAAAGAGAAATCTCAATAATGGGGCAACGTCCTATTGATTGGCAATGAGCACTGCAATGTAGGGAGGTGGGGGTGTCACATTTTACTCCATACAAGTACCAGTATTTATTGCAGCAGATCAGGGTGGCAGACAAGCAAGGGAAGGTTGTATTGGTATTGGCTCTTTATGGTCTGCTCTGTAAAAAAAAAAAAAACACTGCTATGAGTGCAGTGCAGGTTAATTTGTCAATTAAAGCTGAGCTGTAGACCAAAGGTCTCCAAACTACGGTCCGCTACAAGATTTTAAGCAGCCTGCAGCTAGGGGTCAGTGGGCTGTCACAAAGGTCTTCAGATCAGCTAATAGTCTCCATCTATCCCCAGCTGCCACAAACCCCCCATTCCCCTCCAGTCATTGTACTGTCCATGATTGCTATCCTACAACCAATCATATGCTTGCCCCAGCTTTCACAGGTGGAAGGCTCCCAGCCATGCTGTAATGGTGGATTCTGATGTAAGGAGGGACTCAGGTGTAAGGAGGACTCTGATTGGGACCATGATGTAAGGGGGGACTCTGATGTTTGTATCTAAGGTGTGTAAAGGGGGACTCTGATATAAGGATGGACTTTGATGTAAGGGGAGACTCTAATGGGGACCCTGATGCAAAGGGGGGACTCTGATGGGGACTGTTATATAAGGGGGGACTCTGATAAGAGGAAGATTCTGATGGGGACCCTAATGCAAGGGGAGACTCTGATGTATGTGTGGACTCTGAAGGACATTGTGATTTAAGGGGTGATTCTGATGTAAGGGTGGACTCTGATGTAAGAGGGGACTCTGATGGTGACCCTGATTTTAGAGGGGACGCTGATGTAAGGGTGGACTCTGATGGGGACCCTGATGTAAGGGGGGACTCTGATGGGGACCATGGTGTAATGAGGGACACTGATGTATGGGTGGACCCTGATGTAAGAGGATTCTATAGGGGGTTCCTGATGTAAGGAGGGACTCTGATGTAAGGGGGCACTCTAAAGGGGGCTTTGATGCAAGGAAGGACTCAGATGGGGACTGTGCTTTAAGGGGGGATTCTGATGTAAGGGAGATTCTGATGGGGGCCCTAATGCAAGGGGAGACTCTGATGTAAGGGTGGACTTTAATGCAAGGGGGAACTCTATTGGGGACATTGATGCAAGGAGGGACTCTGATGGGGACTGTGCTTTAAGGGGAGGCTGTGATGTAAGGGAGATTCTGATGGGGGCCCTAATGCAAGGGGAGACTCTGATGTAAGTAGTGATTCTGATGTATGGGTGGACTCTGATGTAAGAGGGGAATCTGATGGTGACCCTGATTTTAGAGGGGACGCTGATGTATGGGTGGACTCTGATGTAAGAGGGGACTCTGATGGGGACCATGGTGTAATGAGGGACACTGATGTATAGGTGGACCCTAATGTAAGAGGATTCTATAGGGGGTTCCTGATGTAAGGGGGGACTCTGATGTAAGGGTGGACTTTAATGTAAGGGGGCACTCTAATGGGGACTTTGATGCAAGGAAGGACTCTGATGGGGGACTGTGCTTTAAGGGGGGATTCTGATGTAAGGGGGATTCTGATGGGGGCCCTAATGCAAGGGGAGACTGATGTAAGGGTGGACTTTAATGTAAGAGGGACTCTATTGGGGACATTGATGCAAGGAGGGACTCTGATGGGAACTGTGCTTTAAGGGGAGGCTCTGATGTAAGGGAGATTCTGATGGGGGCCCTAATGCAAGGGGAGACTCTGATGTAGGGGGGATTCTGATGTGGACTCTGAAGTTAGGGAAACTCTCATGTAAGGCTCTGATTGCCATTTCTTTGTTTTGCTTTGTTGCAGTTTTGAGTATGTGTAATATATATGATGTGACCCTCATACTGAAAAGTATGGAGACTGTAGTTATTATTACACCCTTAAACAAAAAAAACAAAAAAGGTATATTTAAATTTTTTATTTTTTCAATATAAGCAGTCTAAGTACCTGAATGTGACCTGGTATTAGCCTATTGCAGTTCCTATACAGCAGGGTTGGAGTGTGAAAAGAAGAAGCAGTACAATTAACCAATCAGTTCATGTGCTGACATGAAGCTTGCTGATAGGAGAAGAGAGCAGAGTGACGGAGATGAGCTCATCACTTGGCTGCTTCTCCTTTCACTGTCCAGTCACAGGCTGGGGGTGGGTCCAGAATGACCTGAGCTCATAGGAAGTGGGTTGAATGATGCTGACCATCAGACTGAGGACACCTCTGTTCAGAAAAAGGTACTGCATGGGAAATCTCTGGCTTAAAGCTGAATCTTGCAACAAAAGCTTTTTTTTTCTATGTAATATTTTAATGGGCTATTAATTCCTTTTAATCTCGGTATGTTTGGTTGAAGTTCTGCTTTAACTACAAAATATCCCAGGACATTATTTTAAAAAATAGGCATTCATATCATCTCTGTGACCCGTATATCCATCGGGCTAATAAAGAGTATCTAAACCCAAGAACAAAAATGTCATATATTGCAGCTTACCAGTCCTTAGATGAGGTGGCTGCATTTCTAAAATTACAGAAAAACATGGGCAGCGCAGTGGCTAAGTGGTAGGACTTCTGCCTGGCAGCACTGGGGTTGTTGGTTCAAATGTTGGTTCAAATCCCAACCACAGCACTGGGGTTGTTGGTTCAAATCCCAACCACAGCACTGGGTTTGTTAGTTCAAATCCCAACCTCAGCAATGGAGTTTGCATGTTCTCCCAGTGCCTGTGGGTACTCCAGTTTCCTCCAACACTCCAAAGACATGCTGGTAGGTTGATTGGCTGCTGTCTAAATTGGCCCTAGTATGTGTATGTATGAATGTGAGTTGAGGACCTTAGATTGTAAGCTCCTGGAGGGCAAGGACTGATGATTGAATGTATAATATATATGTGTATTGATGGTGCTATATAGGTACCTGTAATAAATAATATCTATTGATCCTGTCAGAAATCCAGTGTTCTTGTAACTTCTGGTGCATATGATTGAAATAGAATGTTTTAAGCCTTCTTCTGAACTACCTAACACATCCCTACATGTAATGGGGATGAGCAGGTGTTCTAGACTGAAAAGACTGCTCTTCCAATAGGTACAGTATGGTGAGTCATGTCACCCTAGGACAGGAAGTGTGTTACTGGCAGGATCACCAGTTAAAAAAAAAAATAAGGAAAGCATTTAGGAAGGTTCAGTTACTCCAGCAACCGATCTGGCCATATACCAGCCTGGGATGTGATTGACTGTTATGAGTTAACCTGAACAGATTTTCGCTTTAACCCCTTAACAACAGTTAAAAAAAAATCTGACTGTACAATTAAATTGTACCATGTGTGACCGACGTTATTGTAAACAGCATATTATCATTGTTGCTTTCAGAAAGCAACACTGAGAGCAGACACACACACACGCGCAGTCCGGGTCATACTGAGCTGTGATATCGGCACACAATGCTCTCTGTGTGTCCCCGTGACACCCTCACTGTGTGTGAGCGGGGGTGTGTGACATCGCTGCAGGGAAACCAAGTCATCCCATGACCGACATGCAATGTGAGCAGAGCAGACCATCATTTAAGGATTAACCCTTTAAGTCCTCCAACACCTAACCTGCAGATTTTCTTGAAAAATGATGCTTAGGGCTGTTTTGTCTCTATTTATAAAGCTCCATGAAAGAGGACCTGTCATGGCTGGGCTAACACAAAAATCTGAATATTCAGTCTTAAAGTGCACATATACGGTAGTCAAAATTTCTAAATACTTTTTTTAATTTTAAATAGAGTGGTAAAAGTTTAAGTCTCCTTTCAGGTTTTTATCTCTAAAAGATGAAAGAGTCCAATTATTGGTAACTTGGACATATAAAACATCCAACGCGTTTCAAAGGCCAAAAACATTACTCCTTCATCAGGGCTTAACAGCAATGAGGACTTGATTGGAGGAAACAGTAACCAAAAAGAATTGTATTAAATCTCCTTTAACTTTCCTTATTATGTAACCTGCTAAAAGCCAGGATGAAAAGAGGGCTTCCATTACACTTCTGCTTCAGACACCCCTGGAATGTAGCACAGTGAGTTAGATGGCACAGAGTGACAAGGCTGCTAGAAGTCCAGTCCATGGAAGCTCCAATCTGGAGACATTCTTGGCTGTGGGGTGCTTGAGAAGACCCACAGGAAGGTAGTTGCATGGCTTGACAAACCAAAATAACACCAGACGGTCAGCAGAGGCAAACTATAGTCAGGGTCCAGCCGAGGTCAATCAGCAAAGGCAAGATGTGGACAGCAACTATCCAAGGTCAAACTGGGAATCAACAGAGACAAGCCGTGGTCGGGAACCAGCTGAGGTCAAACGGGAAAACAGCAGAGAAAAGCCGTTATCTGGAACTAGCAAAGACAAGCCATGGTCAGGAATTAGTCAGGGTCAAACCGGGAATCAGAAGAGACAAGCTGTGGTCAGGGTCTAGCTGAGGTTAAGCTGGGAACTAGCAGAGACATGATGTGGACAAGAGCAAGCCATGGCCAGTCTTGGAAACAGCAGTGACAAGCCGTTGTCAGGAACTAGCCAAGCTCAAACTAGGAAATAGCAGAGGCAATTCATGGTTAGGAACTAACTGAGGTCAAGCTGGGAATCAGCAGAGACAAGCTGTGGTCAAAAATTATCTGAGGATAAACTGTCAATCAGGAGAGACAAGCCATGTTCAGGGTCTATCCGAGATCAAGCTGGGAATCAGCAGAGACAAGACATAGTCAGGAACTACCCAGGGTCAAACATGGAATCAGCAGAGAAAAGCAGTAGTCAGGAGCTAAACGAAGTCAAACCGGATCAGCAGAGACAAGTTGTGATCAGGAGGCAGCTAGGGTCAAACCAGGAATCAGCAGAGACAAGCCATGGTCAGGAGCTACCCAAGGTCAAACAGGGAATCAACAGAGAAAATTCAATGTTAGGAACTACCCAAAGTCAAACCAGATCAGCAGAGACAAGCTGTGGTCAGGAACTAGCCAAGCTCAAACTAGGACTCAGCAGAGACAAGCCAAGGTCAGGAACAAACCAAGGTCAAGCCAAGAATTAGCAGAGACAAGCTGTGTTCAGGAATTAGTCAAGGTCAAACTGGGAATCGGGAAGTAAACAAAAGCCCAGTAGCCTAGAAATTAACTTGGGGTTAGCTTGAGGACACAAAAAGGGAACTGTTTTATTTTTACTTCTTTTGTTACGGTAACCAAAATCCCCAAAATTGAATCACAAGTGTCAAAAATTAATACGCAGCTATATCTTCCTGTTATGATAACACCTGCCCCCCCCCCCCTCATTTTTATGTCCTGGTGATACATATTCCCATTCATTTAATGTCCTGGTGCCACCCTTTCCCCCTCATTTCTTGTCCTGGTGATACCCATTTCTCCCAATTTCATGTTCTGATAATACCTGTTCTTCTAATTTTTCATCCTGGTGACACCAATCCCCCCTGCTCCCCCTCATTTCTTGTCCCGGTGACACCTGAACCCATCATTTTATGTTCTGGTGACACCCGTTCCCCCTCATTTCATGTCTGGTAAGACCTGTTCCTGCTCATTTCTTGTCTTGGTGACACCTGTTCCCCCTCATTTCATGTCTGGTGACACCTGTACCCCTCATTTCATGTCCTCGTGACAACCGGTCCCCCTCATTGCACGTCTAGTGACAGTTGTACCTGCTCATTTCTTGTCCTGATGACACCTGTTCCCCCTCATTTCAATTCCTGGTGATACCCATTTCTCTCAATTTCAATTTTGTCCTGATAATACCTGTTCTTCTAATTTTTCATCCTGGTGACACCAATTCCCCCTCATTTTATGTCTGAATGACACCTGCTCCCCCTCATTTCTTGTCCCGGTGACATCTGTGACCCCTCGTTTATTTTTTCTGGTGACACCTAAAACCATAATTTCATGTCCTGTTGACACTCGTTCCCCCTCACTTCATGTCTGGTGACACCTGTTCCCCATCATTCCATGTCTGGTGACACCTGTTCCTGCTCATTTCTTGTCTTGGTGACACCCATCCCCCCTCATTTCTAGTCTTGGGGACACCTGTTCCACCTCATTTCATGTCTGGTGACACCCATTCCACCTCATTTCTAGTCCTGGTGACACCTGTTTCCCCTCATTTCATGTTTGGTGACACCTATACCCCTCGTTTCGTGTTCTGGTACACCCGTTCCCCCTCATTTCATGTCTGGTAAGACCTGTTTCTGCTCATTTCTTGTCTTGGTGACACCTGTTCCCCCTCATTTCATGTCACCTGTACCCCTCATTTCATGTCCTCGTGACAACCGGTCCCCCTCATTGCACGTATAGTGACAGTTGTACCTGCTCATTTCTTGTCCTGGTGACACCTGTTCCCCCTCATTTCAATTCCTGGTGATACCCATTTCTCTCAATCTCATGTCCTGATAATATCTGTTCTTCTAATTTTTCATCCTGGTGACACCAATTCCCCCTCATTTTATGTCTGAATGATACCTGCTCCCCCTCATTTCTTGTCCCGGTGACACCTGTGACCCCTCGTTTATTTTTTCTGGTGACACCTAAAACCATAATTTCATGTCCTGTTGACACTCGTCCCCTTCAGTTCATGTCTGGTGACACCTGTTCCCGATCATTCCATGTCTGGGGACACCTGTTCCTGCTCATTTCTTGTCTTGGTGACACCCATTCCCCCTCATTTCTAGTCCTGCGGACACCTGTTTCCCCTCATTTCATGTCTGGTGACACCCATCCTCCCTCATTTCTAGTCCTGGTGACACCTGTTTCCCCTCATTTCACGTTTGGTGACACCTATACCCCTCATTTCATGTCCTGGTGACACCTGTTCCCCCTCATTTCTAGTCCCGGTGACACCTGTTCCCCCTCATTTCATTTCTGATGATACCTGTACCCCTCATTTCATATCCTAGTGACACCCGTTCCCCCTCATTTCATGTCCGGTGACACCAGTTCCCCCTCATTTCATTTCTGGTGACACCTGTACCCCTCATTTCATATCCGAGTGACACCCGTTCCCCCTCATTTCATGTCCGGTGACACCAGTTCCCCCTCATTTCATTTCTGGTGACACCTGTACCCCTCATTTCATATCCGAGTGACACCCGTTCCCCCTCATTTCATGTCCGGTGACACCAGTTCCCCCTCATTTCATTTCTGGTGACACCTGTACCCCTCATTTCATATCCGAGTGACACCCATTCCCCCTCATTTCATGTCCGATGACACCAGTTCCTGCTCATTTCCTGTCTTGGTGACACCCATACACCCTCATTATAAGTCCTGGTGACACCCGTACACCCTTATTATTTGTCCTAGTGACACCCATACACCCTCATTATAAGTCCTGGTGACACCCGTACACCCTTAATATTTGTCCTAGTGACACCCATACACCCTCATTATATGTCCTGGTGACACCCATACACCCTCATTATAAGTCCTGGTGACAGCGGTACACCCTCATTATGAGTCCCAGTGACACCCGTACACCCTCATTATATGTCCTGGTGACAGCCATACACCCTCATTATACTGTATGCCCGGGTGACACCCGTTCTCACTCATTTCATGTAATGGGCTGCACAGCTAAGTCAGACAAGTCAGATATGTCACATTCTGCTCAGATGTGGGAAAGTTGGTGACAGGTGACACTCAGATCTCTTTCACAGGGCGTCACTTTTTTTTTTAAGGCGTTGCGCGCTTTTTTTTTTCTATCTGTGTGCGGCATTGTTATCAGCAGATCTCAGTGTGTTTCTGTAATAAGGGAAGTGTGACTCCACACTGTAGTCATGTCCTTATTTGGTGATGTAAGTCTTCTGCTGCGTTACCTTCTGTAATGAGTGGGCGGAGCCAGTGTGAAACACGCATGTGGCAACATCGCACTTCTATCGCAGGCCCGGCCAGACCCCTCACACTTCCCCTATAGGGTGTTGCACAACTGCCAGAAAGATCTACAAAAACTGCAGCAAGGCCTCAAGATTCAAATGTCAGTCTCTGAGCTGCACTGGGCGAGAGGAAACGAGCGATCTGATTGGGCGCAGTAGCTCCGATTTTTTCCTTCCGCTCCTATTTTATGAGTTTATGTTTGAAAAGGTTTATTTCTTAGAGACTACAGCATGTCCAGTAAGGTGTGGTCAGATCATAGAATTACTGATCAGATGTTCTGTTTGATCCAATCGTAATGTGCGTTGTGCGCTCGTAAGTCCACTTTCGATTGGCATCTGTAATGTGTCCACGTCAAACCATCTTTCTTTGTGTGGTGATTATATGAGAATTACCCTATCGATAAGTTTCATTAAAGAAAACAAAAGAAAAACAAACAAATAAATATAATATAAAAGACGAGAAACGATATTGTGAAGATGTTGTGAGCGAAGAACAGATGACTGTAAGAAAAAGTAAATGTAAATGTGTGGGACCAGCAAAAGGTTCACTTTTCATAGTTAGCACCAAAACCAACCAGAATCTGTCTGGATTTCTCACGTCTATGGTGCCAGTAAACACCACAACAACAAATGAGGGGAAATATAGGGAATTAGTGTCATCAACACAAGAAATGGTGGGGAACAGGTGTTACCAACACAAGAAATGATGGGGAATGAGTGTCACCAACACAAGAAATGAGGAGGAATGAGTGTCACCAACACAAGAAATGAGGAGGAATAAGTGTCATCAGGACATAAAATGAGGGGAACTGGTGTCAAAGACACAATAAATGAGGGGGCGCGGGTGTCACCAACAGAAGAAATGGTGAGAAACGGGTGTTACCAATACAGTAAATGGTGGGGAACAGGTGTCACCAAGACAAGAAATTAAGGGGAATGGGTGTCACCAACACAAGAAATGGTGGGGAACAGGTGTTACCAACATAACAAATGATGGGGAATGGGTGTCACCAACACAAGATATTGAGGGGAATGGGTGTCACCAAGACAAGAAATGATGGGGAACATGTTTTACCAACACATAATATTGAGGGGAATGGGTGTCACCAAGACAAGAAATGATGGGGAATGGGTGTTACAAACACAAGAAATGATGGGGAATTGGTGTTACCAACACAAGAAATGATGGAGAATGGTTGTTACCAACACAAGAAATGATGGCGAACAGGTTTTACCAACACAAAATATTGAGGGGAATGGGTGTCACCAAGACGAGAAATGATGGGGAACATGTTTTACCAACACATAATATTGAGGGGAATGGGTGTCACCAAGACAAGAAATGATGGGGAATGGGTGTTACAAACACAAGAAATGATGGGGAATTGGTGTTACCAACATAAGAAATGATGGGAAATGGGTGTTACCAACACAAGAAATGATGGAGAATGGGTGTTACCAACACAAGAAATGATGGCGAACAGGTTTTACCAACACAAAATATTGAGGGGAATGGGTGTCACCAAGACAAGAAATGATGGGGAATGGGTGTTACAAACACAAGAAATGATGGGGAATGGGTGTTACCAACACAAGAAATGATGGCGAACAGGTTTTACCAACACAAAATATTGAGGGGAATGGGTGTCACCAAGACAAGAAATGATGGGGAACATGTTTTACCAACACATAATATTGAGGGGAATGGGTGTCACCAAGACAAGAAATGATGGGGAATGGGTGTTACAAACACAAGAAATGATGGGGAATTGGTGTTACCAACATAAGAAATGATGGGGAATGGGTGTCACCAACACAAGAAATGATGGGGAATGGGTGTCACTAACACAAGAAATGATGGGGAATGGGTGTCACCAACACAAGAAATGATGGGGAATGGGTGTCACCAAGACAAGAAATGAGGAGGAATGGGCGTCATCAAGGCATAAAATGAGGGGGAATGGGTGTTACCAACACAAGAAATGAGGGGAAGTGTCTGTCATTAAACACAACAAATGGTGGGGAACGGGTGTCACCAACAAAACAAATGAGGAGGTACGGATGTCATCAGGACATGAAAATGACGGGGAATGGGTGCCACCAGGAATGAAGGGGGAAACAGGTGTCACCCAGGACATGAAATGAGGGGGAACAGATGTCTTTAAAACAGGAAGACATAGATGCCAATAACAACCTTACAGATTTTCTAGCCCATCCCTTCTCTACTAAATAAATGTTCTTTTGTTGCGGTCTGCGACCTTATCAGAGGGCTATCATATCACTTTGTAACTCTGCCACCAGGAAGTGAGGATACATTTCCTCAATGGGGACGCAGAGAGCAATAAACACCCGGCAGTGGTTCTATCCCTTCCCTGCTCTAATTAGCACAAAAGAAATGTCTGGAGTTCCACTTTAATATGTCTGTGTGCAACTCACATCTCCAAACCATTAATTCACAGATAAACTCTTTGAACTCTCCTTATAAAATGGAAGGCGCAAAGCTCATTGAAATGAGGGGAGTTGAGCCTCTGGTTTTATTCCTTCTGATATCAGACCGGAAACATCAGTTGGCTTCGGACATAAAGCTGAACTCCAGGATAATCAAACACTGTCTGTATACATTCATCATGTGTATTCTTCTTGTATCCCTGTGTGCTTTGTGTATTTCTTCCAGATCTGTGTAGTAATCCAGTGTGAGACTTCCTGAAATCAGGGCCGGTGCTACCACTAGGCAAACTAGGCAACCGCCTAGGGCGCACTGCTGCCTAGGGGTGCCCGGCCGCTGGTTTCCCTCCGCGTCTGCATGCTCTGCAGGCTGCAGCATGTAACTAACTCTCAGGCAGCACTCCGTCCGACCGGTAGTGTAATTAGAGGCGCAGTGCAGCACTGGAGCCAGCGCTAGAGGATGCTTCCTGTATAGCGCCACCTCCTGTCACATGGGCAGGGCAAAGAGGAAGGGTGTCAGGGGTGGAGCCAACGGGGGCGACAAAATTAGGTTTTATTTTGAATAATTGATTTTTTTACAATTTAATTAGTTTTTTTCACAATGCTTTTTGGGGGGAGGGGGTTGGGGCAGTGGACAGTGTTGGTAGGGCAGGGGAGAGTGGTGTCAGTAGTTTATTTTATTTTTTTACACTTTTTCATTTTTTAGAATTTTTTTTACAATATATTTTTTTTATATTTTTTGGGGGGCTTTGGTGAGATGTCAGGGGTCTAAACAGAACCCTGACATCTCCAATTTGAGACAGACAAAGGGACTGAGGACACAGATTCCTCAGTCCCTTTCTCAGCACTAAAGATGAATGAACAGGAGACAGAGGCTCCTCTCCATTCATAAACTCAGCAGAGTAAAACACAGTTTATTCTGCTCAGTAATCACAGGACACAGCAGCGATCTCGCTCGCTGTGTTCAATTACTAGTCCCCCCCCCGCCCCGCAGCCTAGGGGACGAGGGGGGCCTGAGGAGAACAGGGGGGGTGGAGAAGGACACGGAGGGGGCCGGAGGAGGAGCACACAGAGCAGCTGGGAATGATTGGTGCAGCAGGAGGGACAGCTGTTCCCCGCCACACCGATCATTCCCGGGAGTTCGCAATGCGCTTGCGAGTGTGTGGGAGCCGCCGCACCTTGCGGGAGACTTGCGGTGTCTGCTTTACCATTGGTCCAAGACTCCAAGCTGTCCATTGAGCTCAGTGCTTCTGACAAGAAGTGAGAGGCACTGTGAGCTCACCCTCTCAGTCTCTGGAACCATAGGTCATAGGAGCCCAGTGGCGGGGTAGGACTTAGGCTACATACCCCCAAATTTGGCTGCGCGTCAACCCTCAAAGCTCGATTTTATTTTTTTAATGTTCATGGCCGGAGAGGCCCTGCCACACCTGCCTCACCTGACTGCACATCCCTGGTCAATTAACATTGCAACTACTAAAGGGTGTCCTGGCCCTAAATCCTCTCACCCACAGTTCTGTTTAAGAGACAATAAACCTCTTCGCATCCCAAAAGTGTCCGGCGCCCATGAATCTAAGTTGCATTATACCCACCATGCCACTCTACATAGAAGGATGTCAGCTGTCCCTGGCTCTGGAGGTCACCATTAGGCTTCTGGAGGCCCGGGACCTTGCTACATTTACATAGGCAGACCGCCGTTCTGTATGCCTCGGGAATGATCGGCGGGTCCTGGCGGACATCGGGTTGTCCAATCACAGCAGGAGCTGGTCACCGGCAGCGGGCGTGTGCGCCCCAGACCAGGAAGAGTGAAATCACGTACAGGTACTTGATTTTGCCCAGAGAGGCCACGCCGCTGCAGACAATGTACGTGGGGCGGTCCAGAAGCGCTTAAATCAGTGATTTATATTCAAACAGCACAGGATATAGTTTATGTACATTTCGTTTTTGTCCCATTCACACTGAACAAATGTACATGTACAGTGGAACCTCGGATTACGAGCACAATCCGTTCCAGGAGAATGCTCGTAATCCAATGTACTCGCATATCAAAGCAAGTTTCCTCACTGAAGTCAATGGAAACGAAAATAATTTGTTCCGCATTGACTTCAATCGGATGCAATACCGCATGCGGCCAGAGGTGGGGGGGAGCCAGAGAGCCTCAGAAACGGCCATAAAGGCCCGAGCACACCTCGGGTGACCTCCGCAATCCTCGGAAAGACTCCGTTCCCGAGGTTTGCCGAGGTCAGCCAAGCTGTCCTCTGGCCTTTTCGTGCATTTCCGAACAGCGCCGATTGGCGCCGCTCAGCTCCGGCCCCCCCCCCACCTCTGGCCAAACGCGGTACTGCACGCGCTATGACCTGAATCGTGCTCCTTTTGCGAGACAACACTCGCGAATGCGAGTTACAATTTTTAAAAATACAGTGCTCGCATTGCGAAACGCTCGTTAACCGCGTTACTCGCAATCCGAGGTTCCACTGTACTTTAAATGGGAAAATGGCTATGCAAACTAATTATAAATTAACCCCATAGTAACTATTGAATGATCAGATAACAACCAGGGCAAGCGGAGACACTGTAACTGCGATACAAAGATGTCAGACCATACATTGCAGAACAGCCATAAGGATAAACTTAGACTTCCCAAATAGCAGGCACTTTCGGGCGTTATATTTAGAGGATGAGGCCACACATCCTAGTTACTGGTTAGTAGACATGTGCAATTTGTTTCGTTCCGAATTCGTTTTTCGACGAAATTCGACAAATTCGTTCATTCGGAAATATTCAAATTAACGAAAACCCATTTAACAAATTTTTCCGAAAACGAAAATTCCTAAATGCGTAAATTCAGAAATGAAAAAAATCCGAAAATAAGAATGAAAAACCGGTAAATTCAAAAGAACAAGAATCCGAAAATAATAACGAAAATTCAAAAACCCAAAAATTTGAAAATACGAAATAACAAACTAATAATAATAATAATAATAATAACTAACTATTAAATTATAGGTATTGGAATTTCCTTTCAAATTTGGCTGTTAGTGAACGTAACGAATACGAATTTATCCGAAGTTACAAATTATATATAAATATACAATATAAAAGGATATTCCTATATCTATAATTTAATTGTTAGTTATTATTTCGGATTTTTGAATTTCCGAATTTTCGAATTTACGAATTTACGTATTTATGAATCTACGAAATTTCACATTTATGAATACTGCATCTAAACGCACGGAACATAACGAATACGAATTTATCCGACGTTACAAATTATCTGATATAGCGAATGCCGCAACTAAACGAATGGAACGTAACCAATTAATAATAATAAATAATAATAATAAAAACTTTTTATTGTTAATATTTATTGCTATTATTTTGTTATGTTCCATTCGTTCAGATGCGGCATTCATTATTTTGGATAATTCGTAACTTTGGATAAATTCGTAATCGTTACGTTCATAAACAGCCAAACTTGAAAGGATATTCAAATACCTATAATTTAATAGTTAGTTATTATTTCGGATTTTCGAATTTCCGAATTTTCAAATTTACGTATTTACGAATTTTCACATTTATGAATACCGCTTTTAAATGAATGGAACATAACGAATACGAATTTATCCGAAGTTCCGAATTATCCGATATAGAGAATGCCGCATCTAAACGAATGGAACGTAACAAATTATTAATAATAATAATAATAAAAACTTTTTATTGTTATTATTTATTGTTATTAATTTGTTACGTTCCATTCATTTAGATACAGCATTCGTTATTTTGGATAATTCGTAACTTTGGATAAATTCGTATTCGTTATGTTCATAAACAGCCAAACTTGAAAGGATATTCCAATAGCTATGCTTTAATAGTTATTATTTCGGATTTTTGAATTTCCAAATTTAAGTATTTACGAATTTTCGAACGTATGAATTTTCACATTTATGAATACCGCATCTAAACGAACATAAGGAATACGAATTTATCCGAAGTTACGAATTTATTCGAAATAGCGAATTTCGATTAAAACGAGTGACCCAAAAACAAAAAAAAAACAAAAAAAAAAGGAAAAATAAAACAAAAACGAACAATTTTTTTGGGCAGTGCACATGTCTACTGGTTAGTAAGGCACAAGGGGCAGCAGGGTACAAGCCATAAGACAGCTACCATACAATTTGGTTGTTGGTTCCCAGGGGTGCCCAGCTCTCTACAGATGGCACACAGCGACATTCAACCTGGAGGTGGTTACTATTTGGAGCAGGTTTCCCATTTTTGGGGTACTCATGGCTTCACTTTAGGGGGCTTCATACCCCATTGCTGCAGCTACAGACCATTGGACCCAGAGCTGGAATCTAATGTTGCAACATAAGAGACAGGAAGAGACAATCATAAGGTAGGGGAAGTCACAGGTCTGAGAAATGCACCAAGGAAATGGCTTTCAAGGGAAGTCTTGCACCTGCTTCCAGGGGAAACTTATCTGAGACCCATCTGAGAGCAGACATGGTGACCACGTGGTTAGAACCACTTCATTGACCAGCCTTTCTCAACCTTTGTACCCCAGAGGTACCCTTGAAATCATTTTCCAGCCTGAGGGAACTCACAAATTACTACACCTACGTGCATGAAACATTTGTGTGAACAGCAAGTTGTAGGAAGCTTTAAATAGAAGAATAGAAAAGTAGCAAAAAATAAAATAAAAAATGCAGAGCTATGAGCTATTCATCCTGTAAAACATGTACATTTGTTCTGTGCAAATCATGGCAACATTTTACGTTGTTAGGCTGTTTTCTTGTCAGGTCAAATGTGTAAATCAGGAAAATACCTCATTATGGCCACTAGATGGAGACGATGATCACAGCAAATAAATATTGTGATTGCAAGCTCCATCTAGTGGTCATAATGCAGTATTTTTTTTATTCACACATTCGACCTGGAGAGAAAATAGCCTAATAATATTACTTTTTAACCCCATTTGCACAGAATGAATGGACATGCACTTTCAAAGGATAAATAGCTCTGTGATTTTTTTATTCAAATACACCACATAGTATATTCGACAGCTGGGGAAGGTTTTTTTTTTTACAACCTCTTGCTCTATACAACAAAATCATTTTTAATAAAAATGAAATATATATTTAAAATAATACTTGCCACCATAGGTACACAAACAATGACAATTGTAGAGTTCACCCCTTACATTGGTGATCAGTGGAGAAAAAAAAACTTACATTGGGGATCAGTTGAGAAGGGCCCCCTTACATTAGTAATCAGTGGAGAATAGCCCCTTTACATTGGTGGTCACTGAAGAAGGGTCCCCTTACATTGGTGGTCAGTGAAGAAGGGTCCCCTTACATTTGTGGTCAGTGAAGAAGGGTCCCCTTACATTGGTGGTCACTGAAGAAGGGTCCCCTTACATTGGTGGTCACTGAAGAAGGGTCCCCTTACATTGGTGGTCACTGAAGAAGGGTCCCCTTACATTGGTGGTCAGTGCAGAAGAGCTCCCTTACATTAGTGATTAGTGGAGAGGAACCCCCTTACATTGTTGGTCAGTGAAGAAGGGCCCCCATATATTGGTGATTAGTGAAGAAGGGCCCCCTTATCAGGGGCGGACTGATAACTCATGGGGCCCCCGGGCAATAGGAGATTATGGGGCCCCCAGGCAATCAGAGATTATGGGGCCACACAGTATACAATCACACAGTATACACATACAGATGTAAAAAACACAGATTTATATATACTGTCCCTGGTTTTACTGAGGCTGGCAACCCTGATTAGGCCCCCTAGTTGCCCAGGGCCCTCGGGCAGTGCCCGACTGGCTCAATGGTCAGTCCGCCCCTGCCCCGTATAGAAGTGTCAAGTGGAGAAGGCCCCCCCTTACATTAGTGATCAGTGGAGAAGCCCCCCTTTACATTGGTGGTCAGTGAAGAAGCCCCCCTGCCCCCCCCCCCCTTACATTGGTGATCAGTGAAATTGGGAATTAGCGGAAAAGTGGCCCCTTACCTTGATGGCTGTATAGATGATAAATTAATTCAATGGTGCTCACTGCGCAAGGAACCACTATCAACTTTTAGATGGACTCTGGTCGACCTACCGTATATGTAATTATATGAAATAGAAAATAATTTATAAAGTCACCCTTGTGTCTTCTCTTCGCAGACCGGTCGTCTGGATAAGTCACAGCCCCTGGTCTGTGGTCACACGGCCGCAGTGCTGGACATCGACTGGTGCCCCCACAACGACAATATCATTGCCAGCGGCTCAGAAGACTGCAGCGTCATGGTAAGATCCGGGGCAGGGAGGCCACGTGCCACCAAGGGCTTTGATCGATTGTTTCACAGACAATATGCACATTGGCAGCAAAAGCCAAAGCCCAAATCAAGGAGTGGCTTAAATCGAGTAAAAACTTCAACCATCTCATTAGAAATTATTTTCCATAATGGTCATGAAATCCCGCTATTATTGTTTTTTTGTCCTAAGAAGGCATCTTGAGATCTTTTTATAATGCTTCCCTAAAAGTTAAAAATTGACCCAGCTTTTTTTTTTTTTTGCTGTTCCGTATTTTAACCACTGTATTTTCTATACAGGAGGAGAAATGCTCCATGTAATCTTTACCGCTATAGCGAGGATATTTAGCATTTGGTTGGAAGCACACTTTATTGCCCGCTAAATGGCCCAAATCAGGGATGATAGGGGGGCAGTTCATGGCCAGGATATTGTCTTTAGTTATATCTGCACTCAGAGAGAGGAATAGTAAAGAGTAGTCACTGTACTATTTCATCACCTTATCTTGTGTGTTGTGTGTGTTCACCGGTACCAATATCTCCTTCTGTCTTTTAGGTGTGGGAGATCCCGGATGGAGGTCTGACCCGCTCACTCACAGAACCCATCGTCACCTTGGAAGGGCACACGAAGCGGGTGGGAATTGTCCTCTGGCACCCGACCGCACAGAATATATTGCTGAGTGCAGGTAAAGACCAAGAATTATAGGAAGAATTTATTAGAGGTGTAGATTAATTTGGGTATCTGGGATAATCAAATCTTAGAAGTGAAGAATTGTACATCATTCAATGGGCAGATCTTCCAACAGGCTGGAAAATTTCTCTGTGCGATAACACTTGATTTCAACAACATGCTGAGCTCCATATTGCAAAGATGGTACAATTGTCTCTGTATGATGTTTTCGAGATATGGTCAATAATCCAAATTTATTGATAAAAATGATTTAGATACAGTATGTGCAAAAATGACTCATTATGCATCATCACGAAAAGCTTGGAAAAGACCCGAAAAAAGACCTGATTGCTGTGTGTAACATGGCTTTGTTTATAAACAAAGCCATGTCAAGGCAAAAAAAAAAGCATTGATAAATACTAAGTCAAGCTAGGACTTAATGGTCACCTGACCTATATTTATTAACGAAAGCCTTGTGATCATTCTGTCCTCCTTGATCTGGTGATCATCAGTGGCTTCCATATGATCGCAATTATGTGGCTTTTTTTATCAACAGAACCACTGATGATCACCAGGTCAGGTAAGGACTTAATGGTTAATGTTTATTAACAAAAGCCATGTGATTTTTCTGTCCGCCTTGATCTGGAGATCATCAATGGCTTTGTTGATAAACAAAGCTGTGTGTTCACAATCATATGGCTTACCAACAAACCACTGATGATCATCAGGTCAACCTAGGACCAAATGGTCACCTGACCTATGTTAAAAACAAAAGCCATGTGATCTTTATGTCCTCCCTGATCTGGTGATCATCAGTGGCTTTGTTGAAAAAAGAAAAAAAAGCCATGTAATTGCAATGATGTGGCTTTTATTTACCAACAAAACCTTTGATGATCACCAGGTCAAACTAGGACTTAATGGTCACCTGACCTATGTTAAAAAACAAAAGCCATGTGATCTTTATGTCCTACCTGATCTGGTGATCATCAGTGGCTTTGTTGATATACAAAGCCACGTGATCCCAATGATATGGCTTATGGTTTACCAATGGTGACCAATGGTCACCTGACTTATATTTATTAACAAAAGCCATGTGTTCATTCTGTCCTTCTTGATCTTGTGATCATCAATGACTTTGTTGATAAACAAAGCCACAATGGTTTACCAAAAAAACACTGATGATCACCAGGTCAAGCTAGGACTTAATGGTCACCTGACCTATGGTAAACCACAAAAGCCTAGTGATCAATATTTCTCCTTGATCTGGTGATCATCAATGGCTTATGGTTTATCAAACAAACTACTTTGTTGAAAAACAAAGCCATGCAATCGCAATTATGTGGCATTTATTTGCCAACAGAACCACTGATGATCACCAGTTCAGGTAAGGACTTAATGGTTAATGTTTATTAACAAAAGCCATGTGATTTTTCTGTTCTCCTTGATCTGGAGAACATCAATGGCTTTGTTGATAAACAAAGCTGTGTGTTCACAATTATATGGCTTATGGCTTACCAACAAATCACTGATGATGGCCAGGTCAACCTAGGACCAAATGGTCACCTGACCTACGTTAAAAAACAAAAGCCATGTGATCTTTATGTCCTCCCTGATCTGGTGATCATCAATGGCTTTGTTGATAAACAAAGCCACGTGATCGCAATCATATGGCTTATGGTTTACCAACAAACCACTGACGATCACCAGGTCAAGCTAGGACTTAATGGTCACCTGACCTATGGTAAACCACAAAAGCCTAGTGATCAATATTTCTCCTTGATTGGTGATCATCAATGGCTTATGGTTTACCAACAAACGACTTTGTTGAAAAATAAAGCCATGTGATCACAATTATGTGGCTTTTATTTACCAAGAGAACCACTGATGATCACCAGTTCAGGCCAGAACTTAATGGTCACCTGATGTTTGTTTATTAACAAAAGCCATGTGATGTTTCTGTCCTCCTTGATCTGGTGATCATCAATAGCTTTGTTGATAAACAAAGCCATGTGATCGCAATCATATGGCTTATGGTTAATCAACAAACCAATGATGATCACCAGGTCAAGCTAGGACTTAATGGTCACCTGACCTATGGTAAACCACAAAAGCCTAGTAATCAATATTTCTCCTTGATCTGGTGATCATCAATGGCTTGTGGTTTATCAACAAACTACTTTGTTGAAAAACAAAGCAATGCAATTGCAATTATGTGGCTTTTATTTGCCAACAGAACCACTGATGATCACCAGTTCAGGTAAGGACTTAATGGTTAATGTTTATTAACAAAAGCCATGTGATTTTTCTGTCCTCCTTGATCTGGAGATCATCAATGGCTTTGTTGATAAACAAAGCTGTGTGTTCACAATTATATGGCTTATGGCTTACCAACAAATCACTGATGATGGCCAGGTCAACCTAGGACCAAATGGTCACCTGACCTATGTTAAAAAACAAAAGCCATGTGATCTTTATGTCCTCCCTGATCTGGTGATCATCAGTGGCTTTGTTGATATACAAAGCCACGTGATCCCATTGATATGGCTTATGGTTTACCAACAAACCACTGATGGTCACCAGGTCAAGCTAGGACTTAATGGTCACCTGACCTATGGTAAACCACAAAAGCCTAGTGATCATTATTTCCCCATTGATCTGGTGATCATCAATGGCTTATGGTTTACCTACAAACTACTTAGTTGAAAAACAAAGCCATGCGATCCCAATTATGTGGCTTTTATTTACCAAGAGAACCACTGATGAGCACCAGTTCAGGCCAGAACTTAATGGTCACCTGATGTTTGTTTATTAACAAAAGCCATGTGATGTTTCTGTCCTTCTTGATCTGGTGATCATCAGTGGCTTTGTTGATAAACAAAGTCATGTGATCACAATCACATGGCATATGGTTTACCAACAAACCACTGATGATGGCCAGGTTAACCTAGGCCCTAATGGTCACCTGACCTATGGTAAACCACAAAAGCCTAGTGATCAATATTTCTCCTTGATATGGTGATCATCAATGGCTTATGGTTTACCAACAAACTACTTTGTTGAAAAACAAAGCCATGCGATCGCAATCATAGGGCATATGGTTTACCAACAAACCACTGATGATCGCCAGGTTAACCTAGGACTAAATGGTCACCTGACCTATGGTAAACCACAAAAGCCAAGTGATCAATATTTCTCCTAGAACTGGTGATCATCAATGGCTTATGGTTTACCAATAAACTACTATGTTGAAAAACAAAGCCATGTGATCGCAATCATAGGGCATATGGTTTACTAACAAACCATGAAAAACAAAGCCATGTGATCGCAATCATAGGGCATATGGTTTACTAACAAACCACTGATGATCGCCAGGTTAACCTAGGCCCTAATGGTCACCTGACCTATGGCAAACCACAAAAGCCTAGTGATCAATATTTCTCCTAGAACTGGTGATCATCAATGGCTTATGGTTTACCAACAAACTACTTTGTTGAAAAAGAAAGCCATGTGATCGCAATCATAGGGCATATGGTTTACCAACAAACCACTGATGATCGCCAGGTTAACCTAGGACTAAATGGTCACCTGACCTTTGTTCAAAAACAAAAGCCTTGTGACCATTATGTCCTCCTTGATCTGGTGATCATCAGTAGCTTTGTTGAAAAAAAAAGCCATGTAATTGCAATGATGTGGCTTTTATTTACCAACAAAACCATTGATGATCACCAGGCCAAGCTAGGACTTAATGGTCACCTGACTTACATTTATTAACAAAAGCCATGTGATCATTCTGTCCCTCCTGATCTGGTGATCATCAACAGGAAGGAAAATACTGTATATTGTCAATGGATAAGGATCAATAGGAGGAGAATTGCGTACTAGTGAGCTTATTATAGTCATTCTGAGTGATCTCAAACCTAAAAAACCCAACAGCACCCTCAACTCTTCTCTTCCTGGAGAAAAAGCTTCTCTCAGCTCCCTCCAGTGCTGTTGCTGTACTCTAGGTGTTTTTTTTTTATTTTTCTCTTTTGAAAGGGAAAATCAGAGATCAGATTGATCAAATCTGCAGATCGGCAGAGATCACATGACCAAATACCTGCGGTTTGGACGAAGGACTAGAAGGAGACTGAAGCATCCCGTTCTCCAGGAAAGGCCATTCGTAATAACAAGCCAAGCTAAATTTATTTAAAATCTTTGCTCTTCCCTCAACAGGATGTGACAACGTCATCTTGATCTGGGACGTGGGGTGCGGGCAGTCAGTCATCTGCATAGATGAGACGCACACGGACCTCATATATAGCGTGGCCTGGAACCTTGACGGCAGTCTCATCTGCACCTCATGTAAAGACAAGAAGATTCGGGTCATTGAGCCCAGAGTCGGAACCATTGTAGCGGTACGTCTGCAAAAAAAATAGCATCAGCAACGCAAAGGGAGCTTTTTCCACGTTGCAGGACCACAGACAGGGACGATAGGCAGCCAATCAGGTCTCGTTTTACATAAAGGGTACCCTCATGGCATGATTAAAATGTAAAATCTAAGACACCTCGGCAGAACATAGCCTTGTTACTCAGGGCTATAGACCTTTGTCTAAGTGTGAGGGTGCAAAACGCCTAGTGCATCACCGGCAAAAATGTTTATTGGATCCAAAAGTCAATTACAAACATAGTAGGGAACAGGTGTATCAAATATCCACTCCAGCTGTCAGGCAATGGTATCTGACCATGTGTGACACAGCTGTAAGGCTAACGTGTTTCGGGGGACATACCCCCCTTCTTCAGGGTTGAAGAAAGTGGTAGGTCCCCCCGAAACATGTTAGCCTTTCAACTGTGTCACACATGGTCAGATACCATTGCCTGACAGCTGGAGTGGATATTTGATACGCTTGTTCCCTACTATGTTTGTAATTGACTTTTGGATCCAATAACATTTTCTGGTGGTGATGAACTTTGATTTGAGCTGTCTGATGAAAGGTTGCTGGATGGCTCTGTCTATTACTTTTATTTAAAGAGGAACCGCAGTCTGCTCACATCATTTGTAATAAAAACATCTTTACCATTCTGCAACTTCCCTCCAACCACTTTGCATATTATTTTATATATACTGTGATTCTGTACTTGCCAAATATGCTACAGAAATCTCCCTCCACTAAGTCTGGCTGCAGCCATTTTAACTGTGGGCAGCTGAAGCTGCTGCCTGTTCCCTTCCTGGATTTACATAGACACACAGAGGCACACCTCCAGCTCTGCAGCTCTGATTGGCCCTCTTATGACTCACCCCCTCTCTTCCTGGCAAACTCGCATGAGAGAGCTGTGCATGATGTCATAGGCCTAGGCTAATGATCAGACAAGAAACAGGAAGTGGGCTGTATAAGGTATTTACTGGCAGAAAAAAATGTTTTACTATCCAAAGTTCAAACAACAACAAGGGCAGAAGATTTAATAGATGCAAAGATGAAAAAAATTACTGAAGGTCTGCTTTAAGCTATGGAAATCTATAAACCTTTTATTCAAAAGAATGGCTATGGTCACAGTGAAAGGCATGAGAGCCTACAGCGCCCCCTAGTGGCTCAAAAGGAAAATACACAATATTTCATAACAAAGAAAAGAAAGAGAGTTTCTTAAAGGGGATGTCCACAACCAAAACTAAGAACCCGCCTCCTTTCCTGGCTGGAGGATGTCCAGCATCAACTAGCTCTTTCTTTCCCAGCCTGATTGTCCCAGGCCTGCCCCTTTCGTTCATTGGATTTCAGTTCTTTCAATCACGGAGACACATGTGGGCGTTACCTAGGGTGGTCGGTATGCAAATACAGTCTGCTTAGGAACCCCCACTCCACCAGACACCCACCCATCAAGACATTTTGATATTTGCATAACTCCTCCCACTGCTTGCATCAGGGCTAAGGGCTCTTGAGAGGAGTACTGTGGCGAGGTGCTGTGATGTGTTCAAGAAGCCATGTACAGCCCCCTTCCATCAGCCATGATCTGCTTGTGTTGCATAGAGAAGCACAGAGAACCGTGATGATATGATATTTTAAAAAATTAGATACGAAGGGGGAGGAAGGAACCAGGGAAGGCAGGGAAAAAAAGGAGATTGAGTTTCAGCTTAAAGTTGCCTAGAAGAGCCTCATATCCCCCGTATTGTGTTTGTCTTTACAGGAGAAGGATAAACCCCATGAGGGCAGCAGACCGGTCCGTGCCATCTTTGTGTCCGATGATAAGATCCTGACCACTGGATTCAGCAGAATGAGCGAGAGGCAGTTGGCCTATTGGGATACAGTAAGTGGAGACGTGCAGTGGTGTATTTT